>MCJB01040040.1:88603-150940 GCA_002018475.1 Nicotiana obtusifolia | reverse complement strand
CCCCCCCCCTAAAAATCTTAGAATTTCCCTTCAAAAACAATCCTTTAAGTTTATTCAGTCAAATAGGGCCGGCACGGAGGTCCCACAATTTCAACCTTTGTGCGGGATCTGCGGTCGCAGACCAAATCGCAAAATAGTTATGCAGTCCGCAGAATGGACCGCGAAATGGTCCTCCAAAACTGGGCTAGCCTGGTGTAGTCTGCGGCAGATCTGCGGTCCACAGATCAGTTTTGTGGTCTCATAGCGCACTGCGAAATCTCCCTCAAGAATTTCTCATGCTGGATTTGCGATAGAAGTGCGACCCGCGAAATGATTATGTGGTCGCACAATGGACTGTTAAATGACCTCCAAAAATTTGGGTTTCTCCTGTTCCACTCTGCGATGGATCTGGGGTTTGCGGAGTAGTTCTACGGTCGCATAAACGCTATATTCTGCAAAAGTTATTCCACCAAATCCCCAATGCATTGCACAACCCAAAAAGTCCACATCACGGCGAGCTTTTCTAAAACCTACAAACACGTTAAGCCTACCTCGGCACCACAAAACCTGGATTCTTGGTAAAAGTTTTACGGGGCCTTGCAAAAGGAGGTACAAATATAAGAAACATAATAGCGTGAGGCTTAGAAATCTATTCAAAACATTGTTGTGGCCAAACGCAAATGCAAGTATATGCAGTCATCAAGTAATAAATTGATAAGATAGAGTGTAGAACCCACGAGAACTTGTTATCAACTATTAACCACATTAGACTATCCTAATTATCTAAATAAGGATTAAACCCAAAAGTAATGATGCAAAACTAATTAAACTAAAAAGAATATAAATAATGAACTCTGAACAAAGAATCAAATTTTTATGTTATCAATGTGATGAAAACGATCTAGGGTTATGGCCTATCTAACATTCCTATTGTGCCCACGTATACTGCCTAGTAGCACCCTACGTGATCGCGATGCACAAATTTTCATGAACACGGATGAAAATACGTGAATGCGGCCTCTGCTAAACATTAACCCCCAACACATCGCGAACGCTATGCCTGATGCGCGAACGTGAAGAACATCAATCTCAACACTCCGTAAACGCGCTTCACCCAATGAGAATGTGCTGAATAAACCACTAGGGACCCAAAACACACTTTGCGGTAAGCTTCTACGCGATCGCGATGCTCATCAGATGAGCACCAGAAATCAGAAAAATTAGCAACCAAAAACAAGGGGAAATGGTTCGAAACCACCCCGAAATACACCGGAGCCCCTTGGAACCCTATCTGAACATACCATCAAGTTCCAAAATATATGTCGGACCCACTAGAGACCTCGAATCCCACAATATTACATTAAAATCACGAATCACACCTCAATTCAAGCTTAATGAACTATTTCAAATATCCAAATTCTATACTTACGCTGAATACGTCTAAGCAACTCGGAATAACCCCAAATTTTGCACACAAATATTAAATCACCATACTACCTATTCCAAGGCTCAGAATTCCAAAGGGACATCAGTAGCCACAAAGTCAACTATGGGTCAAACCTATCAACTCTCCAAACCTACAAATTTCCAACTTTCGGCAATTAGCCTCAAAATCATCTAGGAACACCGGAACTCAAATCCAAGCATATCCCCAAGTCTAAAATCATCATCCGGACCTAATGGAATCATCAAAACCCCAAATCCGAGATTAGATAAACAAAAGTCAAACTTGGTCAATACTTCAAATTTAAGCTTTCAAACCGAGAGTCATTCTTCCAAATCATTCCCGAAACACTCGAAGACCAAAACGGACCATGCACACAAGTAATAATATTTCATATGAAGCTACTCTAAGACCTCAACTACAGAAAGAAAATGCTTATGCTCAAAACGATCGGCCTGGTCATTATATTTCCTCATCTTCATCTCCACTACCCTCTCCTATACTTTCATAGTGTGGCTTAATAGCGTGATCTTCCTTACTTGAGTGTTTTAGACATAGAAATATCTTTCATCTTATTTCCTTTGATATCATAAGTGAGGAACTTGTGCATTTGTACTAGTCCATTAATACATGCAGACCTTTTGGAGCTAAAGATTCACTTGCATTTCTGTAAGATAAAGTTACAGGCAGCTTCATTCTAATTGGATGAAACCTAATTCCAACTAAAACAATTCGAGCAAAATGGAATAAAGAACTCCCAAACTAAATGTTTACTATATGTAATTATGTTTTGATGATTAACAAACTAGAGTAGAGAACCAGGTTTCATATTCCAGGTTGATGTGCTACTAGGCTAACATGCAGATAAAAGATACAGATGACAAGTAAACTAGGTTCATAGTAGGCCAACAACAGAATGCTAATTAGATGCAAATGTTAGAATGCCCATGCAATTTGGATTCCTCAAAAAGTTCTATATGTGCCTTAAAAGGAATATGTCAACTGGAGGAGTTCATGGTCAAAAAAGATTTCTTAACATGGAAAGAGAAGGTTGACAAGTTGGAAAGAAATAAGAAAACCAAATCTAAATAGATGAGGTTTTCCTTAGCCAAAATATTCTAGGTTTTAGAGCATTAATTGAAGAAGATTTTCGGCCAGCTTTGCAACTAAAAAGGAGACTTTTTGCCAAAGTTCAAGACTACTACTATTGAGAGATATCACATAGAACTACTACTAACAATAACAATCACAACAAGAAGATACTTCTGGAGACTCAAGCAGATCAACTAAGAACCAGTTCTTGAAGACGAAGCTGTTGAAGTTCTTTAGTTGATAGGTTGAATCAAGGTGTTATAAGCTATAACCTATTTGCTTTTGTGAAGGGTAATCAATAGGTTAGTGGAGAAACTTTGAGTTTTTATTAGCTTCCTAGACTAAAGTTAGTTTGGGAATGGTTTGCTAAAATTGAGTTGATTGTATGGGTTAGGGCACCTGAGTTAGTCCCCTTGGTTATAGAGTTGTAACCTAAAACTTCTCTTTGAAGTTTAGTCGAGATTTGAGGAAAATCCTACTGGGTAGTTCTTGGTTTTTACTCTCTTGAGCAAGGAGGTATTCCACGTAAAAATCCGTGTTGGTGAAATCTCCATAATTATTTTTGTTTGTGTCTGTTTACATAGTGCAAAGAAGCAGATTCTTAGAAATAACAAAAATCGGGTAAGACACAATTCAAGCCCCCTATCTTGTGTCTAGGTGTATCGTAAAATAACAATTGATATCATAGAAGGTTATTTCGTGAGAGGCTAAAACCTTGAAAGGATCTATAATGGCTGCACCATCGCATGCTCAAGAAAGACAATCAACTTTCAGGACACCACTTCTTAATGGAAGATACTACGGTTGGTGAAAGGAAAAGATGCATGATTTCATGGAAAGAGAATACCTAGAGCTTTGGGATATGATTGAAAAGGGACCAAAGATTGCCATGCTAGTTGATGATAAAAGTATCCCCACTGGACCAAAGCCAAGAGAAAAATATTCAGAAGAGGATGTTAAAGGAGTTCAAAAGAATGCTAAAGCTAAGAAGATTATGATATGTGGTATTGGTCCAAATGAATACAATCGGATCTCAGCATGTAGAAATGTAAAATTTATATGGAATGCCTTGCAGTGTGCTCATGAAGGTCTCAAGTGAAACAGTCAAATATTGATATGCTAACCAGGCAATATGAAATATTTAATATGAAAGAGGGGGATACCATCCTGGAGATGCATACAAAGCTCACATCGATTATCAATTAATTGATATCTCCTGGAGAAGTTATTCCTCGAAAAACAATTGTGAGGAAAACGCTAAGCATATTACCCTCCTTATGGGATAGCAAGGTCAATGCAATTACTGAAGCAAGAAATTTGAACAAAATGACTCTTGGTGATCTCATTGGTAATCTAGGGATGTATGATTTAAAACTCAATCAAGATTGTATAGATCAACAATCTTCTGAACTTCGCAAGACCAAGAACCTGGTTCTCAAGACTACTCAGAGCAGGATTGAAGAAGATGACATGGCACTGCTTACTAGACGCTTCTAGTGAGTAATAAGGAAAGGTGGACCTCTGAAGAAAGGTAGCACATCCAAATCAAAGACTATAGAGAAAAACAACACAGATGGATGCTACAAATTGGAAAGAAAGATCACTTCATCAAGGACTATCATTATAGGAAACTGGGTGGAAGAGGAATAATCCTGAAAAGGCAAAACAACAAAAAGTATTTTGGGATCCTGGACGGAGGATGACAAATAAGGCTATGGATAAAATTGAAAAGAGCTATGGCTGCCAAGCAATCTTCTTCAACTGATGAGTCTGATGACAATGATGATGGAAGTGACAAAGAGGATCAATCACTGATGTCCAAGGAAGACAGTGATTCAGAACCTGAAGATCTCCTGTCATTAATGGCAAACTAAGACTCTGATGCTGATAAGGAAGAAAAACCCGAGTTAAGTTTTCAAAACATCAAAGGAAAAATTCATACCTACTCTAAAAAGAAATTAATCTCCTTGTATGGTGTCTTGCTTGATGCATATCTAAAGGTTTCTGATGAAAAGAAATAGTTAATGAATGACTATGCATCACTTAGGTTTGAACACAAAGATATGGAAATAAGTAGAAAAAAACTTGAAGTCTTTGTAGCTGATCTCAAGGACCAAATCCTTAAACTAAAAGATGAAAAGACTACCTTATCAACTGAGAACAATAAATTGATTAATGCTCCCAATAAAGGTAAACACCTAGCCACAGATATTTGAGAAAAACTAGAAAGTGAACTAAACGAAGTTAAAAACAATCTTCTAGTTGAAGCTGAAAAGCTTAGGATTCTTCACGAAAATCTGGATAAGGATAATTTTGAATTATGGAAGAACTTAAAATGGACATGGTCTTCCATAATAATATTTAAGACGCATGAAAACCACAACAACGACAAGGGTCTAGGAAATACTAAGGCTAAAATTCCATACAATCCACATAGCAAGTATATAGATATCCCAAATAATCGCCTATGCACTCACTGTAGTAATAGTGGACAATATAAAGAAACATGCACAACTAGAATTCAACCAATCCTAAAAAATATTGCATATGTTGAGAAAAGGAAAGTGATGAAACCTAGTTATTCACTGAAATGTGGAAAACTGTCACGATCCGAAATTCACCTAGTCATGATGGCACCTAACCCAACCCTCTAGGAAAGCCAAACAACAGTCATCACAACTCAAATGAGAATAATAAGAATCAATAAGTGAAATAACTAAATTTCTATACAATAACCCACAGATTGGTAGTACAAGTCATGAACCACTAAGACTTGGATTTACAAAGCTGGTATGAGAATAAATACAACATCTGTTTGTAACATACATAAATAGACCATGAATCTGAAACTACCAAGGACAAGTATGTCCAGAAAACAGTTACATCTTCAATGCAAACTCCCGCCATACACATCAGCATCAGCTCCAAGATCTGCACGCAAGGTGTAGAAATGTAGTATGAGTACAACAGACCCATGTACTCTATAAGTAACAAACCTACCCTCAAGCTGAACGTAGTGACAAGCTTGGAAAAGGTTAGTGTCCAACACCACTAATCAATAACGACACATGATATAATGATGATAGGAAAAGAGAATAATTCTAGAGATATCATGTTCAAATCGTTCACAAGTACGGAAGATTGGACATGATTTTCAAGTATAACAGTCAAAGCCCCAAATCTTACCACCGAAATCATTAAAACATAAATTTATCAAGAGAAATGTGATTTCTAACATAATAACAACGTGTAAGACATTTCATTTACCATCTAGAACGAGAAAAATACAACTTTATGCCTACATGTCAAATATATATGTCAAGTCAATAACACCGTATTACCATCTAGAATGAGAAAAAAACATTTATATGCGTACATGTCAAATATACATGTCAAGTTAATAACATCAAAGCGAAGCCGCCAAGTATACTCACCCTTAGCACGCTCACAGTGCCTGGCACAAATGCCCCTCACCATCACACACACAATCACACTCAGGACTGTAAGGGTGCCTAGCACAAATGCCCCTCACCGAAGCACATAAATATCATTGTGCTTGCGCTCACTGTAATATCAAACTCTGGAGGGGAGAATCCTGGCCCAAGCGCTAATCAATAATCAATATAGCTATTGTGGTGCGTAACCCGATCCAAATATCAATCTGTTGGGCGTGCAACCCGATCCAATATAACCCACAACACGGTTCTATGGCCCACATCAGGCATCAATCGCTCAAGTCTCAATAGCTCACATCTTATAGAACTCAACCTAAACAGTATCACATATAAAAGGCAATAACATCATGTGATTTCCAATCAAATAATGTACAGAGACTAAGATATAATATGTATATGAAGAATTATGACTGCAAATATGACTACCGTTAAGGCAAACAACTCAAAACAACAAAAATATTCCTATCATGTCTCAAACAAATAAGTACATAGCTAGGACATGGTTTCTAAAATGAATCATAGCTCAAATGATCATACAAGTAGAGAAAACATGGGTATAACTAGACATGAAAGAAAAACGAGGCTGATAGTAGCCTGAAGTCTACACGGATCATGAATACCTCGCTGTACACATACACGCTCGTCACCTGGCACGTACATCACCCCCAACACATAACAAATACTAAACCCAACTAGAAAATACCCTCAAATCCAAGTTTAGATATGTTACTTACCTCAAACAAGCCAAGAAAATACTCTAGGAGCACTATTCCGCACGAATCAACCTCCAAACAACTCGAAACTAGCCAAAAGCAACTCAAAAACATCAAATAATGCCACAGGAAACAGACTCAAACGATAAAGGCTGAATCTTTAATCAAATACTCAAAGTCAACCAAAAAGTCAAACGGAACCCATACCTTGGAACCCGATAAAATTCACAAAATTGTGAGAACACATTCGAATACGAGTCCAACCATACTAGTCTCACTCAATTTCGACTCCAAATCGATGTACAAAACCCATTTATTCAATTTAGAAAAGTTTTGACAAATCACTCAAATGCCAAAATCAAAGATGGAATCATGTAAAATAATCAAATTCTAGTCAAAAATACTTATCCCAATCAAACTCATGAAAATCACCTCAACAATCCCCCAAATCGGAGCTCCCCAATCTCAAAATGTGATAAAATGAGCTCAAAGTCCGAAAATAGAATCTTGTATGCACTGCCCAGCAGTACCCTATGCGATAGCAGAAGTACCTTCATGATCGCGAAGCTAAATCTGCCTCCAGCCCAACCACACATTGCGAAAGTGGCGGCTCCCTCGCAAATGCGATGAACAACAAACCTCACTGACAATATACTCATTGTGATTGCATCTGTGCCCCCACGATTGCAAGCTCAACTAGCTCACCAGAAAACCAGCAACTCATGCAAACTCCTAAATAGTCCGAAATCAACTCGAAATACTCCTAAGCCCCTCGGGACCCCGTCCGAACATAACAACCAATCCCATAACATAACACCGACCTACTTGAGGCCTTAAATCCCAAAACATAACATCAAAACCATGAAATGCACCTCAATTCAAGCTTAATGAACTATTTCAAATATCAAAATTTCCAAACTTACGGCAAACATGCCTGAACAACTCAGAATAACCTCAAATTCTGCACACGAGTTCCAAATGACAATGCAAACCTATTCTAACTCCCAGAACAACAGTCCAAACCCGATAACATCGAAGTCAACTCCCGATCAAACCTATGAACTTTTCAAAGCTTCAAATTGCCAACTTTTGCCAAATAGAGCCGAAACCTTGTAGAAACATCCAAATGCAAATTCAAGCATATGCCCAAGTCAAAAATAAACATCGGAAGCAAACAGAACCATCAAAACACCAATATGTGGTCAAATATATAAAAGTCAAACTTGGTCAATGCTTCCCACTTAAAGCTTACAAGTTAATAATTATTCTTCCAAACCAAAACCGAACCACTCAAAAACTAAGACCGACCACACACGCAATTAAATACACTAGATGAAACTACTCAAGACCTCAAATCACCGAACAAAATGCAAATGCTCAAAATTACCTGCTAGATCGTTACATTCTCCCCCACTTAAACATGCGTTCATCCTCAAACATGCTAAGAGTCGTTACGAAGACATCAAATCACTGTATGAACTCACCATGCACATACCCATGGCTGATCCCACGTCATCCCAATCCATATAAGCTTGGAAAAACAACCTAACTGAAGATCTTATTTCAATTAGTCCTTAAACCTTAGACCCCAATCTCCAACATTCGGAACTCATTATAAGGCTCGTTCTCGTATCTATGCACCGAATAAGTTTAAACAAGCTATATCAAGCCATAACTATAACCCAAGATGTAATCACATGATATACTGCGTAAGTCAGATACTCAAAGCATTAACTTTCGACCACAATAGCTGCTCAATAACAAACCCGGTGCCAGTAACAAACCTTTTATCAAATGAAACATTATTCTAAACCTTTGTACACTGCCAAGGATGAAATAAACATGTATAAATTAATAACCCCTCATCAGATCAATAAGTTGTGGAGATCTCTCGCCTGGCAAGAACCATGGCCTAATTCTGAGCTGACAACGGACATCATCTCCAAACATACCTTAATCAATTCTGATAGCACTCATTCCAGGTTCAATAACCTCATCTCATCCAGTATAAGTTGCTCGATCGACATGCCATGCCAATACCAACTAGAGCCACATACCATGAAACCCATGCACCAAACAATCAATAACTCAAATGTAACCAAAGATGGAAGAAGAATCAAATAAGAGAACCATCCTGAAAACTCAACCAATATCACTACAAAACACAACGCTATGAACTCATCTCACAGAGGAGAAATAAAACACATGAAATAAGCACAAAGGATCTTATCCCAGCATCACTCTGTTGCGATGCGTGACCCTATCCAAATAGCGGTCCATATGGATTGCCCATAGCCCAACTTCTCATACTCACCAAGCACGCGTATAAAAACAGCAATCACATGAAGCGAATGACCATAACCATGAAGAAATGGATAGCACAATGTACCACCAATAGGAATACCATAACCAAGGCGCCACCAACCATTTAACACTCCAAGAGTCATCTCGCTCGAGTTCTTCCACAAGGCCCAAACAGAACCGCATCTTGTGTGTATATAGTCAACAGTCTCACACCTCTCGTAGTAAAGAAGAGTAACACCTGGAACATATCATCCACGAATAAGATCAACTCTAACTGAATGACACACCCCTCAACAATGGTTGTGCTAAGTAAACAAATCTGACCTAAGTGTAGAATACACATCCTTATTAGACCTACTAGTGGACTCCAAATCAATTATGATCCGGTAGATAACCTCCGAAAAGTCCACAGTAACCTATCCATAACACATAAACTCAGACATCAACCTCTTTACATACCTTTACCATCCGCAACCAAGGAACAAGCTGCCTCTGAAAACCCTCTTAATCTTCAAATCTCTAGAATAAAAGAATCTTCATGTCTGATCCCAACTCCATCACTCAAATAACAGACACATCCCTCATACACAATCATCTCATGAGAAATACTTTCATAAGTTTTCCGTGCCACATAAAAAAATCTGAACATCAGCAGTCGATCAACCAGGCGAATAGTGTAATACCAGTCAAACATCCGCAACTTGAAACACAGTTCGCTTTCTGAAATGCGCACCCTTCGCAGTTAATACCAGATAGTGTCAACATTCTTCTAAACATATGAAATTGTCCATGTTGTCTAGAACTCATGACCATCCCTTCGAACGAAATAACAACCTCGTACATGCAAAACTCAATCTCACATGTCGCACCGCATCTATCATGCCATCATACAAAAACATGAGAACCCCATTCTCAACTTTGAATTGCGAGCAAGATACATACTCCATCAGTCAGAAACCTTCAACTTGACCCCATCAAGGAGAAGATCACAACCGCAACACACTCCTTATACTTGTAGAAGACATCCATCTCAAGCCGTGGTCGACACTATCGAGAACTCTTCGAAACCCATGTGCACAAGACCAAGCCATCATAATTAAATCCCTCTAACTCAACCAAGTCATATAGCTCTCCAAGCCCAAGAGCATTGCTACAACAAACCTACAAAGCCTCACCACACTAAACGAATCAATCATTTCTATTACCGAGCCGATCAAACCACTACCAATCTGACCCATTTCTTCAAGTCCCTCACGACTTGCCTCCAAGTTAACGCTTCTCCTTACCAGTAATACTAAGATCCTTAAACAAAGCTCACCCTAATAGATCCTAGCATGAAACCACATCGTCTTAAGGCCCATAAGCCACTATTTTCCCTCTTAAGAACTTAATAGTACCACAACCGAAATGTCCACTCTGAAGAGACCTTTTGTAAATTTGAAGATGTTTCCTTAACCTCTCTGATACAGGAATGTAGAATCAATAATAATATAGAATTACCACAAGTCTCCGCACTAACCAAATGCAAATCTCAGATCTTAGACGTATATAAAATCAGAGAACTCCTTAAATACCACGTATGAATTCTGAACTCATTAGAACCTTCTCGAGAGTCATCCGCTCTTCTCTAACCCTCAATCCACTACCTATATGAGCCGAAAGATTTATGCCCCATTAGCACACAAACAACTAATGAAGTAACCCCCATCTCTTAAGCAACTAACTAAATCCCCTCTCCCTGCACATGACATCCACAATTAAAATTGAATCCGAATCATTCTAAGATTTCAATATGCCTATAAAGTAAAGTACATTACGCACCCAGCAGTTTCCTTGCTCGAGTAATTCCTCGAAATCAATCTCTTCAAGTCATAACTGATCCACAAGTATGCCTCAGTACAAAACTAATATAACACATGACCATACAATCAGATCGTCGATAGTAGCCTCCCCCACTTGGCTCGAAGCCATAGAACACAACATCTGATAACCCACAATACCTTTACTCCATAACTGCAATGATCTCGCACTATTATTCAGTTATATCCTTCATGAACTCATGTAGCCCTAATCATAAGATACCTCAAATCATCTGCTAAGCGGATATCCATCCTCGTGACAGTCGTGCGAACTTCCTCAAGCGATTTAAACTCAAATTGCAACACATATAACCCACTAGTAGAAAGAAAACTCTCCGCAGAAACATCATAAGAATCGCACATCCATAGACTACCTCGGAGGAGATAACCCACCGACTTAGCCTCTAACTAGCATCTCTCTACGACCCTATAATGGTCACCACCACTATGTAATCACTTAATCTTTCTGAGGCTAAACTCGTCAATGAGACATAAGAATATACTTCATTCCATAAATGAGTGATATTTAGCTTAATGTATATATTTATATGTATATCACCTCATGTTTTACTCGTGTTTCGTGGATTTCGAATGTAAAAGTATCAATTTATGTTAATTCATGGTGTTTTTATATGTAGGAATCATCCGGAGGCAATAGGGGGCGAAAGGTACGAGACAAGAGCCAAAACGGAGAAAAAAAGGAAAATAGTGATTTCCAGTGCCACAAGCAGCATGGGGCACCACCAGCACAATTTACTGAACCTTCAATTTTCCAGCGCTAGGGCTAGCACCCATTGCTACCCTGGCGCTGGTGATGGGAAACATCTCCAACTTTGCCTGAGATAATGTTATTCGGCCCAAGACCTACCCAACGAGTATAAAAGCAAGACTAAGCCAATTTTGAGGGGGGAAACGCCACTTTGAAGGAAAAATACACACGAGAAACATCTGGGAGCGAGGATATCTCAGTTTTCTTCATTATTTCTTAGTATTTTCAATTATTCAACACTTGTGAATTTCTTTTGATATTATCATGAGTAGCTAGAACCCATAGTTCTGGGGTTGTGATTTAGCCATGAATATTGTTGTTGAAAGTTGACTTAACCTTGATTAAAATTCAATAACATATGGTTAATTCTTCAATTCTGTGATTAATTGCTTAATTGTCTGGCCAACAATTAGGTTCTATTTGCTATTTATGCTATGCTTGGGAAAGCCATGTTTAGGTTAGAGAAGAATTGAAGAGAGCATGATCTTAACTCTGTAGTTGTGGTTAGGATAGGAGTATACCTAGTCACCGTGCTAAATTAAATATCTTAATCTTAATTTGTTCTTAGTAGATTGATTCCATAGTAATATAGGCGTTAATCTAATTTGAATAGGGTAGTAGGAATTTGGGGAGAATACTACGAGAGCTTTTTCTCGATTAATTAGCAACTATGAGTGAATTATATGATATGGAGAGTTAATTAGAGCACAATAGGGTTGGTGAATAGATCACAACCCTGGAATATTTGTCTCTACTAAATACACAATAACCATTTTGCTGCTTGATAAATTAGTTACTTGTTAGAATTATTGCTTAGTATAATCACACTTTTGAAATCTGATTGACTTGATTGAATAATAATCTTGGTGAAACTAGTGGGTAGTTAAAACAAGTATTTGTGGGTTCGGCGCTCAACTTATTATTTTATTACTTGTATGACCATGTATATTGGCATGTGCGTTTGGGAGCAACAAGTTTTTGGTGCCGTTGCCGGGGACCTAAATAGTGACTACTTTCTACTTTTTGCTCTAATTATTTGTTTCGTCAAGTCTAACGTTTCTTATTGGTTTCTCTGCTCTCAGGAACTTTCATTGAATGCGAAGGGTCAAAAGCCAGGATAGACTTCAAGGCTTTGCCCCGAACCCGAGAGAACATTTTAAAGGAGGTTGATGGAAGCAAGGGTCACTGATAATCTTCAGGCACTTGTTCAATTTCTTGTGGACATGGCAGAGGAGAAACATATGGTTGTTTAGGAGGTGGTGATAACCAGCATCGCTAATGTCACCTCCAGCATTGTGAAGCCCAGAATCACTAGGCACTTTGAGCTGTAACAGAGCATGATCCAGCTACTACATGCGAATGGGCAGTTTATGAGTCTTCCACACGAGGATCCACAACAGCACATCCTGGACATCTTGAAATTAGTGATACTTATATCACTAACGGAGTCACTCCACACTGTGTGAGGCTCACACTGTTCCTATTCTCTCTGTTGGGCGAAGAAAAGCAATGGTTGAAGGAGGAACCAGCTCATTCTATTACATGGAATGATCTTGCGAGGAAATTTTTGGTAAGGTTCTTTCCTTCAGGCAAAACCGCAAAGATCACAAGTGAGATAGTCGACTTCGAACAGAAACGAGCGGAATCTTTACACTCAGCTTGGGAAAGGTTCAAGGGGCTTCTCAGAGACTGTCCTCATCACAATCAAACAAATGAAGTGTTAGCTCACACATTCATAGAAGGGCTACATCCTGAGACAAAAATTGTGGTGGATGCTGCAGAGGGAGGTCAAGTGTTGGAGAAAAGCTTCGATGAGATATATGCATTATTGAACAAATTCTCCAAAAGCAATCCTGATTGACAAGGAGAGATGGGCAGACACACAGTGCAAAAATCTATAGGGGTTCTCGAGTTAGTGTCGTCTCTGTATTATCGGCGCAGATTGCCACACTGGACCAACCAAGTTGATCAGATGACCTTGGTTATTAACAAGCAACAAGCTCAGCCAGTGCAACAGGTTCAAATATTTTGTGAAGTATGTAGAGAGGGTTACACGAGCGACATATCCCAGTTAATCCAGAGTCCGTATATTTTGTAGGTAAGGAAAATAAAGGCCAAAAAAATTAGTATGGGAACACTTACAATCCTAACTGGAGAAACCACCTAAACTTCTCTTGAGGTGGAAACCAAGGTGCTCAGAATCAATACAGGCCACAAGCACCTCAACAGCAATATAGACCACCTCAGGCTGAACAACCTACAAATCGGACAAGTCACCTTGAGGAAGATGATAAAGAAATTAATGGCTGGCCAGCAAGCTCAAGCAGCAGCCTACACTGCAGCAATTCGAAATTTAGAGCAACAAATGGGGCAACTTTCCAGTGCCCATACTCGACCAGTTGGAGCTCTTCCAAGCGACAATGAGGCTAATCCTAAGGCATCTATTAACGTTGTGTCATTGAGGAATGGGAGAGAGTTAGAAGAAGTCCAGTCAAAAAAGAGAAAGCAAGTGACCTTTCATGAGAAATGGACCACCATAGAAGCAGAATCAGAAAAATCAATGGAGTTAGAGAAGCCAGCTGAAAAGGTGGTGGCAAAGCAACCCCCACCATTAATTGAAAAGCCACCACCTCTATTCCCTTGGAGATTGCAGAAAGTGAAGGATAATGCAGCCTATAATAAGTTTCTTGATATTTTGAAGCAGGTGCAAATCAACATTCCACTGGTACACATCTTGCAAGAAGTGCCCAAATATGCCAAATACATCAAGGACATAGTGGAAAATAAGAGGAGGTTGACAGAGTTTGAGACTTTAGCGCTCACTGAAGAATGTAGCTCAAGAATTCAAAGCAAGCTACCTCAAAATTTGAAGGACCCAGGTAATTTCACTATCCAAATCTCGATGATAAGCACGCAATCGAGCGAGCTTTGTGTGATCATGGAGCGAGCATCAATTTGATGTCACTATCTATGTTTAGACAGTTGGGGTTGGGTGAGTTGTGTCCAACCATGCTAATTTCACAATTGGTTGATTGGTCCCTTGCTCATCCTGAGGAGTGATTGAAGATGTGTTAGTTCAAGTGGGTTCTTTCATATTCCCTGCTGATTTCATTATCTTGGACTATGAGCCTGATCAGGAATTCTCATTTATTTTGGGGCGTCCATTCTTAGCCACGGGCATAGCTATTATTGATGTATGCGAAGGAAAGATGACGATGAGAGAAGATGATCGAGTGGAGGTATTCAATGTGTATAAAGCACTCAGATTGCTAGCCCACTATGAAGAGCTATCTATGATTTCTGTGGTGGAAAGTGATGTAACATCATTGGTGACTTATATGAGCCCCATAGAACCTCTTGAACGAGCCTTGATTGGGGTAAAGAAGACAATGAAGATGAGATGATGGAAGAAATTGAGCAAGTACTTGACATGTCTTGCAATTATGTCCATGGGTTTGGGAGACTTGAGGAGTTGGACAGGCCTGTTACTCTGGCCCCTCCTAAGCCATCTATCGAAAAAGCTTCAAAGCTAGTGCTTAAGCCTCTTCCATTGCATCTAAAGTATGCTTATTTGGGGAACCCTGAGACATTGCGAGTGATTATCTCATCCAGCTTGACTGATGTGCAAGAAGAAAAATTGCTCAGATTACTTGGTGAGCATAAAAAGGCTATTGGGTGGACGATTGCTGACATCAAAGGAATCAGTCCATCATTTTGCATGCATAAAATCTTTCTGGAAGATGGACACCGCTCCAGTATTGAGCAACAAAGGAGATTAAATTCCATTATGAAAGAGGTCATGAAAAAGGTAGTAATTAAGTGGCTCGATGCAAGTATCATCTTTCCTATTTCTAACAGCAATTGGGTAAGCCCAGTGCAACGTGTGCCTAAAAAGGGGGATGACTGTGGTAGAGAACGTGAAAAATGAGCTAATTCCTACTCGCACCATGACGGGATGGAGAGTTTGCATTGATTACAGAAATCTCAACTAGGCAACCCACAAGGAACACTTCCCACTTCCATTCATTGACCAAATGTTGGACAGATTGGCGGGGCATGAATATTATTGCTTCCTTGATGGTTATTCGGGTACAACCATATTGTCATATTCCTAAAGGATCAGGATAAGACCACTTTTACTTGTCCTTATGGTACTTTAGCTTTCAAGCGAATGTCATTTGGTCTTTGTAATGTACCGATCACTTTCAATAGGTGCATGATGGCTCTTATCACCGATATGGTGGAAACATTTGTGGAAGTCTTCATGGATGATTTTTTAGTCTTTGGGTCTTCTTATGATATCTGTTTGAAGAATTTAAGCAAGGTGCTTGCCCGTTGTGAAGAAGCAAATTTGGTGTTAAATTGGGGAAAGTGCCGTTTTATGGAACAAGAAGGCATCGTGTTGGGCCATAGAGTGTCAAGGAGTGGCATTGAAGTTGATAAGGCGAAGGTGGAGGCGGTTGAAGAATTACCTCCACCCATTTCTGTGAAGGGTGTCCGGAGTTTCTTGGGACACTCGGGGTTCTATAGACACTTCATTAAGGATTTTTTGAAAAATTGCTACTCCTTTGTGCAGGTTTCTTGAAAAGGATGTAACCTTCAATTTTGATGAAGCCTGTCTGAAGACATTCGAGAAAATCAAAAAGAAGTTGGTGGCTGCCCCCATTACTGTCGCACCGGATTGGTCCTTACCATTTAAACTTATATGCGATGCAACTGACCATACTATTGGGGCAGTGCTAGGCCATAGGAAGGACAAGATGTGTTACTCCATATACTATGCGAATAAGACTCTTGATGATGCACAGTTGAATTACACCACCACTGAAAAGGAGTTGTTGGCCGTTACGTGGGCCTTTGAGAAATTTCGGGCATATTTGGTGGGAACCAAAGTCATAGTCCATACCAGTCATGCAGCAATCAGGTATCTATTTACAAAAAAAGAATCGAAAGCCATTTGTAGAGGTCAATGATCATGTGTCACTTGCTTGCATCAAGGCTAAATCACTTCACCATTATCAGCCACTTGATTTGTGCGGCATAGTTCGTGAGCTATCTTGTGCGGCATGGGGAAGTCATGAGTACCATCACCTTGTGGTGCAACACTTGTGCATTTTAAACCATGATTGTGAGGATAGTACATTGAGCCTTCGATTTTAAGTGTGGGGTCATCTTTGACTCTCACGATAACCTCAAGCGGATTTCTTGATTTTTTTCTCACATTCATGCTTATTTGTGTTGTAGATTGGTATGGCTCATGACAGAAACAAGGGCAAGGGAGTAGGTAAGTCCTCAAACACTGCTCTGGTGCCTAAAAAGCACAAGCAAGGGGAAGGATCATCTAGGAAAGCGAAAGGGAAACAAGTTGCTGACGGATCACAAACCCCACCATTACGACCCAGGCCTTGTTTGGATCTAGTTCGTGCGTGCTTTCCCGATTGCGAGAACTGAAAATGGATAAACTCCTAGAATGCCCCGGCCATGCAAATTTGAGTATGGTGCGAGATCTGTATGCCAATTGGAATGAGAACTTGTTCATGTCATGGGTCCGTGGAAAGGACGTGCCACTGGATAGGTGGTCCTTATGTGAATTTTTGGGAGTTGAGAACTCTAACCCCCGGAGGCTACAAAAATTTGTCAAATCCCAGGCTACACGGTGATATGTCACACTCTTTGTGGCGTCGATTCAAATGCCAAGTGGACTAGAACTAAGGGCGATGCCTATCTTGAGATGCTCTGCATCGATTTCAACAAGACCGCCAAAGTGTGGCAAAATTTTGTGCAGACCCGACTCATGCCAGTTGAACACAATAGTGAATGCACTCGAGCTCGAGGTTGTGTGATATTCTTTTTGATGAATAGGTGACGCATCAATGTGGGTGATATCATGCTAGGGGAAATGTCCCGCACACGATTTGGGCGGCAGAACAAGAGATTCTTCTTTGGCAATTTGCTCACACAGTACATGCTGTCCCGGTGGTGCCTGAATACCCGGGCATGACGAGGTTGTGGAGGATCCTAAGGGGTTGATGGACATCACATCTTTGTTAAAGACCACGTCTAAGCTTACCCAGGCAGCACGGAATGAAATGGATGAGAACTTCAACAGGTATCTCTATAACTCCTTAAATGTGATCATGAGTAGGATGGGTGTATCGGACGAGGAGCGTATGCATTTACGCAATGATTTGTCTAATTCTTCCAAAGAGATGTTAGGGATTGCACCTGGCAGTCCCGTTCACCCGTTAGAGGATGAGAACACTTACAAAAGGCTCTGACAGTGAGGATGAGATTGGTGATGAAGTCATGGGGCCATGGATTTGGTGCCCTTGGAAGGTGATAATGATGATTAGCCTGGAGCATGGGCTGGCGGGCGTGCTGAGGAGGAGGAACCCTACTAGCAGAGAGTTTTCTTTTCTCCCTACTTTGTTTTACATTTTTACATGAATCGGGGACTATGCATATGCTAAGTGTGGGGTGGGAGAAATACTTCTTGTGATGTATTGTATAAATTGTATAAATTTGTTTCTTTTTATTAGTTTTTACCTAGTCTAGTTTTAAAAAGAAAGAAAAAAGGAAAATATATATATAAATGCAAAAAAAAATAGGAAACAAATCAGAAAAAAGCTCGGATTTTTCCCGACGATGGATCTTTTGGACAATTTTCTTGAGGGATTAAAGTACAATTAAAAAACACCAAAAAGATTTTTTTTTGTAGGATAGTTACGCAGTATCCCTTGGTTTTTCTTTGGGCATCGGCTCTTTTCTAAGGGTGTAGCTTGAGCCGGTTACTTTTTTTTTTTACGAGTTGGTTAGGAAGAAACTGAGTTTCTCTGAGGTACCTATTGACGTGTTTGGTGCTGGCACATTAGGTTATGGCATGCGCTCTATCTTCCCGTACATTTGATTTGAATTGTGATGCCTGAGTAAAATAACAGCCTACTCTGTGACGCCTTTTCTCAGTTGTTTGAATTGTATACCACATAGTGCAATATTCTTTAAAATTTCTCAATTATATGTGTTTGCTTGACTTGAGAGTTGAACGGAACCGTTTCGATTGAGTCATGTGCTAGGAGTGTTTTAGGATTTGTCATTTTCTGTGCTATCCTATGTAGTCTAGAACTTGTCACGTGTGTTAATCGAAGCGAAATCATTAAGTTGTGCTAGTGTAGGAGATGTAGGCATTTATTGCTTGATCATAGATGTGTTTGTCACTTAAAAATGAAATTTTCCGTTTCTAGCCCCTTTGAGCCTATAGACCTTTTCATTGGCACCCACATTACAAGTCGTATCCCTATTTTGTTCTTAATTTGAGATTGTCGAACCCTTACCTCCTAAGGAACTTAGTCGCTAAAATAAGTAAGGTGAGAGATTAGGAAGTAGCTTTCGAGTGGAACCATGGAAGGGCCCTTAAGGTGCACCAAAGTTGTGAAAAAAGGTCACTAGCCGATGAACCTTAATTTATGGAGAGTGTGTAGAAAAGAGAAAAAAAAAGAGAAAAAGAAGAAGAAAAATGCAAGAAGAAAAAAAAATGATAGTTCAAATAATATAGAAAAACACACACTTCCCGATCTTACTAATTCGTGCTAGTGGAAATATAGAAGTGCTTAACTGAGAAGAGGGCTATGTTGTATATGGTTTGTGGCGAGTGAATTGGTTGAGAAGAATATGTGCTCGATTTGTGAGTGTAGTGTATTAAACTGCTTAGGAGGGTTAGTCACTATTCCTAAATGTATCATATCCGTCCCTTAGCCTACATTACAACCTTAAAGTCCTAATTGATCCTAGATTTGGCTAGCTTAGATTAGTAGAGATGTACACTACGGGCAAGCTTATGGTACGATCACAGGATGCACATGAATTCTTTGTGAGAGTGAGAAATTTTCTTTGTTCAAATTGTTTAATGTCCTTAAATTATAAGGCATACTTGAATGTGTAGACTATTCTATATTCACTCTTTTGTTCGTTGGTGAGGGCACATGATCTCATGAAGGATTGATAATGTTGTAAACTTCTCTTGTTGGGTGAATGCGCTAGTTGAGGGTGCTTAGTGGTAATGAATCGGCTCTTGAGGTAGGGTGGTGATGGATTGGTTATTTGAATTGATTGAATTGAAATGCTTATATTTGGGCTTGTTTAATACGGGAAGAATGTGAAATTTGTATGTTCATGCTTGATTGCCGATAACGATCATAGTCAAGGGTAGTGTGTATCAATAAAAATCGAAGTGCTCCTCTGTAGTTGAGATGTTTACGTTGTTGGGGTGTAGGTGATAGTCCCATTGCTCGAGGACAAGCAAGAGCTAAATGTGGGGTGTTGATATTTAGCTTAAACTATAGCCTCATGTTTTACTCGTGTTACGTGGATTTCGGATGTAAAATGTATTGATTTATGTTAATTCGTGATGTTTTTATATGTAGGAATCATCTGGAGGCAATATGGGGCAAAAGGTGCGAGATTAGAGCCAAAACGGAGAAAAGGTGGAAAATGGTGATTTCTAGCGCCACAAGCAGCATGGGGCGCCACCTGTGGTGCAATTTACAGAAGCTTCAATTTTCCAGCACCAGGCTACCCTAAGCGCTGGTGACGGGAACCATCACCAACTTTGCCTGGGACAAGGTTATTTCGGCCCAAGACCTACCCAATTCATATAAAATCAAGACTAAGTTTATTTTGAGGGGAGAGACGCTACTTTGAACGAAATATACACATGAGAAACATCCAGGAGCGAGGATATCTCAGTTTTCTTCATATTTTCTTAGTATTTTCAACTATTCAGTACTTGTGAATTTATTTTGATATTATCATGAGTGGCTAAAACCTATAGTTCTGGGGTTGTGTTTAGCCATAAATATTGTTGTTTAAAATTGAGTTAACTTTGATTACAGTTCACCAATATATGGTTGTTTCTTCAATTCTATAATTAATTGCTTAATTGTCTGGCCAACAGTTAGGTTCTATTTACTATCTATTCTATGCTTTGGAAAGCCATGTTTAGATTAGAGAAGAATTGAAGAGAGCATGATATTAACTCTGAGGGGGGCCGAATTTGTGGTTAGGATAGGAATATACCTAGTTACCGTGCTTAATTAAATATCATAATCTTAATGTGTTCTTAATAGATTGATTCCATAGCAATATAGGCGTTAATCTATTTTGAATAGGCAAGTAGGAATTTGGGAGAATATTACCCGAGAAATAGTTCGATTAATTAGCAAGGACGAGTGAATTGTATGATAGGGAGAGTTAATTAGAGCACAATAGGATTGGTGAATCGATCACAACCCTGGAATATTTGTCTCTACTGAATACACAACAACCATTTTGCTGCTTGATAAAATCGTTACTTGTTAGAATTATCATTTAGTATAATCACACTTTTGAACTCTGATTAACTTGACTGAATATTATTCTTGGTGAAACTAGTGGGTAGTTAACACAAGTCTCTGTAGGTCGACACTCGACTTATCATTTTATTACTTGTACGACCACGTATACTTGCGTATGCATTTGGGAGCAACTATGAGAAACTAAAAGATCCCTAACAAACTCATAACTCAAGGTTGTTCAACACATCAAGACAGAAATCAAGCATCCATCGTCCTTTCGCAATCCAAGATAAGTTCTTCTTGTCACATCCAAACCATCTAAGTGCATCCCTTAGTCTTATAATAGTTTTCATATAGCTATCCAACCACCCACTGAGCCACCATTCCCACTCTTAGGGACACTACCGGACATATAAGTCCAGAAGCACAAGAGGGGGTGATTTGTATGGTGCCCAATTTTCGCGTGCATTGGATTATCGAAGGACATGGTTCTTCTATGTGTTCCATAAACTACTGCTGAGGAATAGATATTTCGGAAAGTAAAGAACACAAGGATTTTTGTGTGGAAAACACCCGGCTCAAAATGTTAAAAAATTACGACCTACTACCCAGTTGGATTTTCCCCAGACACTTCACTACAACTCTGAGCCAACAACAAAGCTTACAAACTCTTGCAAACCTAAGGATTACCTCTACCCGTTGTAGCAACCAGAAACAGACAGTTGCGACTGCTCAAGTTAACTCTAACTTGAACAATGCAACTAGAGTTTACAACCTCTTGCAAACCTAATGATTAACTCTAACTCTTATAGCAACACGCCACAGGCTGTTGCGACAACTTCAAGTTAAGTCTAACTTGAAAGATACAACTCAGGTACCTAGTACAATTTTCTTCTTAAAAAACTAAAAGGCACAACACAAAACACCTACTACACTTTGAAATAGAAATAAAGAAAGACACATAAAACTCTTTATGGAGCTAATTCTTCAATCTGGTTCGTGTAGCTTCAGGATCACACTCTTAAATGTCACAGGAATTGCTCCCAAAATGCCTTGCTACTGTGCTCTCAATTTGTGCTTAACTTCAGTATGTGTGCATCACCTGTAAAAGAGAACAAAATTGATATTTATAGAGTTAGTAAAATAAGGATTAACTAGAAGTATAATGTTTTAATCTTCCGTGATGGAAGAGTTCTAGTTATCTTCAACTTCTAACTCTTTCCTTATCTTGGATAGAGTTCTCTTCAAGTAAGGAGTCCTGCTTCTTATCAAATATGCAACCTTTTCATTCAGGGTTTATCAGAAATAACCACTTATAATTATCCCTTTCACGTGCATGCCTTTTTCTTGATTCTGCTTGTCACCTGTGTACACTGTCCATGGACCCGGTTCATGCATGTGTTCCTTTGTCAATCATCAAAATCAAAACTTCCCAGGTCAACAAATTCCCCCTTTTTGGTGATAACAAACTCAGTGCTTTTCATAAATATGGAAACTGTTTCAACTCAGCTCAACATCATCACAATATTAGAACAATTTTCATTTAAAGTCACTAATCATCAAGGAACAGGTTCGTTAGGTTATAAATATCACATTCTAAAGAAAAACCATACCTTATCTTCCCTTTTTTGGCATCATCGAAGAGTTGCATAATTATGTTAGATAACCAGATTTTAATAGATATTACTCATGGCCACTGGGCTACTTCAAATGCAATCATGGAGCCAAGCATCATATATCAATCTAATGATATTAGATATTTAAGAAGCATAAAAAAACAGTTAGAGCACAAAAACAACTGATTAACATTGATACTAGTCATCCACAAAGCATAAAGAAAAATAAAGATACTGGATCATGAGCAAAAAGAACAAAAAGAAATCCCAACCGGGTCACTGGTTTGTCTAACTAGGCTAGGAAGGTTTAAGGCATAGAAGGACCAGGTTCTTGGTTTCTGACCTGAAGTAGCTTTAACATAGCATGAAGAATGCCTTCATTCTTCTCCTTCTCCTTTGCAAGCTCATCCCTAAGAGCATCCCTCTCAGTTTCTACTTCTGCCTGCCTCTTCTTCAGCCTCTCAATGTCAGCATCCTTAGCCCCACTCTCTTACACCAAGGCTCTTACTTTTCTGTTCACAGGCACCTTCTTGGATAAATCAAGTTCTTTAGCAGCAGCATGGACTTCATAGTAACAAGCGTTCAAGGTGTTTGGTCCAAAGTGATCTTTGCTTGTACTAACATCCCATTTCTTTAAGAGAACCTTGAAGTAATCCAGTACGATGGTGGGAATGAAACTATAGGGTATGGAGTGAGTTTCGGTGCCATTTAGAACCCTATAAAGGAGCTAAATAATAAACCCAGGCCAATTAATCTACCTCCCACTATCCAGGCATTCCATAAGGACCAGGTCCATGAATGTGGCAATGTGCCTTCTTTCCTGCCTGGGCAGCACGACCTTGTTAACAAATTCAAATAACACTTTGTGGGGTGGCTTCATCTCACTTTTGTATACAGCCTTAGGATGAAGCTCTTCATCATGGTCACCAAACTTTCTTGTAATGGCAAGTGAGGTGGGGAGGTTTTCTAGGCTTGGCCATTTTAACTTTTTGTAATCATTGTACCATTCAGTATGTACTCCCAGAATTTCTTCCAATGCCTTGTCATCAAAGCTCACAGTCACCCCCTTTACCACACTACTGACTCTGCCATTTTTCATCTCACAAGTTTCCGTTAACTCCACAATCTCAGTTCTGGCAAGCTTTCCATCCATCAGAAGGACCATGTCCTTCCAACCCTGCAGTTGTAGTTTTCTCCAGCAGCATCATAATGCCTTCCTCCTCCTAGTCCTTGAGGAGTCTATCCTTCAAGATGGTTCTTTTCCCAAACTTAACCATCTTGTCTTGCTCTTTATCAGATTCCTCTTCTTCTTCACTCTCTTCTTCCTCCACTACTTTCACTTTTCTAGACTTCATGGCAGACCTGGTTCTTTTTGCCAAGATAGAAGGCTCTGCACACTTTGTCTTGGAAGGAGACTTCTTTTTGGAAGTCTTTATTTTTTTTAATTTTGAGTCACAACCTCTACCTGTTCTGCCTCCTCTTCATCATGAAAGACCAGGTCCATATCCTTAATTTCAACTGCCTCAACAGGCTCACTCACTTTCTTCTTTCCCTTTGCAGCAACTTTTATTTTACTTTCTTTCAAGGCCTTTTCAAGTTCAGCCTCACTCTGCTTCTTCTGACTACTTGTAGCTCTTCCTTTTGTGGGAGGAGTCTCTACAGGGATAGAAGTGGCAGCCTTTCTCTTCTTGTTTTCCCTAGTAGTTTCAGGGATTTTAACTCCTGAACTCTTCTGCCTTTTTGGATTATAGTTTACAAACATGCGTTTCAGTATATCTTGAGGGGTTCCTGTACTGATGGAATAGGTTCTTGAACACTCTTCCCCAACCTAACCAACCACTCAGCGGCTTCTTTAGACCCACTAGCCTCTTTTCTCTCAAACTTTCTTTCTCTCTAGCAGATTCCTTACTCCACACAACCATAGCTCCTGCTTCTTCAGTCAAACAAACAAGAGTGGGTGAAGATTCAGCCACTCCTTTGCCCATTCCCCTCACATCACCTTAAGAACCCTCACTCTCTTTTTTTTTTCTTTTTTTCTTTACTACCCAGTTTCCCAGATTCAGTTGTTTCAACCCCAGCCATAGTTCTTACCAAAACAAACCTATTTTTCATATTTTCAGCAACCTCAGAGATTGTCTCAAATGTAATTTTTGGACCAGATGTTACTTGTTATGTTCAGATGAAACAGTTTCTTCCCAGTTGCAGACTTGAAGGAATCTTCAGATTTTTGGGGTTCTTCTACCTGACTTACCCTCAATTGCTCATTAAGTTTCTTGATTTGTTCTCCTTAAGCAACTACTTTGCGAGCAAGCATCTTGAATCTTCTTTTTTTAGAGATAGGTATGGTTGAAGGTGTGGGTGTGGATTCTTTGGGTGGTGATGAGGGATTTTCAGAAGAGTTATTCATTGATGGTTAGAGGATTAGAGAAGATGAGTATGTGTGTGTTTAGAAGATGAGAGAAGATAGAGAGAATTATTTGGCAGCTGGAGATTTAGAAGTGAAGAAACGGCTACGGACAAATCAATATTAAGAGGGAGAATTTAAGTGGGTAACGGCAGCTTTTTTAGAAGCTCAAAAGTCTAATCAAACTGGGAGTCAATTTGGAAAAAACGTTTAGGACTCTCCCTAGAATCTAGGCACTCATTGCGTTTTGGGACTTTCTTTGGGTGAAACTGGTTCATTTTGTAAAGGATAAGCTCAAGGAAGGTTAGGCTTAAATGGGACTCTCCTTTTGGTCGTAATCCAAAAAGAATTATTTCAAATATGTAGAGTGGAGAGTACATACCAAGTAATCTTGATGAACCACGTTCTTCATTTGTCTACAGGTAATTAAACAAGGTTACCATCAAAAATAAGTATCCACTGTCGTGTATTGATGATTTATTTGATCAGCTTCATGGTGCTAGGTTGTTCTCCAAGATTGACTTACGATCAGAGTACCATCAGTTAAAGTTCAAGACTTAGGATATTCCTAAGGCGGCTTTCAGGACTCGTTATGGGCATTATGTTCTTGGTGATGTCATTTGGCTTGACTAATACCCCGTCAGCTTTCATGCATTTAATGAACAATGTGTTTTAGCCTTATTTATATGCTTTTGTCATTGTGTTCATTGATGACATCTTGGTTTATTCTCGTAGTAGGGAGGAGCACGAGCAATATTTGAGGATTGTGCTTCGGATTCTGAGGGACAAGAAGTTATATGCCATATTCTGTAAGTGTGAGTTCTCATTGGATTTTATGGAATTCTTAGGCCAGTGGTTTCTAGTGAGTGAATTAAGGTGGATCCAAAGAAGATTAAGGTAGTTCAGAGCTGGCCCAGACCTTCTATAGCCACGGAGATCAGGAGTTTTCAGGGATTGGATAGATAGTATCGTCACTTCATGGATAGTTTCTCATCTATTGCAGCTCCATTTACTAAGTTGACGTAGAAGAGTGCACCATTCAGGTGGTCTGACGAGTGTGAGGACAGTTTTCAGAAGCTCAGGACTGCTTTGACTACAACTCTTAGTTTTCATGTTGCCTTCAGGATCAGGGTCATACACGGTCTATTATGATGCTTCACGTATTGATCAGGTGTGTGTTTATACATGATGGTAGGGTGATCGACTATGCTTCGCATCAGTTGAAGCCCAATTAAAAGAACTACCCGGTGCATGATTTGGAGTTAGTAGCTATCGTGCATGCGCTTAAGCTTTGGAGGTGCTATTTATATGGCGTATCTTGTGAGGTGTATACGGATCATCGGAGTCTTCAACATCTATTTAAATAGAAAGATTAGAATTTGAGGTAGCGAAGGTGGTTGGAGCTATTGAAGGATTATGATATCACTATTCTCTATTATATGGGAAAGGCTAATGTGGTTGCAGATGCCTTGAGAAGAAAGGCAGAGAGTATGGGGAGTTTAGCATTCATTCCAATTGGGAGAGGCCTTTAGCTGTGGATGTTTAGGTGTTGGCCAACATATTGGTGACTGGATATCTCGGAGCTGAGTAGAGTCCTTGCTTGTGTTGTTTCATGGTCATCCTTGTTTGAGCGCATCAAGGCTCGCCAGTATGATGATTCCCAGTTGCTTGTCCTTAAAAATACGGTGAAACACAGTGATGTTAAGAAAGTGACTATCGGCTATGATGGTGTATTACGACTTCACGGTCGAGTTTGTGTTCTTAATGTCGATGGCCTGAGAAAGTCGATTCTTGAGGAGGCTCATAGTTCACGGTATTCCATTTATCCAAGTGCTACGAAGATGTATCGTAACCTAAAGCAACACTATTGGTGGGGGAGGATGAAGAAGCACATTGTTGGGTATGTTTCTAGGCATTTGAATTGCCAACATGTCAAGTATGAGCATAAAAAACCAAGTGGTTTGCTTTAGAAGATTGATATACCGAAGTGGAAGTGGAAACGCATTATTAAGGACTTTGTGGTAAGGTTGCCATGGATTTTGAGGAAGTTTGATGCCATTTGGGTCATTGTTGATCGGTTGACCAAGTCAACATATTTTATTCTGGTCATGATTTCCCACACTTCGGAGCAGCTAGCTAGGATCTACCTTCGAGAGATTGTTCGCCTGCATGGTATACCTGTTTCTATCATCTCAAACTGCGGCACTTAGTTTAATTTGCACTTTTGAGAGTCGTTCGGCATGATCTGGGCACGCAAGTTGAGATAAGTGCTGCATTTCACCCTCAGACGGACGAACAGTTTGAATGGACCATTCAGATCTTGAAAGATATGTTGAGGGCATGAACTATTGATTTTGGAGGTTAGTGGGACCAGTTCCTACCTTTAGTGGAGTTTGCCTATAACAAAAACTATCAGTCGAGTATCCAGATGGCTCCATATGAGGCCTTATATGGGAGACAATGTCGTTCTATAGTTTGTTTGTTTGAGCCGGACGAGGCCAGGTTATTGGGCACAGAATTAGTTCCTAATGCTTTAGAGAAGGTGAAGTTAATTAAGGAGAGGCTTCGCATAGCCCAATCCAAGTAGAAGATTTATGAGGATCGGAAGGTTCGTGATGTAGCTTTCATGGAGGGTGAGAAGGTCCTTATTAGAGTTTCGCACATGAAAGGTGTGATGATGTTTGGGAAGGAGGGCAAGCTGAGCCCGAGGTTTATTCGTCCATTTGAGGTGTGGAGAGAGTTGGCGAGGTTTCCTACAGACTCGCTTTGCCTCCTAGTCTTTCAGGAGTCCATCTGATATTCCATGTTTCTATGTTTCAAAAGTATCATGAAGATAAGTCCCATGCTTTGGACTTCAGCATAGTGCAGTTGGATGGAAATCTCGCTATGAGGAGAAGCCGGTGACCATTTTGGATCGGCAAGTTTGCAAGCTCAGTCTAAGGAGATTGTGTCAGTGAAGGTGCAGTAGAAAGGTCAACCAGTCGAGGAGCCAACTTGGGAGACCGATCATGATAGGCGAAGCAGATATCCTCATCTTTTTGGCATTTCAGGTATGACTCTAAATTCGTTTCAAAGACGAACATTTGTTCAAGACGGGGAGAATGTAACAATCGGATCGGTCATTTTGTGTATTTAAGCCTCGTTTACCTATTTGATAACTCTTTTATGCTTAATTAATGTTTTATGACTTGGGGGGAAGGTTGGTTTGGTTCCGGGAAGGTTTTGGTGTGAATTAGAAAACTTAATTCCATTATTGGAAGCTTAAGTTGTAGGAGTTGATCAAGGTTTGAATTTTATGTTAAATATATTGGATTCGTATTTTGAGGGTTCCAATAGGTTTGTATGGTGATTTTGGACTTAGACATATGTTTGGATTTATATTTGGAGGTTCTTCGATTGATTTGGCCTTATTTCCCGAGATTTACAATTTGAAGGTTTAGAAATTTATAAGTTTGACCATGAGTTGACTTTGCAGCTACCGGGGTCGGATTATTGTTCGGGACTTGGAATAGGTCTATTTTGTCATTTGGAACTCATGTGGAAAGTTTGGTCTCATTCCAAGTTGGTTTGGTATGAATCAGACGTTTGGTTGTGAATATTTGAAGTTCTTGAACTTGAAGGCTTGCATGATGTGTTTTGGCGTTTAATTCTTGGTGATGGATGTTATTTTGATGTTTTGAGATTACGAGTGAGTTCGTATGAGGTTTATATACTTGTGTCGGTGATTGGTGTGGGGCTCGATGGGCTCGGGCGAGTTTCAGATTGGTTTCGGAAAGGTTCAGTATTTGCTGGTGCTGCAGACCTTGCAACTGCAATAGTCTGGTCGCAATTACGAAGGTCTGCAATTGCGGTGTCTTGATAGCATTTGTGATGGGTGCCTGAGAAGCCCAGCTACGCAGCTGGTGTCACAATAACGTCCGCAATTGCGAATGAGAGCCCGCATTTCCTTCAAAGTGATCTCTACTTAGAGCTTTTGTGAAGATGTCAATTATTTGCTTGTCAGTAGCACAAAATTCCACAGTGATCAAACCCTTTTCATAGTTACCCCGCAAAAAGTGATGTCTAACATCTATGTGCTTATTTCTTTTGTGATGAACCGGGTTCTTGGTCATACTAATTGCACTAGTATTATCACAAAAGATGGGGATACAACCTACACCAATTCCAAAATCCATTAATTACTATTTGATCCACAACAATTGAGCACAACATGAGGCAGCAGCAACATACTCAGCTTCGGCAGTAGATAGGGCCATAGAATTTTGCTTTTTGGTAGCCCAAGAAAGAAGACACGAGCCAAGAAAATGTGCTATACTTGAGGTGCTTTTTCTATCCACAAGAAAACCTGCATAATCAGCATCAGCATATCCCACTAAGTTGAAATTACTACCTTTTGCATACCACAGCCGAAGGTCAGTGGTTCCTTTCAGGTATCTCAAGATCCTCTTGACAGTAGTCAAGTGAGACTCCTTTGTATATGCCTGAGACCGAGCACAAAGGCCTACACTAAAAACAATGTCAGGTCTACTAGCAGTGAGATATAACAAGGAGCCAATCATTCCCCCATACAACTTTTGATCAACAGATGAACCAGGTTCATCCAAATCTAATTTTGATGTTGCAATATGGGTGTCAATTTCTTTGGATGTTCCTTCCTGGTTTTGTTGCTGAGTAACAGGTTCATGGACAGGTTCCCTCGAAGTTTGAGGATCAGTTCCTCTCTGTTCAATTGCCCCTGTCAGGTTGCCCTGGGTGGAAGGACATGTTCCTTCCTCTGGTACAGCTTCAGTATGGGCGGTGGTTTCATTTGAGTTTCTTACCAGCCCAATTGCTTCATCATCCTATTCTTACCTCTGAGAGAAAACGTTAGTTTCATCAAAAATCACATGTACAGTTTCTTCTACACACATAGTTCTTTTGTTATAAATCTTATAAGCTTTACCATGTGAAAAATATCCCAAGATGGGATATATTTGGATTTCTTCCTATAAGTAACTCATAGGGAATCTTCTCAACAATAGGTCTAGTCATGCACCTATTTATGATGTAGAGTGCAGTGTTCGCAGCTTCTGCCCAGAAGCTCTGAGGCAGTTTGCTAGCAAGTAACATGGACCTAGCCATTTCCTCCAAAGTCTCATTCTTTATTTCAACCACTCCATTTTTTTGTGGAGTTCTATGAGCGGAAAAAATTATGATCTATGTCATGCTCATCACAAAATTCAAAAAACTTAGTATTCTCAAACTCAGTACCATGATCAGACCTAAATGATGTAAGTTGATTACCTAGTTGTTTTTGAGCTTTCTCTAACAAATGAAGTGAACATGTCAAATGCTTCATCTTTATATGTTGAAAATAGTGTCCAAGTAAACCTAGAGTAATCATCAACAAGTATCATAACGTATCTCTTACCATCTCTGCTCATTGTCCTCATTGGTCCATATAGATCCATATGGACCAGTTCCATCGACCTGGTAGTACTCACCATTTTCTTACTTTTGAAAGAAGATGTTACTTGCTTCCCCCTTGCACAAGCCTCACAAACTATATCTTCCTTGAACTTAATGTTAGGCAGTCCTATCACCAAGTCCTTGGAGATTAGTTTCATTGAGTTGACTTAGACTAGCATGTCCAAGTCTCTTATGCCAAAGGAGGGGATCACTATCCATGACACTCTAGCAAGTGAGTTCATTATCTGAGAGTGTGGACAGATCCACCATATATGTCTTTCACTCTTCTTCCCTGCAAGACTTTCTTTCCATTTCCAAAGGAGACATTACCTCCTTTAAAGGCCACAAGTGAAAGGAACCTTTTCTTATTTCCTCTCATGTGATTTGAGCAACCTCTTTCCATATATCATTTTTGGTTGCTCTCTCTCACTTGAACCTGCAAAAGAAAATCAGAGGTTAGTCTTAGGAACCCACACTAGTTTGGGTCCCTTTCTATGGGCAAATGGATAAATCATTTTTTTCTTTGCCCAGCTTGACAGCCTATTCTTCCCTATAATAAAAGTTTTGTTCCTTAGACTTGCCTTTTCTTTTAACTACACATTCACTCCTATAGTGTCAAGTATTACCACAGTGAGTGCAAATCTTATTCTCAGAAAGTGTTAGGTACTTGCTTTTGGAATCTCATTTAGGTGCAGAGTTCCCAAAGCCAAGTCCCTTTCTACTGCTACTATGGTGTTCTTGTAGCCATGAAAGTGCATCGGAGGGCCTGTTCCATTTACATGTTCTATCAAATTCATGTTTAACCTTAGTCAAGTCCTCATTCAAAGCTCTTACATCTTCATCCCTTTTGTATAGATCATCTTTGACCTTTTCAAAATCTTCTTCTAGTGTGAGTTGTATGACACTAGCTATTTCATTACCTGTTCCTAACTTCAATTTCAGATTTTTAGATCTAAGTTCTAAGACAGTTATGTCAAGTGCATGAACCTGGTTCTTCAAGGTAGTATTTTCTTTTTTAGTTTCACAAGCCCTAATAGGGTTTTGCATTTTGCTTTTAAAAGGTTACACTCTTTTGACAGTTGTTCTTTTTCAGAACTAATATTCTTAGATTCATCAATTATGTTAGCAACAATTCTGATAGTCTATCTTTAGAAAGGAATTAAATTTTTTCTTTAAGGTCTAAAAAACTTATCTCAAATTCTTCATCAGGTTCATCTATAGATTCTCCAACTGCCGTAAGAGCTCGTCCAGCATTATCATCATCGTTGTCCTCATCTGAACTCTCTTTCCAAGTAGCAACCACTGCTTTGGATGGCCTTTTGTTGTAGTTCTTCTTGTCATGAACCTCTTCCTTCTTCCGGTTCCTTCTTTCAGATCTCTCCTCTTTCCACTCTACTTCCCATATAGGACAGTTCTTGATCATATGGTCATGTTTACCACATTTGACGCATCCAATCATCTCCAAGTGATAGTGACCATTGGATAGTGGTGGCCTACTGGATTGCTCTTTATAGTTTCCAGGTAGTGCACTCATTTTGATCTATTCCTAAGGTGTTAGCTTCTTCAAGGATAACCCGCTCTGATACCAATTGATGTTTTATACTTCAATAACACACAAGAGGGCGGGTGATTCGTGTGGTGCCCAACTTTCGCGTGCACTAGATTATCGAAGGACCTGGTTCTTCTATGCGTTCCTTACACTACAGTTGCGGAATAAATAATGAAGAAAGTAGAGAAGACAAGGATTTTTACATGGAAAACACCCGGCTCAAAAGGTGAAAAAGCCACGACCTACTACCCAGTAGAATTTTTCCCAAGCACTTCACTACAACTCTAAGCCAACAACAAAGTTTACAAACTCCTGCAAACCTAAGGATTACCTCTAACCCTTGTAGCAACCAGCCACAGGCTGTTGTGATTGCTTCAAGTTAACTCCAACTCGAACAATACAACTAGAGTTTACAACCTCTTGCAAACCTAAGGATTAACTCTAACTCTTATAGCAACACACCACAGGTTGTTGCGACTACTTCAAGTTAACTCTAACTTGAAAGATACAACTCAGGTTCCTAGTACAATTTGTTTCTTAGAAAGATGAAAGATACACTCAAAATGCCTACTACACATTGAGCTAGAAATAAAGAAAGACACATGAATCTCTTTATGGAGCTGGTTCTTCAATCTGGTTCATGTAGCTTCAAGATCGCACTCTTAAATCTCACAGGAATTGCTCCCAAAATGCCCTGCTATTTTACTCTCAATTCGTGTTTAACTTCAGTATGTGTGCATCACCTGTAAAAAAAGAAAAAAATTGATATTTATAGAGTTAGTAGAATAAGGATTAACTAGAAGTCTAATGTTTTACTCTTTCCTTGGTAGAAGAGTTCTAGTTATCTTCAACTTCTAACTCTTTCCTTATCTTTGATAGGTTCTCTTCAAGTGAGGAGTCCTGCTTCTTATCAAATATGCAACCTTTTTATTCAGGGATTATCATAAATAACTTATAATTATCCCTTTCACGTGCATGTCTTTTTCTTGATTCTGCCTATCACCTGTGTACACTGTCCATGGACCTGGTTCATGCATGTGTTCCTTTGTCAATCATCAAAACCAAAACTGCCCAGGTCAACACATAGGTATCGAGTGTTCACATAAAATATGAGTGGATAGAAGGGAAATCAAGGATATACGCTTCAAGTTGTATCAATGTCGCACGATAAGGAAAGAGAGATGGAAAGTTTCCTACATGCCATGTAGCCTATTGAAGATAGGTATGGACATCATCATACCGATCCGCAAGACTCTACTAGAAACTTGCTCATGACTCGTAGAACCTATGATCCTAGAGCTTTAATACCAACTTGTCATGACCCAAAATCCATCTAGTCGTGATGACACCTAACATAACCGGCTAGATAAGTCAAACAATAGTCATCACAACTCAAATGAAAATAATAAGAATCAAAAAGTGAAATAACTAAATTTCTATACATTAATCTCATGGATTTGTAGTACAAGTCATGAGCTGCTAAGACTTAGATTTACAAAGCTGCTGTGAAAATAAATACATCTTTATGGAATATACATAAACAGACCACGAATCTAAAACTACCAAGGACAAATGGTAGCTATGTCTGGAAAATGGGTACATCTTTAGTGCCAGCTCCCGCCATACACAGCAGCATCAACTCCAAAATTTGCGCGCAAGGTGCAGAAGTGTAGTATGAGTATAATTGACCACATGTACTCAACAAGTAATAAACCTATCCTCAGGCTAAAAGCAGTGATGAGCTCGAAAGAAGGCCAATCTTTAACACCAATAATCAATAACGACACATGATGTAATGATGACAATAAAATAAAACAACTCGAGAGATATCATGTTCAACTGTGAACGGAAAATTAGACATGCTTTTCAAGTATAACAGTCAAAGCTCCAAATCTTACCAACGAAATAAATAAAATATGAATTTATCAAGAGAACTGTGATTTCCGACTTAACAACAATGGCTAAGACATTTCATTTATCATCTAGCATGAGAAAAATACATTTCCTACATGTCAAATATATATATCAAGTCAATAACACCAAATTACTATCTAGTATGAGAAAAATACATCTCTATGCCTACATGTCAAATATGCATGTCAAGTCAATAACATCAAAGTGAAGCCATCAAGTACGCTCGCGGTGCCTGGCATAAATGCCCCTCACCATCACACACACAATCACACTCGGGACTGTACGGGTGCCTGACACAAAAGCCTTGCACCATCCCACACACATCCACAGCATTACATGGGTGCATGGCACAAACGCCCCTCATCAAATTACACAAATATCACTGTGCCTGTGCTCACTATAACATCAGACTCCAAAGGGGTAGATCCTAGCCCAAGCGCTAATCAATAATCAATATACTGTCGCAGCAGCGTGCAACCCGATTCAAAAATATCAATCCGTTGAGGCTGTGAAACCCGATCCAAATATTACTCACAATATGGCTCTATGGCCCAAATCAATCATCAACCGCTCAAGTCTCAATAGCTCACATCTCATATAAATCAACCCAAACAGTATCACATATAGAAGGAAACAAAAACATGTGATATGACAAACAAATAATGTGTAGAAACTGAGATATAACATGCGCATGAAGAATTTGTCTGAGAATATTGCTAAAATTAAGGCAAACAACTCAAAACAGCAAGAATATTTCATGTCTCAAATAAATAATTACATAGACTAGACATGGTCTCTAACACGAATCATAGCTTAATGATCATACAAGTAGAGAAAATACGGATATAACGAGACATGAAAGCAAACAAGGCTCATAGTATCCTAAAGTCTACCTGGATCATGAATACCCCAGTGTACGCACACACGCCCGTCACCTAGCACGTGCGTCACCCCAACGCATAACAAATATCAAAGCCAATAGGAAAATACCCTCAAATCCAAGTTTAGATATGTTACTTACCTTAAACAAGCCAAGAAAATTCTCTAGAAGCTCCATTCCGCACGAATCGACATCCAAACGGCTTGAAACTAGCCAAAAGCAACTCCAAAATATCAAATAATGCCGTAGAAAATAAACCCAAATGATAAGGTCGAATCTTTAATTGATATTCAAAGTCAACCAAAAAGTCAACCTGAGCCTGTACTCTGGAACCCGGCAAAACTCACAAATTCTGACAACCCATTCGAATACGGGTCCAACCATACTAGTTTCACTCAATTTCAAATCCGAATCGATGCTCAAAACTCAATTATTCACTTTAGAAAAGTTTTGATAAAACCCCCCCAATTTTCTATTAGATTTATCACTCAAATACAAAAATCAAAGATGGAATCATGAAAAATAATAAATTCCGAGTAAAAAATATTACCCCAATCCAAATCGTAAAAATCGCCTCAAGAATCGCCCAGATCCAAGCTCCCAATCTAAAAATGTGATAAAATGAGCTCAAAGTCCGAAAATAGAATCTTATATGCACTGCCCAGCAGCACCTTACGCGGTCGCGGTAGTACCTTCATGATCGCAAAGCTAAATCTGCCTCCAGCCCAAAAACACATTGGAGATGCGACGCCTCCCTCACGAACGCGTAGCTCCACATTTCCTAGACCTTCGCAAGGAAGCAACGTGATGCACAAAACCCCAGCACCCTTGATGAAAAGCGATCGTGAACCAAATACATGAACGCGAGGAACAAATCTCTCCAACCCAATTTCCTTATCCGCGAACGCGATGGCTCCCTCGCGAATGCGATGAACAACAAACCACACTGACAAAATACTCATTGCAATAGCGTTTGTACCTTCGCGATCGTGAAGCTCAACTAGAGCACCAAAAAAGCAGCAACTCATGCAAACTCTAAAATTGTCCGAAATCAATCTGAAACACTCCAGAACCCTCCGGGTCCCCGTCCAAAACATACCAAAAAGTCCCATAGCATAATACGGGCCTACCCGAGGCCTCAAATCCCACAAGATAATATCAAAACCATGAATCGCACCTCAATTCAATTTTAATGAACTATTTCAAATTTCGAAATTCCCAAACTTACGTCGAACCCAATTCCAAATTTCTAAACAACTCAGAATCACCTCAAATTTTGCACACCAGTTTCAAATAACATAATAAACCTATTCCAACTCCCGGAATAATGATCCAAACATCGTAACATCGAACTCAACTTCCTGTCAAACCTATGAACTGCCCTAACCTTCAAATTTCCAACTTTCTCCAAATAGAGCCGAAACCTTATAGAAATATCCAAATGCAAATCCGGGCGTACGCCCAAGTCCAAACACCATTCAGATGTAACAGATTTATCAAACTCTGCTCCAATGTCAAATACAAAAAAGTCAAATTTAGTCAACATTTTCAACTGAAAGCTTTCAAATTGAGAATTATTCTTCTAAACCAATACCGAGCCACTCAAAAACCAAAACCGATCATACACGCAAGTCATAATGCATCATATGAAACTACTCAAGACCTCAAAATACCAAACGGAATACAAATGATCAAAATGACCGGCTGGATTATTACATAAACTACTAGGATGGACTAAGAAGAATGTGATTCATCCTTTTACTCAAAGAAAGGGACCCAAACTTATCTGGATTTCCTAAAACTAACCCCTAAATATTTTTGCAGGCTAAAGTGAGAGGAAGAAAGAAATGATGGTATGGGGATAGTCCTTGCTTCCGCTACATGAATGGAAATAGATATAATTTTCTTTGACTAAGATCCTACCAAGGAGGAAGTGTGGGCTTTGGAAATGACAAAAAAAAGAAACATAATCGGCATAGGTAAGGTTTTTTATGACTCTCAAGCTATTAAAAAATGTATATTATGTTAAAGGATTGAAGCACAACCTCATAAGTGTTTCCCAAATGTGTGGATAAGGGAACCAAGTCCTCTTCACTTCTAAAAACTGTATAATTACAAATGAAAGCTCTAGAAACATAGTTCTCACGAGAAAAAGGCACAAAAATATTTATAAAGTTGAGATTATATCTTCTCCTGAATGAAAGCAAGGCCGAGAGGGGGAGAGAATGGAATACTAGGGGAGAATCCTAGGACTTCAAGAAAGTCGGGCAAATGGTGCGGCCCTTCTTATTTGACTTTGACTGTGCTGGAACTGGCTGGATTCTGTTTTTGATGGTGAACTATCGTGTCTTAGTCCACAAGATACAGATTTCTTTTTATGGCACAAAAGGAGGGGGCATATATGTTTTTCTGAACAAACTGATCTCCAAGGACCTGGTGCTTGGTTTTCCCAAATCAAAATTCATGGAAGATAAAGTGTTGATGCGTGTGCTAAAGCTAAATAGGCCAGATCATCATTCAACCCAAAGAAAGTGTGAAGTACCTCTTGACCTCTGGAACTACTTCACTCCAATGATGATGAAGAGTTTTCCATAGGACCAATGAGGGTTTAGAGTAGAGGTGGGAAGAGGTATGTGTTTATAATTGTTAATGACTATTCTAGGTTTAATTGGACTATATTTTTAGCAACTAAATATGAAACATGTAATATATTTGTGACTTTTGTGAAGAAACTACAAAGAAAAATGGATAGTCATATAGCTAGCATTAGATCTGACTATGGAGCTGAATTTCAAAATCTTAACTTTATTGAGTTCTGTGCAGGTAATGGTATAATAATTTCTTTGCACCTAGGACAACAAAACAAAATGGTGTTGTAGATAGAAAAATAGTACTTTAAAAGATATGACAAGAACCATGTTAATTGCTAGTGTACTTCCCTACAACCGTTTGGTTGAAGTTGCGAACACTGTATCTTACATCATAAATAGGTGCATGTTAAGTCAATAATTGATAAGACTCTCTATGGATTACTTAAGGGTAGAAACCCCAATGTAATTCACCTAAGAGCCTTTGGTAGTAAGTGTTTTGTGAATAATAACAATAAAGAGGCTCTAGAGAAGTTTGATGCTAAAAATGATGATGGTGTCTTTACTCACCACATAGTAAGGCTTATAAAGTATACATACGATTTTTGATGGATCTAATCATCTGGCTGAGAAAGGTACAAAGTTTAATGATGATGAAGAGTTTGGTCCTATGGAAAACAATGAGGAACAATCAAACCAAAGACTTCTAGAGGTTGTTGATGAACCAGGGCGAGAACCAGGTCCTCTGGAAGTTGAGAAAAATGTACCACAGACAAGGGAACATATCAAGAAAATCAGGCAAAAAGTACTGCACTTGGTTCCACTTCTTAGTATAAGGGAATGGCACTCAGGGTCTACAAGCAAGGGCCTGGAAACATCAAATTCTCATCCACTCACCAATGTGCTAATGCCAATTAACTCTAGGATGGTGACTAGATCAAAGTTTAGAAACATAATTGTCATTACAGCCTATATATCTATGGTTGAGCCTAAGAACATTAAGGAAGCACTTAAAGATGCAGACTGGATAGTGTCTATGCAGGAGGGACTCAATCAATTTGAAAGAAATAAAGTTTGGCACCTGGTTCCTAGCCTAAAAGATAGAAAAGTCATTAGAACCAGGTGGGTGTTTAGGAACAAACAGGATGATCAAGGAAATATTACTAGAAACAACGCATGATCGGTTGTGCAAGACTACAATCAATAAGAAGGCATTGCCTGATGAGACGTTTGCTCCAGTTGCAAGAATGGAGGCAATTCGAATGCTCATTGCTTTTGCATCCTACATGGGTTTCAAACTGTATCAAATGAATGTGAGAGTGCTTTTCTAAATGGGTATTTAAAAGAGAAAGTGTTTGTGAGATAGCCCCAAGGATTTGAGACTCATGAATTCCCAGACCATGTCTACAAATTGGATAGGGCACTGTATAGTTTAAAGTAGGCTCCAAGATCTTTGTATGAAAGGCTGTCAAAATTTCTCCGAGAGAACAGGTTCTCATGCAGCAAAATTGACAACACATTATTCCTATTGAGGGGTGGCAAGAACCTGCTGATTGTTCAAATATATGTGGATGACATCATCTTTGGAGCAGCCACTGAAGCCTTTTGCAATAAATTTTTTAAACTAATAGGCAGTGAAATTAAAATGAGTATGATGAGAGAATTGAATTTCTTCCTTGGACTTCAAGTTAAGCAGAATGCAAAAGGAACTATGAGACACCAACAGAAATACATCAAGGAGCTACTCAATAGATTTGACATGGACAATGCAAAGACAATTGATACTCCTATCTCCACAGCAACTAGGTTGGATATGGATGAACATGGTATCTCCGTTGATGAAAAGAGGTACAGAGGCATGATTGGATCTTTGCTCTATTTAACTTCAAGAAGGCTAGATATTGTGTATAGTGTAGGGTTGTGTGCAAATTTTAGTCAAGTCCCAAATAATCACACTTGAAGGCTATTAAAAGGATCTTGAGGTATCTCAAAGGTACTCAAGACCAAATTCTTTGGTATCCAACAAGAGACTCCTTTGATCTGATTGGGTACATAGATGCTGGCTATGCTGGATATTAGGTGGATTGGAAGAGCACAGCAGGGATGGCTCATTTCCTGTGGTCATTTTTTATTACATGGGGATCAAAGAAACAAAACCTCATGCTTATATCATATATAGAAGCTGAGTATGTAGCAGTTGTCTCATACTGTGCTTAGTTATTATTTGATTAAGCATCAATTGGAAGACAATGGAATGATGATTGAACGAGTTCCCATATTCTGTGATAACACAAGTGTTATGAACATGGTAAAGAACCCGATCCACCACAAGAGAACCAAACATATTAATGTGAGGCACCACTTTTTAAGAGATAATATTGAGAAGGGTCATATTTCTATGAAGTTTTGCAAGAAAGAGGAGCAGATTGTGTGTGTGTGCGTGTGTGTATATATACCAAAGCTTTAAGCAAGGATCACTTTGAAATAAACCGCGTGGAGCTTAGTTTGATCAAAAGGGATTAGGACATTCTTTACTTTCCTAAATGATTGGCTATGTCTTAATAAACTGTCTAGTAAGTCGATGCATAAAATAATGTCTAACTTAGTCCTATACTATAACAGGTATGCACGCATAGCATGGATGCCTAATCTATTGAAAAAATCCTAGATTAGAAAAATTTTATGTTAGCCAAGCTGAGGAAATTAGTCAAGAAACCTGGTTGTGTGACACTCACGCATGTACCCCTTTCCAACCGATATTTGTGCTTAACTATTAAACTACCACGTCACTAAAATCAGGTTCCCACTCACCTTGTTTGTATCTTATGGCTTATTCTCTCTAACCCTTGAAATTAAAAGAGGATCAGGTTCCAAAATAAAAACCCGCCAGTCCTAGGGCAATCATAACTAGTTCCAATCCGTATGAAATCATACCACTTTCCTAAACTTTCCTGAATACGTTTTTGCCACCTAAATTAAAGCCCCTAAATGCCTTTTTAACTTTTAAAAACTTATAGTTATCCTATTTCCCTATAAGAAGCAAATAATGAGCAATTATGATGAAAAATTAAAGCCAAAAAGCTATCAAATCAATCTATACAAAACCTTCTCTCTCGCTTATTCTCTCTTATTCGATCAAATTGCTCAAGAAAACTCAAGACCCTAAGTTCTCAATCCTTCAAAAAAACTTGAATTCTTAACAATGTCAAACTCACCAAGTCAATTCACATTTAAAAGTTCCCGAACAAAGCACTACACATGATTCTACTACACCTCCGTCCATTCCTACTCCAATCAAGTTTGCCTAAGGTCAATCCTCTTCACAAAAAGCCCAAAAATTCTTTGTTGGCTTACTTGATTATTCAGACAAAGAAGAAAGTAAAGATTATGATGGTAAAAATCGAGCAGTGAAAGAGTCACAAATTAAGGGGGAATGAGAGGATGAACAAGAGAGGGAGGTTGGTACTGAACAAACAGAAGTAAATGTTGATGTCAAACCAGTAGTTCAATGGGAAAAAAGAGGTGGTAGAAGAGAAGGTGAGTGAGGTAGTGGAAGTTAAAGCTCAAGTAGAAGTAGATGTACTTGGTGAGCAATTAGAAGAAAAAGAGGACGAACAAATTATCGATGATGTAAGTAGAGGAATTAAAGAAACAGTGGTAGAAGCTAGGAAACAATAGAGGGGAGGGGTAGTGTTGCAGTAGAAGCACTAGAAGCCCCTGGACAACAACCAGGTGCTTCTGTTATCGATGAGGGAGACATGGCTGGAGTAGGAGATGTTGAAGAGACTGCTGAGAAAAAAACTGATCATGTTCAAGAACCTGGTTCCTTGAACACTGATCGTGAAAAATTAGAATCTTTTGACTGGACTGACACTAAAAAGAAGGAGAAAAACAAGGAGAGATAGAAGTGAGAAAAGAGAGTAGTGATAGTGATGATGAAGCATTGTCAAACTTGATAGCCAAAATGAGGGAAAAGAAACTAAGTGAGGAAGGACCTCTAGGAGAGTGAAAAGCTATAGCAAAGAAGGCAGTGTTGCCTCAGGGATCTATCACTCTTGGGGGTAGAACTCCAAATCCTGGAGGAAAAACTAGGACTGCACTTTAAAAGGCATTAGAAAAGAGTAAGAAAAAGAAGAAAAATAGAGAGGAGTTCAGGCTTGTTGATGATTCTGATGTGGAGGAAGTTGATTTGGAAGAAGAAGAAGAAGAAGAAGAAGAAGAAGAAGAAGAAGAAGAAGAATATTCAAATAAAAATTGCCATTGTGGCCAAAGAGGAATAGTTTGCGGGGCTGATCATGTTAGAGGGTCGGGTAATTGACCCAGATGTTGTGAACTTGTTTGGGATAAAGGAGTTTATGGAGAAGCTAGAGAATCAGGGATGGATGCACCTGTTTTTGTGCCAACTCTCAGTCATGTATGGTGAGGCAATTCTTCACTTCTACAAAAATTTCAAGGTACTGGAGGATGGAACAGAGAGCTTTGAAGTAAAAGGAGTAGACTTGCTTCTTGATGCAAAGCTGTTTGGGGAGATATTGAATGTACTAGTGGAAAGATTTAACACTTATGTGAGGAGTGAGTGGACTGAGTTGGGAGAGAAGGAAGATGCTATGTACTTGACTTCCAAGTACACACAAGAAAGGGAAAAATCGATTGCAAGAAAGATAGGAAAGGCGCATATGAAATCAGTTCACAAGCTTTTGTTCAAATTTGTGAACAAGTGTTTGCTACCTCGATTAGAAAGAAGGCATGAGGCCACTTACCTTGACTTGATAGTGATAAGTGCTAGATTAGAATAAGCCAATCAATTTGTCGTCGCTGATGCTTAAGTGCATGGCAAGGGTAGCTGATAAAAAGAGGGCATCATGCTCTACCTTATGGATCTTTACTGACTAGGATGTTTGAGAACTTTGGGGTTCCTTTGAGAGGTCCTAAGAAAGGAACTAAAAAAAACATGTTTGATGAGGAAACCTTGAAGGAATATGACTCTATTGCATGACCACCAGGAACCAAAAGTAAACCTTTTGGAGGAGTTGGCTGCTGCCAATGAGAAAAAGGAGAAGATGAAAGAGGAAATTGCCTCCTTAAAAGAGGATAATAGGAGGCTGGAGGAGGAGATGAAGAAAGAGCAGGAGCCCTCTACTGCTAGATTTGATAGGCTTCTAGGTCTTATTCATGGAGGATCCTCTTACATCAAAGAACCTGGTCCTCAGTCCTCTTAGGTTTCCTAGTCAATCCTTAGTCAGTCCCTAACCTTGTCCTCTTTATGACCAATTTTTGGATATTTTTTTTTGTTTATTTGTCGTTGGCAGTTTGATGGATTTTTCCAACGGTTTTTTGGTTTGGGCCTTTTGGGTTTAATGTGGTACAATGACTAATGAATATAAATTCTTTGTTTTTGGTCTGAATATTTTGTTTTGAAATGTTTTATTGGATTAATTATCTGTGCTCCTGATGATATGTACATGTTAGTGTAGCCCCGGTGGCCATAAAGTTTACATTGATATATTTTCTCTTTAGCTCTACTGACTTTTTATTTTTTAATGATGCCAAAAAGGGAAAGTTAAATACATGCATATTCACTAATTAGTAAACCTGGTTCTTTCTTAAGAACTTGGACTAATAAAGGAGGATTTTTCCGAGTTGTTTGTTTGCATTTCTTAATATTAAATTATGCCTAGTCATCTACAAGGTTGTGATGAATAAAAGGCGAGTCCCATACATTTGTGCAAACATAAAAACATTGAAGAAGATTGCTAATAAAACTGGTTCTTGTGTTAAAGATTGATGAAAAATTGGGCAAGCTGTTGACTGATTTGCATATGGGTGTATCATTATCAAAAAATAAGAATTTTGTTGAGATGAGTATGTAATTATGTTTTGATGATTAACAAACCAGAGAAGAGAACTAGGTTTCACGTGCCAGGTTGATGTGCTACTAGGCTGGTATGCAAATGAGAGATACAGATGACAATTGAACCAGGTTCGTAGCAAACCAGAAGCAGAATGCTGACCAGACGCAAAATGTCAGAATGCTCATACAAGTTGGATTTCTCAGAAAGTCTTGTCCGTGCCCTAATAGGAATATGTCAACTGGAGGAATCGTGGTCAAAAAGAATTTTGTAATTAAAGAACTTACGTGGAAAGAGAAGGTTGACGAGTTGGAAACAAATAAGGAAACCAAATTTAAACAGGAGAGGTTTTTCTTAAATGAAATATTTTAGGTTTTAGAGCATTATTTGAAGAAATGTTTTGGCTAACTTTACAACTATAAAAGAAGACTTTTTGGCTCAGTTCCAGACTATTGATATAGAAATAAATCACATAGAATTACTTCTAACAATAGCAATCACATCAAGAAGATACTTCTGGAGACTCAAACTGATCAACTGAAGAACCAGTTCCTAAAGACGAAGTTGTTGAAGTTCTTTAGTTGTTAGGTTGAGTCAAATTGTTCTAAACTGTAACCTATTTACTTTTGTGAAGTGTAGCCAATAATTAGTGCAAAAACTTTGAGCTTTTGTTAGCTTCCTAGACTAGAGTTAGTTTGGGATGAGGTTGCTACAATTGTGTTGATTGTGTTAGGGTACTTCAGTTAGTCCCCTTGGTCATAGAGTTGTAACCTAAAACTGTTGTTTGAAGTTTAGTGGAGATTTGAGATCCTAATGAGTAGGTCATAATTTTTACTTCCTTGAGCAAGAAGGTTTTCCACGTAAAAATCTTTGTGTTGAATAAATTCCGCAATTATTTTTGTTTATGTCTGCTTGCATAGACCAAAGTACCAGGTTCTTTGAAATCACGAAAATCGAATAAGACACAATTCAACCCTTCTTGTATCTAGGTGTATCCTAAAATAAAATTTACATAGTTTCTAATATTTCTTTTGAATTCTTTATGATTCTCTGACACATCATGTATATGAACTTTCTTTTACTTTTTCAGTGATCTTTTGCCCAAAAAACGAAAGATAAACCAATTTTTTGTACTAAGTAATACATGAGTATTCATACGTTTAGTATATTGACACATTCAGATGGCAAACCTTTTGGAGCTAAAGATTCACTAGCATTTATGTAACACGAAGTTACAGGCAGCTTCATTCTGATTGGATGAAACCTAATAGTCATGTTGTGTTCATTTAGTCTATTGACACATTCAGATGGCAGACCTATTTTGTTCTTCTTGAATTAGTCTAGTGAATGGGTTTTAGGAAATCGATTTCTAGTCAAAGTGTCACAAACAATTAGCGAGTTGGAGTGAGTGTTTGTTTTATAAGTTAGAGTAACTTGTAAAAAATAATTCTAGTAGGAGTACTGGAGAGTATTGGGATACAGTCTTGTAATCGATACATTTGGCTTATTGTTCTAGTGAGGATGAAGTTGAAAATTCTACGTAGTAGGTCGTGGTTTTTGCACCTTTTGAGTCAGGTGATTTTCCACGTAAAAATTATTGTGTTTACTTTACTGCTTATTTTACTTCATGTTTGAGGAGTAAGGTAAAGAAACAAGTTCTTTAGTAATCCATAAAGGTACTCAAAATAATATTTGATATCAGAGCAGGTTCTCTCACACACAGCTAACACCTATACAGATCTTGGAAGCGAAATGAGTGCTCCACTTGGAATTAATGTTCAGTGGAAAATATTACAGTTGGTGGAAAGCAAGAATGGAAGTTTTCCTGATAACTGAAGACTATGAACTATGGACCATAGTGAACCAAGGTCCAATAAATCCTACTAAACAAAATACGCAAAATGAAACTGTTCTTGAGGAACCCCTCTGAATTTATAGCAGCGGATTTCAGGATGATGGAGAAGAATGCTAAGGCTAAAAAATCCTTATATATGGACTTGGTCCTGATGAGTACAACAGAATATCAGCTTGCTCAAATGCAAAGGAGATCTGGGATGCACTCCAAACTGCTCGTGAAGGAACAAACCAAGTGAAGAGGTCAAGGATAGAATTACTTATGAGAAACTATGAGCTCTTCTCCATAAAGGAGTCTGAGCCAATCTAGGAGATGATGACTAGGTTTACCATAATAACTAATAAACTAAAGTCACTTGGAAAGGTGTTCACCTCAGAAGAGTTGGTCAATAAAGTTCTAATGATCCTCCCTACTTCATGGGAATCAAAAGTCACATCCATTCAGGAAGCCGAGGAGCTGGATAAGATCTCACATAATGAGTTGGGTGGAAACTTAAAGACTCATGAAATGAGAAAGATAGAACTGCAAGGAAGAACCAAAGAGGGATAAGGCCTTGGTCCTTAAGGCGTTTGAGGAAGATGAATCTCACAGTGATGATCCTGACCTAGAAATATTTGCTAAGTTCAAGAAGTTCATGAAGAACTCCAAAAATGCATCTAAGAGAGAGATCGGCGGTAAGCCTAAGCAGATCGACAAAGCCACTTATGCTGGGTGCTACAAGTGTAGCAAGCTAGACCACATGGCCAAGGGACTGCCCAATATGGGAAATTAAGTGGAGGAAAGAACGAGCTGAAAAGGAGAAGCGGGAAAATGAGGGAAAAGGGTCCCAACAGAGGAAAAATCCTAGGTAAAATATTCACTGAAGCAATGAAGCAGGCCTTTCTAGCAGCGTATGATGACAGTGGAAGTGATAAAGAGGAAGAGAAGGAGGATGAGGCCATAAATCTCGATGCTGTCATCAATGGACATCATACAGTGGAGACAGAACCTCCAGTACAGCTTGGAATGCACATTAGAAGACCTCCTCTGTTTGATGGATATCACTATGATGAATGGAAAATGCGCATAGAAACATTCCTTCAGGCAGCTAATTTTGACCTCTGGTAATTGTCAGTCATGGACCAATCATCCCTACCAAATAGGATGGTGAATGTAACAAATGTAACAAGAAAGAAGAGGAGTATGGTGATGAAGATAGACAGATGATCCAGAAAAACGCTAAAGCAAAGGACCTGCTCTACGGAAGTTTGCCCAAAACTATTCTCTATAAGATGTCCTCTTGCATCTCTACCTATGATATATGGAAGACCTTGGAAGCTGATTTTGGAAATGAAAACATTGAAGTGGCATTGATGGCAATTGAAGAAAACCGAACAGAAGAAGAAGTGATAGGAATTATGGCCATGAGTCATTCAGAGACTGAAAAACAAACAAATCAGGTAAGTATATCTAACTTGAAAGAAAACATTCATGCTATGTCTATAAAACAACCAATGGCCATAATTGTGACCATGATGAGTGAAATGGATAAGATGAGTGCTGGAAATGATCAGTTAATAAGCAACCTTTCATGTGTCAAACTTGATCTCAAAGAACTTGAATCTGACAAAGCTGATCTTGAAGGATAGGTCAAAGACCTTGAGAATCAGGTTCTTGAGCTCACTTCTAAAAATGAGAAGTCACCTGATACACATGGTAAGGAAAAATGAATGATCTGCAAGATAAGCTTGAAAGGGAGCTAAAAACGGCTAAAGATCATCTTGGTGGTGCTGAAAGTAGGAATAAAGTTCCATAAGAAAATCTAAAAAAGGCTAATTATGAACTATCTAGGCTGAGAAAATGGCATAGATTCTTAGATGCTTTGAATTGGTTGAATGAAAATTGCAGCACAAACAAATTAGGAATTGGCTACAAAAAACTTATTCCCAAGTTTGACCTAAAGTATGTAGGAATTTCTGATAACAAAATATGCACCTCATTGTGGAAAGGTAGGACACTTCAGAGATACTTGCGATGCCTTAATTCATGCTCAGTTTAAGAACACTTTTGTTCTTGCTAAAAATGTGAAGAAGGAAGAGGAACCAAAAGCCAATCCTCTTGTTGAACTATGTGGATTAAGGTTAACAAGATAACAATTATTAATCCTCTTCCCTTCTGGGCAAGAAGAGATCTGATTCATCCTTTAAGGGACCCAAGTTTGTCTGGGCTCCCAAGGCTAACTTATGATATTTGGTGCAGGCTAAAGTGAGAGGGAACAATCAAGACTGGTATCTAGATAGTGGATGCTCAAAACATAGGACCGGAAAAAATAAAAACTTTCTCTCACTGACAGCCTTCCAATGACTAAGCTTGATACTGATGAAGTTGTGTTAAAAGGTAAGAGACATAACAATATTTACAAGATATCCATTATGTATCTTCCTCGGAGTGAGCACACACGCTTAAGTATAGTGGAGGATGATCCACTTTTATGGCATAGAAGACTGGGTCATGCCAGTCTTTCCCAACTTAACAATATGGCAGCAAATGGCTTGGTCCTTGGCCTACCAAAAGTTGATTTCTCCTCAGACAAGGTATGTGATGCTTGTGTTAGAGGGAAACGTGTAAGGTCACCTTTCAAATCTAAAAGGGTTGTCAGCACCTCCAAACCTCTGTAACTCTTTCACATGGAACTATGTGGACCAATGAGAGTAAGGAGCAGAGGAGGCAAGAGGTATGTATTTGTCATTGTAGATGACTTTTCCAGGTATACATGGACTCTGTTTTTGGCATCTAAAGATGAAATTTTTGATGTTTTCTGTGTGTTTGTCAGAATGATCCAACAAAAACTGGGTTGTAATGTGTTAAGAATAAGAACAGACCATGGAACTGAGTTTGAAATTTCTAAATTCATAACTTCTATGCACCTAGAACTCCACGACAAAATGGTGTTGCAGAAAGAAAGACTAGATCTTTAGAAGACATGGGGAGGAACCATGCTGATTGCTAGTGAATTGCCTAAGAGCTTCTGTGTTGTGGTAGTCAACACTGCTTGTTACTTGTTAAACAGATGCATGGTCAGACCTATTCTTGAGAAAACTCTATGAGTTACTTCGAGGGAGAAAGCCCAACATTACTCACCTAAGAGTATTTGGGTGCAAACGTTTTGTGCATAATAATGGCAAAGAAGCTCTAGGTAAGTTTGATGATATAAGTGATGAGGAAATTTTCTTGGGTTACTCTATACAGAGTAAGACCTACAAAGTTTTTAATAGAAGAAAATGTTCATGTTATTTTTGATGAATCTAACAACTTCGCTAAGAAAGTTCTGCGGGATGAAGATTATGACATATGACTCACTGGTGAAGGAGCTCCTAAGGAACCTAAACATCAACCTGAAGATGGATCCGGAGATCATAATGGAGTAGACAGTGATCATGAAGAACAAGAAGAAGAGAAAACTACTCTTAATGCTAGCCAAAATGATGAAGCTATACCTAATGAACTTGTTCCTTTGGGTCACTCCTTGTGTGAACCATCTCTGGGGATGCAGATTAGGCCATTGAAACATCAAAGTTCACACCCTCTTGAGAACATCATCTCTGATCCTAATGCAGGAATGCAAACCAAGTCATCTTTGAGAAATCTATGTGCACTCACAGCATTTCTCTCACAGGTTGAACCTAAGAACATAAAGGAAGCTCTAAAGGATCCAGATTGGATTATTGTCATGCAAGAGGAGCTAAATCAGTTTAAAAGAAGCAAGGTCCGGCACTAGGTACAAAAATCCAAGAATAGAACTATCATAAGTACCAGATGAGTGTTCAGAAACAAGTTGGATAAACAAGGAAATATCACAAGGAACAAGGCCAGATTGGTGGCTCAAGGATACAATCAAGAAGAAGGCATTGACTATAATGAGACATTTGCACCTGTAGCTAGAATGGCAGCTATAAGAATGCTAATAGCTTTTGCTGCTCACATAGAATTCACCTTGTATCAGATGGATGTAAAGAGTGAATTCTTGAATGGTTATTTGAAGGAGGAAGTGTTTGTTAAACGACCTCCTGGGTTTGAAGTGAAGAATTTCCTGACTATGTATTCAAGTTAGACAAAGCCCTGTATGGACTAAAACAGGCTCCAAGAGCCCGGTACGAAAGACTCTCAAAATTCCTCTTAACCAACAACTTTGTAAGAGGAAAGGTGGACAACACACTGTTTCTGAAGAGCAAAGGCAAGAATGTTCTGATTGTACAAGGATATCTGGATGAAATTATCTTTGGAGCTACTAATGATGCAATGTGCAAGTAATTAGCTGAGATAATGGGAAATAAGTTTGAAATGAGCATGATGGGTGAATTGAAGTTCTTTTGGGGGTTGCAAATCAAGCAAACATCGATTGGAACCATGATACATCAGCAAAAATACATCAAGGAACTACTGAAAAAATTCAACATGGACTCCTCTAAGTCCATAGACATTCCCATTGTCATTGCAACAAAGCTGGACCTTGATGAAGAAGGGAAAATTGTTGAACAGAACCTATATAGAGGAATGATTGGGTCACTGTTGTATCTCATATCAAGCAGGTCTGATATTGTATGTGTGGGATTGTGAGCAAAATTACAACCAAATCCAAAAGAGTCTCATCTAAAGACTGTCAAGAGGATACTCGTATATCTTAAAGGGACTCTTGATATGTGCTATGGTATCCTAGAGGGTATAGCTTTGATCTGGTTGGCTATACTGATGTTGACTATGTAGGTTTTCATGTTGACAGGAAAAGCACTTCAGGAACAGCATATTTTCTAGGTTTTTCACTGGTGTCTTGGGGAACAAAGAAGCAGAACTCAGTGGCACTGATGTTATGCCTACAGTTGAGGGGGAAGGTAGTAAAGAACTAGTACAAAAGGAGACATCTAATGGTATTTCTTTCAGTTGGACAGAGGATGAGGATGATAATGAGGGTGAAAAAGAATAAGGAGTAGTGGGAAGTCATGAGGAACATTAGACTTAGGACATAATTAAAGAAAAGAAAAAGAGTGAGAATGAGAGAGATTCTGGTGAAGAGAAGGAGAGTGAGACAGAAGGTAGTATAGTTGAACAAGTGAATGATTCTGCAGAGGAAGAAAAGAACAGTTAAGAAGAAGGTGATTCTGAGAGTGAATGTGAGGATCAACAAAAAGCAAGTGAGAGTGAAGGATAGGATGAAAAAAGTGAGGAAGAGAATGAGAATTCAAGCGGGGAATCTGAAGGCTCTATGACTATTGGGAAAACTGTCATAGCCCCTTCAGAATAAGCAAGTGGAGAGAAAGGACTGAAGAAAGTGGGCCCTGTTTAACTCCTTTCACTGGAGATGAGGAGGTCAGTAGTGATGAAGATAACTCGCCCTTATCTGTAGTAGGGAAGAAAACCAGGAAGAGTCCTATGAAAGCAACAAAGTCCATTGTCCCTGCAAGGAAAGAAGTGGCTCCTCTTGCCAGGACTCCTCTCACAAGGAGTAAAAGAAATGATGTTGATGAACAAATCATTAAGGAGTCCAGAGGTGCCAAGAATCCAAGAAAGTAAGTTTCGGTTGTGGAACCTGTTGTTGAGTTTGTTGGAGAAGATGAGTATGATTCTGCTTGCCAGAACAGTCATCAACACAAAAAAGAAAGGTTATCAAAGCTACAAGGACTGCTACCCCATCTGCAAGGGCCAGTAGAGAAAAGAAGAGAAAGATTATGCCTGTTGTGGATGATAAACTCACTGAGTTCAGGAACAGAAAAGTGCTTAATGGGAAGATTATTGCAAACACTGATAAAGAAAAACTTGAGCTAGAAGGATAAAATCACATGTTTGTCAAGGCTTTCCCTCCTGTGCGTGTGCCTGATGCGGTGGAGTTCTATGTGAACTTCCAATTTGATGGAAAAGTGGCCAAGAGTAATGTAAAGGGGTTTGAGATGGAGTTTGATGCTGAGGAGCTGTGGATGCTTCTGAATATTCCCTCTTTAGGTTTTGACAATTACTTGAAGAAAAAATGGCCAGTCATAGACAATGATGTGGACAGGGGAATTGTGGTCACAAGGAAGTTCTCTCAAAAGTTTGAACTAGATGCTCCCCAGAAGGAATACAAGACTAATATGACCCCCTTCCACAAGCTGCTATTTCACTTTGTCAATTCCTGCATTTTGCAGAGGTCTGGGAGAAGGCATGAGGCTACCCTGCTGGATATGGCTATGACAGAAATGCTTACACTGGTAGACCTATCAATTTCCCTAGCATGATGATTCAGCACATGGCAAGAGCTGCAGACACTTCCAAGCCTAAGCATGCTATGCCTTATGGCTTCATGTTGACTGAGTTGTTTGACAAGCTCAACATTGCCTTGCATGAGCTTAAGTTTGGAAATCACACTGATGTTTTGGATGTTGTTACCCTCAAGTAGTGTGACAGGTTCCTCTATTCTACCTGGTAGCAGCAGGCTAGCAGAGCTCACTAAGAGGTTGGAATTGGCTATTGAGGAGAATGCCAAGCTTCGAGAAGACAATGATGAGTTGAGAAGAGAAATTAGGAATCTAGGGAAGAGCTCAGAAGAGATAGGGAAGCTCATGCCCAACAGATTGCCACCCTTGTGAAAGCATTGACCCCCTCCACCTCTCACTCATGAACCTGTTCCTTCCCCCAGTGTCCTTAGTTTCTTTTGTTATCCCAGTGGTGATTTAGTTTTTGTTTCTTCTGTTCTAGTCTGAGTAGGTTGCAGCATGTTTAGTTTATTTTGTTCTAATGGTTTAAGACAAGGCCGTAGGCTTATTTTGGCACTGCTAAATGAATTCTCTTAAAATGTTTTAATGTTTCGCACGTGGTTAGATCATCAGCTTAGTCTGTTTGCTTTGATAATTCTTGAGCTTGTGTTGTAGCCTATATGGCCATGAATCTTGCATTAACTATGCTTAATATGGCTAACATCTTTTTGTTATTTTTCAATGATGCCAAAAGGGGAAAGATAGAGTTGGGAGTGTTGTATATGAGTTAGGGGTGTTGTGTATTCTAGTGTGTGTTTGTGGTGTGATGTGCTTGTTGATCATGATTTGGTGTGATTACCTAGTTCTAGTATGTACAAACTTTTTCATCATCAAAAAGGGAATATTTGTTGAGTATTGAGATTTTGATGATTAACAAAGTTTGTTCAGATGAAATATTCTAAAAACCAGGTCCTCAACGTAGATGCTTAACCGCTCTAAGAACCAACACCTCAGGATTAAGGACCACCTCCTCATGGTCTTCGCAAGACAGTAACTTTATCTCAAAGTTACTCAGGTCCGAGTTTGGTGGAAGAAGAATGCTACATATGATAAGGGTTGTTGCCCAAGAAGATACGCATGAATAAGTGAGAGACAAAAGTCCCAAGATTTGTGGAGTTCTTGGAACAGTAGGAATTCTATCAGCGAGAAGCTGACTACGCATAGGACTCCTAGAAGATCTTGGAGTCCGGGGGATTTAAATACCATCTTTATATCCTTTAGCACATCAACTGAAGACATTTTACACGCTCTAGTCGAGTACCGATGTTGTGTTCTTCTTGAGTCAGTCTAGTGAATGTGTTTTAGGAAATCGAGTTACAATCAAAGTGTCACAAACAATTAGCGAGTTGGAGTGAGTGTTTGTTTTACAAGTTAAAGTAACTTGTAAATCAAATAATTGTAGTAGGAGTACTGGAGAATATTGGGTTACAGTCTTGTAATCGATACATTTGGCATATTATTCTAGTGAAGTTGAAATTGAAAATCCTACGTAATAGATCGTGATATTTGCACCTTTTGAGCCGAGTGATCTTCCACGTAAAAATTATTGTGTTTACTTTACTACTTATTTTACTTCATATTCAAGTTCTTTATGGATTTTAATAATCCATAAAGGCACTCAAAATAACAAAGAGTGATCTCACAGTTGTTACGTAATAAAAAGAAGATAAAACAATATACTTGAGGAAGCTAAATTGCAGAGAAGCTGTTCAAAGAACTAAAGAAATAGGAGATACATGCCAAATAAATTACTCTTATATTCATTCAGATTGTTCAACCAACATATCTAGTTTGACAAATCAATAAGCTGTAAGAGATATTGTATATAGTAGCAATTGAGGTGAAATCGATCAAATTTAGTCTAGGATTTTAGAGCAAACGAGAAAGAGCCTTTGATATTATTGCTGAGCTGAAAGAATGAAAATGGTCTGTCTCTTACAAATGAGAAGCCCAAGCAATATATATATATACACCTGACTGACTTCCCCTCTAACCCAACTCGGTTAACATAATTACAAAGGAGGAAAAATGGGCTTAGCCCAATACAAATAATAATGAAACAAAAAATGGGCCTAACACTAATCAGGAGTTGGTGGTAGATTTCCAACAGATATCTGTATAGCTAGAATGACAAAAGCAGCCAAAGAAAAGATGATGCAACAGTTTCAAGATTTTCTTCCCATTTACAACAAAATCCTGATCTTGCAATCAGGTCACATCAATATGTTTCAGAACCATAGCAATCTACGATACCTAAAGTCACGCGTCTGTTTCATACCATCTCTATTAGCAGCCCAATAAGCACAAGAACATTACCTTTTGGTGAATATTGTACATCAAGATAACCCCGCCTTCATTTCGGCTTGAAGCTAGAGAAATAAATAGGACTATGCAATACATTCTGATCTCGGACCTCATCTAGAAATCAAGATTATTCCTTGATTGCCTATAAGCAGCAATGCGATTATTTAAGTTTGCGGCAATCTCCAGTAGCTGGAACAGTCTGGCAAATATCCAACCACAAGATAGGCCAAGCAGTCAGCAACTCAGTGGAAAATAATTGACCCAACCTACATAGTTCAATAATCCTAAAGAAGATATCTGTGTAACTAAGAATTAAGAATGCAACCAAAATCGTATCACGAAATACATTCAAGGTTATCGTCCTAAATACAACAAATTCTTAATCTGGTTATCATGCCTTGAAGAAAAAGAAAACCAGCTAATGAAAACCATCCCTCTTGGATGAAGACAGTAAAAATAGAGTTCTTCAACAAACTGTAGATGAGATGTACATTTTCTGTGGAAGATACTAAGGCACCCCATTAATCTCTATATCGACGACGACACGAAGGTTCATCAATATGTTTCATAACCATCACTAATATCCGTCTAAATCATATGACAGCTAACTGGATGCTAATGCAGATACGCAAACAGTTCTTTGGAATAACAAATTGTAAAATTTGGAGATCCCCTCTCTTTCTACTCTAGTCAGGAATCACTCTCTAGTTGGGTAATAAAGAGAGATTTCCTAGCACAACAAATAAATGTTGTCTGCACCAAAGACCCCAACAACAGTACACTCTTCTTCTTGCTTGGCATCTATCCTACTTTAGAGGCAATCAATGTCAACAACAAAGAGAAATAAAATATGAATGAATCAAAGTAATAGGAGGCAACTCGATTTCATAATATAACGAAATAACTCCACATGACATACCTCTTCTGGAAATCAAGATCACTTCTTGATTGCCTATAAGCAGAAACATAACTGTTGTTGGGATATACTATTAACCATGAATTTGGTTTGGGTGTAATATTTATTATGGAACAATTATTTATTCAATTTTAATAAAGTTTTAAATAGATCATACATTTGTAGATGACCTAGTGTATAGAGTTTAGCTTATACACGGAAGATTAAATCATTCGTTCTTATAAATATAAAGATCATGTTCACAACCTAATGATGAAATTGGACAACCCATCAGGAATAATTATAGCACAAGATTAAATATAATTTATCTTCATTATGGGAATGGTTTAATTCCGACTTCTTGTGCTAGTACATTTTGTATGTATTGAACGGATTAAATAAAGATAAGTATTTTATACTGACTTAATAAAATAACTTCTCTAGTCACTAAACGTACTTATACTCTTAATCTTGATATAATTATTGTTAGTTGTGTATATTATTTATTATTTTGATTTATTAAAAGGCGAGATTCTTTTGTGGGTCAGTATGCCTGGTAAATTTTCAATGTTAATATACATTGGCGAAGTAATAGTTAGTTGATGGAATCTATGCCTCGGTCTAGAGATTGATGATATACCTTTATGAAAGCTTATAAGCTTTCATGCGTAAACTCTATAGGTGGATTTTGTATCCGTCACATGAAATAAGTTAAGCGAAAGTCTAAAGGAAATAATTAATGAATTAAATTGTCAGTAATTTAATTTATTTGATTAGTGTCTGAATCTTAACTTAGTGAGTTAAATAAGGTTTAATGGAAGAATTTCGAAATGTAACTGAGGAGTGCAGTCACAAATTATTTGTGGAATAATTCGTAATTTATTATGTTAGTATTAATTTGGATATTTCGAATCAATCCATGATAGGAAGCCTCGTTAATTAAATAATGTGGTCACTGTTGTGCCTGAATTATTAGAAATTAAATGGAATTCTATTTCTTGGTGGAAAAGAAAGAGCCAACATGTTTAGAAAAATGTTTTAAACCCTAAATCATGTGGCTATATAAAGGGATCTTATTCCATAAGGAGGCTATGGTTTTTACCATACCATTTTCCTAGGAGAAACTCGCCACACAGAAGAATGTGGAACTGGAGCATGAACTCGCGGACAGTTTTCGCTCAATATTTTAAGGCACTTTTCGCGATCGTGATCATGCTTCAAGAAATAAATATTGATTTTATGTTCGATTAAAATCTGTAATTATGTGTTGTCTATATTACGTGCAAGTGATCCTGGCTATTTGCTTTCGCTGTTTATATTTATTCTCCACCAATTGATATCAGAGCATGCTTGTATCTAAATAGGTAACGTAGATATGCATGTGTTATTATACATGATTCCACTGTTTTTCGGAGTTTGTTTTGATCGCATGGGAAACGTGATTAAACCTTTTGATTGTTTGCTCTTAATTGTTTGACAACGGGTTCTATTTTGTTGAAGCTGGTACACGACAATACATGTGGTTTTAACATGTATTGATGTAATTAAGAATTGAGATCAAGATTTTAATCTTGAGTAGCAAGTAACAGTAATTAAGAGACGGCTACTCTAGCTTTCCGTGGCAGTGGGTGAGGAGTCTAAGTGGGTTTAACCTACTGCTCTGTGGCGTAGGCGGTGATGACCTTAAGAAAGAATTTTTTTGTTTTTTGCTTGACGTTGTGCAATTTTCTTAAAATAAATTGAATGAAGTACGTGGCCTTAACAAAAGGATATGCTTTGGTTGCAACATGTTAGTTATTTCTCAAACTTGAGTTTTTAACTTGGTTGTGCATTCAAAGTCTTCTTTGATTGGTCAAGGAAGAATATGATTCTAGAAAGAATGAAACATAAAAGTTTCTGTTTCTAGAGTTTTGTCCTAAAATCACGGCTCATAAGAAGTGTTTAATCAGCTTTTTTGTTAAATCTTTGAAACTTGGTTTATTTTAGCTTGGCATGCTTTGTGGCTTCAGCAACGGCTGTGGCTGAGCGCCGCTTAGCGGATTTAATTTTTTTTTTTATTAGAGAGTTGGGTTGTGGGTATAATTATTTGTCCTTATATGTATATGATATTGTATAAATTAAGTATTTTATGATTAAAAAATAGATACTACCAAAGTGATTTATTTATTTGTAATTATTAAAATTTTTAGTAGCTTTATACATGTGAGATGATATAAAATATATGTTAAGAATTTATGATTAATGATTATCACTAAGGTAATTTATTTATTTGGAATCATTAAAAAATTTTAATAGTTTTATACATGTATGATTATGTCAGTACATGAATCGAGAATTATGACTAATAGATAGGAATCACCAAAGTAGTTTATTTATTCGAGTCATTGAAAATTTTTTAATATACCATGTGTAAATTGTCTTGAATCATTGTATGCTAGTGGTAGAGTTTTTATCGACTAAAAGAGTATTTACCATTAGATACTAGTAACACTAACTTTATTTATGAGAAGAGATATTAAGGATCAAAATGGTGAAAAGTAATATCTTGGATTCTCATGCGTGTAAAACGGGAGGACAATTTGATGTAAGAAGAAATTTTGTGTATCTTACCCAAAGAAAGGACATAATCAATATCATGTACTCATGGACTAATTATAAGGATAATAGAAAGCACGATCATATTTAATTGAATCCATGAAAATGCCTAAAATAGATATCTCCGGATTTGGTCATAAATTTGGAGGTCATGATTTTGAGGAACTCCAATTGACCTGAAATTTGGTAGGTCCATCAGAAATGACTTGGTGAGAAACTCTCACTGCTATGTAGTGAATCACGTTATTTTTGGGTGTTTCGAGGTCGTTTAGATGGGGTTTTAAACAGTTTATCGGATTAAATAATTTTTAAATATGAAAAAGTATTCTTTATATATCAGTTTTATTTGTGTTGAATCTAGAATATAATTACACGATATGATTTAGCTTGATATGATATATGGAAAGAATGCAAATCACATTGATTTAATCTCTAAATTTGCGTGAAGCAATTAATCCGAATTTGGACTAGTTTTGGTCATCATGAATTTTATGATCTCTAGTTCACCTGAAATTTGGTGGGTCTATCAAAAACGACCTGATAAGAAGTACTCATTGTGTTGCAGTGAGTTACGTTGTATTTCGGTAGGTTGGGATCATTTAGATGGGTTTGTTGGAGGTTTGCGAGATTAAAAATGTGATTAGGATATGAAAAGTCATTCTTTTTATGTCACTCTTGTTTTTGTTAAATCTAGAACATGATGATGCATGTTTATTTAACATGAATTGATATATGATTGAAAAGTATGTCATATATTTAAATTCCTAAAAATACTTAAAATCGTAACTTTCCGAATTTGGTTGCCGTTTTAGAGATCTTGACTTTTACGCTTTTTCATTAACCTGAAATTTGATCGGCTTATCAGAAACAGCCAAGTGAGTTGTACTCACTGCTATGCAATGATTAACATATTTTTTAGCCTTTTAGTGCTGTATGGATGAGTTTTGGGCATTTTCTCGAATTTTTGAAACTTAATTCTCAAAGAAAATACATGATTGTGATTAAGTGGTGATAGAAATTTATCCCCATTGTCTTCATTATTTATTTACAGTGAGACAATAAATTTACGGGTTGACTTTATGTCTTTCTTCATATCGGAGAAATTTATTATGAACTCACTAACTATAGTTACTAGTTATTAATAACCTATATTGACTCTCCATCTGAGTTTACATGTTGAATCAATTTTGTAATTATAATGCAACCATTATTAAGTGATGATAGAAATATATTTCTATGGTCTCCCACTCAAGTGAGTGTATATTTACGCGTCGACTTTAGGTCTTCCTCCATATCGGATAAATTTATTGCAAGCTCACTAGAAAATACTAGTTATTGATATCATATACTTACTCTCTATCGAGTATATATGTTGGATCAATGAAACTAGAGCTATTAATTATGATGTTAATTTGACTTAAGTTAACAATATACTCTCCATATGAAGTTGGTCTGTTTTAATTTATTGGAGTAAATAATCTAGTATTACATGTATATGTGCATGAGTAGTTCTTTTCCCATCGAAATTTGCTATTCAAGTTTCATGAATATATGTGTGTAGTGCGTTTGAAATTTTTTTATTAAATGATTATATAAAATTGACTGAAAATAACAGTTTACTCTCCATCTGAGTTGGTTCTGTTTATTTTAGGATTGTATAATTCCTGCATTATATAATGTACTTTGCATGAATAATTCTCTTCCCATCGAAATTTTCTATTCAATATATATATATATATATATATATATATATATTGAAGCAGTCTAAATTTTATTACTCAGTATTAATTGACTTATCATGATCTATTTAATATTGTACATCTCAACTCCACAATAACTTCATGTAGTTTGTCCTATCACTTGTCAAACATTTACTTTGATCGTGATAAGACATTAATTTAAAGGATGCAATATATGTACTTTTGCTATAAGGAATTTAATTCTGGTTTTAGGCAAATTAAGAGATGAAAATCTAGTTTATTTTCGAACTCTTGTATTATTGAACTTGATATTTTGTCTCTTGTGGTACATGGATGATGACCTTTTTATTGTTAATATCTCTCCTGAACTAAACAAATATTAATCTACCTTATAAGAGAAAATATTCTTCAAAATTGAGTGAAACTTATCTGTGCTTGTGTCTAAGACATAATTATCTAGATCGGATTTCAAGTTGGTGAAGGATGAACCTAAGGATCACTGAAAGTAGAGGCACGACCAACTTGTGGATCCTGTATAGAAGGAAATATGACTAAGAGAAATTGATGCTCCAAAGGAAAGAGAGACGGTGATAAGTTAGAACTAATCCATTTTGACTGTGCTGTCTAATGAACAAATAGGAAAGAGGAGATTTTGAGTAATTTTATGACGTTCATAAATGATTGCTCAAAATATGAATATATATATATATATATATATATATATATATATATATATATATATATATATATTTGATGTATCGTAAGTCTGAATGCTTTGATTAATTCAAGGATTTTAAGACTTGATACGGAGAAGTACCATGAGAACATATTAAATCACTACGATCTGATCGTGGGTGTCTAGCACTTCTCTACAGAATTCATTAGTTATTTATCAGAATAAAGGATTATATCTGAATTGTCCACACAGGATACTCCATAATAGAGTGGTGTAGTAGAGAGAAGAAATATGACTCTTATGGAGATGCTTAGATTAATGATGAGTTATTCTGGTTTATTTCTTTTTTCGTTATGGATATGTCTTAGAAACTGCAATTACATTTTGATTTTCGTTCCTTCTAAGTCAGATCTTGGACCCCATAAAACTATGGACTTAACGTAAGTCCGGTTTGCGGCAAGTTCAGATATGGATATATATATATATATATATATATATATATATATACCGAAAGGGAAAACGGATAAGATGAAATCAAGGACTAATATATCCGCGCTTATTGGATATCCAAGGGAACGAAAAGTGGTTTGTTTTATTTTCCTAAAGAAAAAGAAGGTAAATATTAGCACAAATATCAGTTCTCTATAATAGGATTATTTAATATAAACTATGCCCCTAGATGTAAATAATTTTACAAGAACTAAGAAAAGAAATAATGTGTGAATCATCCAAAAATTTAGGCGCTCAAGAACATACAACTTCATATGTAGGAATTGACGTTCTATTGCATTTAAGTAGTGGGAGAAATGTTAATAGACAAAAAGAAATTTACTACCTCCAAGTAATAGGAGTGATGTTGAGCAGAGAACACTACAGGAAAAAGTCATTAATATTTCAATACCGCAAGGTAAAAAATATAATATTAGTAGTACTTCATCGTAGTGGGAGAATAGTAAGAAAATTCATAGTTTGGTATGTACTTTTGCGAGAGTTTTTATAACAAGATCCCTGAAAAGATTAATATCAAACTAGTTAGTTATGTCAAAGCACTACTAGACAAATATTGCTTTTGAAAATAACTTGGCAAGTTATTTAGCAAACGCTTATTGGCAGAGACTTTTAATAGTCGTGCAAAAGGATAGCTTTGAAAGTTATAGTTGCATGGTTATGAGTCTAAGTGGGAGATTGTTAGGGCATATACTATTAACCATGCATTTAGATATAGTATATTTTAATAGTTATCATGGTTAAAAGTATAAGTGGGAGATTGTTGGGATATATACTATTAACCATGAATTTGGTTTGGATATAATATTTATTATGGAATAATTATTTTTTTAATTTTAATAAAGTTTTAAATAGATCATATGTTTATCTGTATCCTTTACTTATATCATAGATGATTTGGTGTATAGAGTTTAGCTTATACACCAAAGATAAAATCAACGGTTCTTATAAGTATAAAGATCATGTTCACTATCTAATGATGGAACTGGACGACCCATCAGGAATGATTGTAGCACAAGACTAAATATAATTTATTTTGATTATGGGAATTGTTTAATTCCGACTTCTTGTGGTAGTACATTTTGTATGTATTGCACGGACCAAGTAGAGATAAGTATTTTATACTGACTTAATAAAATAACTTCTCTAGTCACTAAACGTACTTATACTCTTAATCTTGATATAATTATTATTAGTTGAGTATACTATTTATTGTTTTGATTTATTAAAAGCGAGATTCTTTTGTGGGTCAATATGCCTGGTAAATTGGACAATGTTGATACACATTGGCGAAGTAATAGTTAGCTGATGGTATCCATGTCTCGGTCTAGAGATTGATGATATACCTCTATGAAAGCTTTTAAGTTTTCATGTGTAAATCCTCCAGTTGCATTTTGTATCTGTCACATGAAATAAGTTAAGCGAAAGTCTAAAGAAAATAATTAATGAATTAAAATGTCAGTAATTTAATTTATTTGATTAGTATCTGAATCTTAACATGGGGAGTTAAATACGGTTTAATGAAAATTTTTCGAAATTGAACTGAGGAGTGCAGTTATAAATTTTTAGTGGAATAATTCGTAATTTATTTGGTAGTATTAATTCGGATATTTCGAATCAAATCTATAATAGAAAGCCTCGTTAATTAAATACTGTGGTCCCTGTTGTGCTTGAATAACTAGGAATTAAATGGAATTCTATTTCTTGGTGGAAAAGGAAGACTCAACAGATTTAGAAAAATATTTTAAACCCTAAAACCTGTGGCTATATAAAGGGGTCTTATTCCATAAGATAGCTATGATTTTTACTATACGGTTTTCTTAGGAAAAACTCGTCCACATGAGTTTTGTCAATTTCGGATATTATTTGGGTCACACAGCAGAAGACTGTAGAACTGGAGAATGATCTCGCGGACGATTTTTGCTTTTACTTGAAGGCTCTTTTCGGGATCGTGGTCACGATTCAAGAAATAAGTATTAATTTTATATTCGATTAAAGTCTATGATTATGTATTTTTTATATTACGTTGCAAGTGATACTGACTATTTGCTTCCGCTGTTTGCAAAAAGAAAAAGTTTATATATTTAAGACATGGAAAGCATAGCTTGTAAAAGCTTGTTTTTACCGCAAACTATATATTAAGTGCTTCATCAAACCAAGCATATTTAGCTGCCTCTTAGCACCACCAACGAGAAGAATCTCATTATCCTAAACCTGCAAAAATACAGAGACAAGGACAATGAAACAAAGGCCACATTGACCGGGACGAAACAAGCATGCACATCAAACCGAATCCGAAGTTCCAAAGTCTAGTTAAGTTTTATCCCATTTCCCAAAACCCACTGTTGTC
>MCJB01040040.1:65546-83719 GCA_002018475.1 Nicotiana obtusifolia | reverse complement strand
GGGGGGGGGGGGGGGGGGGGGGGGGACGAGATTAACAGGGTAACATTTTCGGCAGCAAAAAAGACGAAGGTATCAGTGACCCACAGCAAAAGACTCTGGGAAGTTGCTGAAGACGACATCACTTTTACGAAAAAAGATGCGGATGGACTGCTACTACCGCATAACGACGCCCTGGTAATCTTTCTAAATGTTTCGAATTTTAAAATTAAACGTGTTCTGGTGGATCCAGGAAGTGCGACCAACATCATACAATAGAGGGTGTTGGAGCAAGCCAAACTCATCGAGAGCATCATTCCAGCCATAAAGCTCGTGTTCCGGTTCAATCTAGCAAGTATGACAACCCGAGCAGAGATCCTACTACCCACGAATGCCGAGGGGGTAATGAAGATGACCCTTTTCGAGGTGGTGGACAGCGATATGGGCTATAATATTATCCTGGGTAGAACATGGTTGCACTAAATGAAGGTTGTGCCATCAATATATCATCAATTGCTAAAAGTTCCAACTCCTGGGGGATTAAACAAATAAGAGATGACCAACTGGCAGCAAGGGAGATGAATGCAATCTCAGTTTCCAGTAGCAAAGGGAAGGATCATGTGGTATAGCAATTACAGGTCCCAAGCCGAGCGAAGTCAACTAGGGGAAGGGGCGTCGAAGTCCTATCAAGTACCAAGGTATTTTCAGGTGCCAGAAGAGACGGATGCAACAAAATCTACAGCGGAGGAACTTGAACGAGTTTGTTCGAAAAGTTCTTAGAAAGAAATTTCCCCTTGGGGACAGGACTGCACCCCGAGCTCATGTCTGGTTTTATTGAATTTCTTAAATTTAATGTCGATCGTTTTATGTGGTCGCATGCGGATATGATAGGTATCTCGTCGGAAGTGGTTGTACACTAGCTAAGCTTGGATCCAGTATTCCTCCGGTAAGACAAAAAATTTTCAGAAGGTATCAGAGAGTTTCCCACCAAGAAAGGTATCTCTACCAACTTCCTGCTGACAGAAAAGTTATGCCACCGAAAGCAGGGGGACTATCAATGTTCATATTTTATGGTTGCATTAGAAGGCAACACGTGGAACCGAAGACAGAAGATAGCCAAACCCGAACACAATGATCTCGCTTGTCATCGGAGAGAATGATACTCATAAAGACAGAATAAATGTCGCCACCCGATAGCATTCAATGAGGAATATTCTACAGCATTAAGTGTATAATTGCGTTGCACAGAACATGGCATTCATTGCCCACCGTTACACATTCTTCAATGGTCCTCATAATTGTCATTAAAGAGAGGGCTTGATCCTAGGACCGTGTTCTCTAGGTGCAGCTATAAATAGTGAGTTATGTTATCATTATAGTAGGGAATTTTCTGTAAAACATACGCTATATTCTATCAAAAACCCAATAACACTTTTACTTTCTTGCTCATTTGTATTGCTCTTATTGTTCCCGGTAGCTCTGCGCCCGGAACCTAGATATATGTTGTTTATTTCAATTTTAAGGCTAATTTACATTTTTTATCTAATTCATCTGTTATTTTATGATCAAATTAATTCATTTTGTCTATAAATTACGTATAATTTCAACTGTACCGTTTTACTATAGACAAATGTAAAGTCAAAATTGTGATTCCCATCAAAATTAACTGATGACATAGTTACTCTAGTACTAGGGCTCTGGATCATCCCACGTTTGCATATTTCTTCATTGATGAAAAATAAGTTGGGATTTTGAGATGAACGTTCTCTGTGAAGGATTTGAAAGATGGGTCAGAGATTATGTCTTTCCATTCTTTGCAAACGCACCTTAACTTGGCTAAAGTCTTTGCGGTTAGGCTTCAGAAGATGTCCACGATTGCATCTTTTGACAGTGATGTCCAACTGATTGAGAAGATTTCCGCTGCTGAGGACGAAGCTGTTGTTGAATCTGAGGATTTTAAGGTTTTTTTCTTCACCATCTTCTCTTTGGGATGAAAAACTACCGTCTCTTCTTGTCGTCCGTATATATATGGTGATTTATTTTGCTTTCGGGTTATAATTTGCCTAGGAGTAGTATATTGGACTAATTATGGTTGAAAAGTTAGAATGATGAAAAAGTAGTATCACATTCTATATTACTTATAATAGAGGAAAATATTAAATTAACGTACTTGAATAGTTAAAATGGTAAGAATATTACATATATAGAATTAAATTGATGCACATTATACAAGTAGGATTATGTCAAATTATTATTTACAATAGAGGAAAATATTAAGTTAATGTACATGAGAAGTTAAAATGGTAAGAGAACATTACATATATTTATATTTGTATCTATACTATATTAAAAGCATGCAACTTCCTAGCCAAATATCTTTTTTTTTTTTCTTTTATCTTTTAAAAATTAGAGTTCACACTAGACAAGATAGTCATTTTATTTATTAATATTTAAAATAGTCCGTAATCATTTTCCTAACATTTAGTAATAGATATTTAATTATTTTTCTAAATTTTAGTTCAAAATCAACTAGTTTTTTAATCAAATTATTCCTTATTTGAACTAGATAAAAAATTCTAATATTTTTGGACTTCAAATCAATTAATACTTACCTTACATAAATATTTTAGGAATTTTTTTTTAAACTCCCAATCATAATTTTAGTGCAAAAGCAATCTAACACTGAATCACAAGAATTTCATTCTCTTTAACACCTTTTGAAAATTAATATTTGTCAATTATGAAAACATTACGTTATATGAAATATATGGTGAAAGCTAACAATACATAATTATATTATGAAACACCGAATATATATAATTTAAAATATTAGATCTTGAAAGCTAATAACGAGGGCATGTTCACCCAACTTAAAATAATTTTCTAAAACGAAAAACAAGACATAATTTTGCTTACAAAATAAAGTTATTTTCTGAAATAAACTCCAAACTAGCCCGACTTACTTATACCTTTTTAGTCAATATTGTGTTCACATTTTCCCTGTAGCTCCTTTTATCTTATGCTACTTCTTAAAAATATAATGTTACGATGTACTATTTATGAGTACCATTATATTAATTTTTATAAGTACTATGTTTATATTATAATCAGCGACGGCTCTAAAGGTTTGGGCAGTGAGGCTGTTGCCTTAGGCCCCCAAAATTTGAAGGTTCCAAATTTATTTTAAATTATTATTATTATTATTATTATTACTATATTACTATATATTATATAATTTATATAAATAATTACTATAAAGAAGTGATACAGTATAATCTTTTTGTTATTTGGTTGAGGTTATTTTATACCAATAAGTTTATAAATTATGATAATTTTCTTTACTGATTAATTAGTATAATTACTTCACTCTTCAATTTTAATTATATGCTTTTTATATAGGAATTAAGTTATATATATCGACAACATAATGAATTTCTTTTTCAATATTCTCTGAAACTGCATGAACACAAAAGTATTCATGCACCAGTTTTCTTTTATTGCAGTTCGACATATTATATTAGGTTATTTATAATTTATTTTAGATATTCACCAATAAGTGGTACTTAATAGAATGAACTACATATCGCTTAAATTGATCAAAAGGAGTAAATATTATGTTATATACGTTTATTTCTTTTTCTTGTTTCTGATGATAGCCAAATCAAAATTGTGGACCTCACATACGATAGTCCACCACTTTATTTTTTGTGCTCTTTTTCCTCTTTTTTTTTTTTTAAATTCGGTATTTTTTGTCTTAAATGATTAATTTGTTGTTTAGAAAGCAAATTTTGTTGTTATTGTAAATATTTTATAAAATAAATTTAAAAGTCTCTCAATATTATTTCGCCTTAGGTCACGAGATCCATTGATCCGTCCTGATTATAATTTACGTTTCAAACATACTATTGATATGATGCAAGTTATATTTGGAATAGTTTTCTTTGTTTAAATAAAGTGCAAGTAAAATTAATAATCTGGATTTTTCATAGAAAATTGCAAATTAAAGAGTTTTGAATTGTGATTTTTGTTATGATTTTTCATGTATAATTATCAGTTTAAAATTGACTTATGTACAAATTTTGCATAGGTTGTTCGGATCATAATTTTATCACAGGAAATTAGTTATTCTAACCCATATCACTAAAAAACGTAATTCCAACAAAGCATTTTTTGGATAATAAACAAGCAAAATGCTTTTGCAAATCTCTTTTCATAAAAATAGAAAGTATAAACAATTAATTTATGAATTAAATCGGACTTACTTTTAAAAGGTACTAATTTAAATGAGAACTAAATATAGAATGACAAGTGAACTAAGACACTAAATTTATTGGAATATGTTGAAAGAATAAATTATAATTCAAATCTTAAGATGAATATTGTATTTTAATTTTTTTTTCTTTATTGTACTTTCAATACTTTAAAAAAGTATCACATTATCTTTTAAAAAAATGAATGCGTTTGTGACACGTTCACTCCGCTTCGTGTTATTGTTTTGGTAAAACACACAGGAGAATCATATATTAGCTTGGGAAATTCGGTTTGCTAACATCAAAATTTGAGGAATTCTTTTTCGAATACATTATCGTTTTGGCAAATAAAATTTATTTCATTTTAGGAAAACAAGCAGTTATTAATAACTTTTTCTTTCCCTTCAAATGGGTAAATACTTACAGCATTAGGTGTTTACACCACATTATATATACCGTCTGTTCCAATTGAGTATCCTTTTAATTAAGTGAGATGTTTAAAGTGGGAGAAATATAATTTAAGCAAATACCACTTTAAAGCATTTAAAAATTATTAGCGGTTGTACATGTTACTCCTCCCTTTCTGTTAATGCAACTTCAACAAACATGAAATATACAAGAATCAAGCTTCATAAACTTTCAATGTATCATTATAATCAAAAGTAGGACCCTCAAAATTCCAATAAGACTTCGTACACAAATTGGGCAATGGAGGCCAACACAAATTATTGACACAATCTTTCTCCAACATCAAAAATAATATACATCAAGTCGATGTGGAAACTGAAATAGTATGGGTACAAGGACACAAATCATTTGAAAAGAATGGATGAAAAAATGGGAAATCGTGGAGCTACAAGTCTGAACCTGAGTGCGTTTACGAGTTTAGCTAACTGACAGTGTTTCAGATCACGCGTGCACAGTCGCCTGCATCACATATCAATACAGCCGGCCCTTGGTTGATATGACTTGCCAACTCGGGCTGGAGCTTACAGTACTCATTTTTGACAAACGTTGCGGCTTCTTCTGCTCTATCTGCATCTACAAATGCAAGACAGCAGCCTCGGAATCCTGCACCACTAAACCGCGCCCCAAGTACACCAGGAGCCTTCAGAAGAATCTCATATAGCTGTATAAGTGGTTCACAACCTGAAATGATTAAAGTGAAGTGCAAAATTACCAAGGTTTACAGTCTAGTTGTACCTGTGGGAGTCTTTGACACAATAGGTGTGAGTTCAATTCTCACCATTACCCTTTCCCTTCCTTGATCCCCTTAATGTAATAGAATTTTCCATAAGAAAAAAAAAAGAGAGAGAGAGAGAGAAAAGTGCAAGAAAATCGGTTATTATTGTCCCTCAATATAAATTATCAAGAAAGCTATCTATCGGCTACTACTTTTATATGTTTAGTAGATGTAAATGTAAACAGAAAATAATTGATGATGAATTTAAAATGAAATTCAGATATCAAATATTAAAATCAACACTTACCACATTCGTAGTTTTGAATAGAACTCAGACCAGATGCTGTAATAAGCTCTCCAAATTCTTTAAGGTTTCCGGAAGCCCAAGCCTCAAGTCCTAAAAAAACCACACATGATGTTTAGACATGAATGGACTGTCCTAAAGCTAAGTATAAAATAAAAGGAGTAAAGTTCTGTAAAGACTAATACCTTTCAGGACTCTCTCATTTTCAGAGAAATAGTGCTCTGCTCTTTTAGCTAGGTCGCGTTCTAATTTGCTCTGACAAAACATTTCCAAAAACATGATATGAAGTACAATTGATCCATTGAAATGAGTAAAAGATTTTCACAAAGATGTCACAAATGACATTGCAAAATGATGGTTAAGAAGCCGTAATTAAACATCCAACATTTACTTGTCGATTTTACCTTGTGGGCTTCAAAAACTTCTGGTTTAACTGCACACACAATAGATTAATGATCAACGTCATTATAAAACTGCACCTCTATTTCAACGTCAAAAGTAGGCCGATTATCCTACCGTTTGATAGAACAGGTTCCACTTCTTCATCCCCTGAAGCTCTAGAAGTTCAATGTTAGGGTCAGAAGAAGAAAAAGGAAAATAGCCTAAGTAATACAAGTGAGAGCTTTGGTAAAAAAATCAATTAGATCTCATTGCCGTAGGAAATGCTTCAAGCTTTGAGGGAAGCCCAGAAGAAGGATTCATATTCGATCATTGAAGGAACGATAATCTTCTGATAAATTTCCATTAGGACTAAACTCTTAACATATTCTTCTTGATGGAGAGTCACTTACAACTAGGATAGTTTCTTCCATCTATCTTGTATATTCCATCAATAAACAGGCATGCATTCCATGATCATAATTTTGAAAACAATGAAATCTATTCCAGGGCAAAAGCTTCAACTGTAGGAAATAATCTTACTGCAACAAAAATTTTGCAGCCTCTTGACACTCTGCAACTCGCCGATTATATCCAGGATTTGTAGTCAATGCCTGTTTCAGACCTGAAAAGGCCAGCAATATCTTGTATGCATTATTCAACTCTCCTTCGTGATTATTTTGCACCTTTGGCGGATGTATTAGTTTGTGTCTTATGGTCTGCACATGTGATCTATAATTGTCAGTTTTCTACAGAACAGAAATCTGTATCAGAAGAAAACAACCAAAAATGCCAAATGTAAAACTAAAATCACAACAAGAGGAAAGTTAACGCAAAATGACATAAACGACAAAGAAAAGCAATTCATCATGAACAATCTGGGGTTTCCCCATTTTGAATAGCAAATTCTTTCTACTTCTGCGGCTAGTTCTTGATTTTTCTCCTTTTTTTCTTCCACATAATTATGACTACTTAAAGTTCCAATCTCTAATTATTTGGGAGTAACATCTATACTCTTTTAAGAAATCTCAAGAGCATTGCAAGGTAAAAGAGGAAGAAAAAGTATCACTTTTAGCTGACAGCAGGGGAGATACAAATAAAAATTCAAAGAGGAAGAGTTCTTTTAGTAATTTTAGCTCAAACTCAATTAACAATAAGATTATTTGATAAGTCAACCATTTCTTCTTGTGGAAACAAAAACACTACCTTACAATTCATGCAGGTCAAACAGCCGTAGCTTGATAACAATATTGCGGACTGATCCAATATACCATTTTTCAAACCTAAATATTCGTTTTCAATCAGCCTGCATGCAACAAAAGCAACAAGAAACGAGTACAAACATTGTGTCAAGAAGTGAACTTGTAGGATACAGAGCATGTTTACATACAAACAATACAGAAATCTAAAGATGCAAATTAAGCATTTTCCTCTAACTTTTCCGTTTCCGTGATAAAAACTTATCAAATCCTCCATCAAACCTAAGGATGGATGTGAGGAGCAGCACCAGTTTACCTAACTGAATCGACCTCTGAACCTCATTACTACCAAAAATTCGTGAATCTAATGATGCCATTGATCAGAGAGAACGAGCATCTAAAATGTTCCCCTTAAGAAATCAAAGTGTTAACGGTTGTGAATACCACTAAAGTAACTGACCTAAGACATGCTTATAGAAGTAGCTCTGACCAGTCCAGTTAGAAGAATGATCAGGTGACCCAATGAACTATAGAAATTTGGAAGTTCATACTGGAACCAGATTGAGGATTCCAATATTAAGATAATGCCCATTAAAGATTTGGAAAAGATCCGAGATGATACAGTTCCAATGATGAGATAACAGGAAGACGAGAAAAAATTGAGACAAATATTCAGAATGCCTGTCACGGACTTCTTTAACAGGTCACTTTGTGAAACATTTAACAGGTACCAGTTGTTTAAGGCTCTTCATTTTGTTTTAAAGCAGTGTTTCCTTGGACAATGTTTACTCTTTTTTTTTCCACATACCAGTAACGAGAATGTCCTATGGAAGCTACCACAACCAAACGAGACCAGAAGATCTTTTGAGATATGTAAATGAGACCAAAAGATTATCTACATAGAACCTTACACAATCTTACAATCAACTACCATAATTGCCTAATATGAACGTCAGAAATTAAGTTTACCAGTACATAAACTGCAAACAGCATGTCATAGCAAAGACTAAATTAAACTACTTCATACCTATAAATCAGCATCAAGATGAGAGTAAAACAGAGTGCATAGTCTAAAAGGTACAAATACTACCATTAGACATCAATGGTTTCATGTACAGTTAAAACGGAAAAAGGGAAAGGAAAAATTTCGAAGGCACAAGAAACTAAAAAGGCAGATTGCCAGCTGCCTATGCAAGATTCCACCAGGCTGACGAATACAGTGTCAGCCCTTCCTAAGGTCCTTTTAAGCTTTAGTATCTGACTTCCAACACTCTGCTTAAAACTTATAGAGCAATGTCACAAGCAATTCCAAAATATCCAGAAAGCATGGAAACATCTCAAGAAGGAAACTATACATAAGCAACTTCTAAACATGATAAATCATATCACGTACATGTTGGTAGTAACTTAATAGTTCATTATCCGAATTTGTCAAAATATTCACGTTAAGTATTTCTTCGTCAATATTCACAGAAATGTCGATTATTGAGACGGAAAAGAAAAAAAAGAGATCTTTTCCGGGGGATAATTCACCTACTCTATCAAGTGGTAATGCACCTGTTCCAACAAGAATTAGCAACACTCTCTTCTCTTTCTCTATAAGCTCTCAGAAAATTTTTCAAGAGATAAATGGCACAAAGTTTAAACAGCAAGGAAGCACCAGATATCTTCAATGAACTAGCAAGCAACAAAGACAAGAACATCGTACAAGTTACATACCTATCATATTCAATATTTTCTGTCGGGCATACTATAAGACCGTTTGCACTTTCGAAAGCCAACAGATACGCTATACCAACCTGTTAAGCATGAGGTTTTTAAAGGCAATTCCAGAAGAGAAATGAACAGGGACAGTAAATAGGGTATCTAAGACACACTAAGGAACTGACTACTATAAGAAAAGAACAAAGATGCAAATCAAATCTCTTAAAAGAGAAAAGTGAGCACTGAGATATCTTTTCCTCAAGGATGCAACAGCAAAAAAAAAAAGGGTCCACTGGAAAGACCTTACAGGGTCTGGAGAAATAACTTCACCAGATTGCAAGAACTTTGCTAAAAATGCAAAATAGAAACTACATTTCTTGATCGCGTAACTCACTCAAATTCAAAGGTGCCGATGGGAAAAACAACTTACAGCTGCAGAAGAGCTGAGACCTGAACTGTCAAGACCCTCAGAACCACAGATAAACCCAGTGATACCCTGCAAAAAACAAGTTTCAAAGAGATTGGTATAAATGAAAGATATGATGCACACCGTGGTTACGCATGTCAATTTGAAGGACTATGCATAAGAATGCAGATCAAGTTAACTGAAAAAAGAATTGTTTTAGTGCACGTAACGAAACAGTTCTTTTGACAGAGGAATGTACCCAAGAGTAGAACTCCGGAATTGAATTTGAAACCAAAAATTTCATTCAATAGAGAATAATGATAAACACTTAAATGGCCCAAGAAAATAGAATGGATGAAGGCAGTCAACCATGTCAAGAAAATGGACATTTGGTCATAATTCAACTTCAACAACTAGCTCATGCGGTGAGGATTATCCAAGACCAAATAAGGAGGCAAAAGCCAATTCTCATCCAATGTGCAACACATAATACCCTTGCACGCCTAGGACTAGACATTTGGAGCATGGACAACATAACATATGGGCCTAAAATTCAGTAAATCAAAGAAATACAGCTGGGTCTGGCTTTTATACCATGTAAGAAAATGGACCTTCGCCTAACTGCAAAAGCTAGCTCATTGGGTCAAGTTTGCCCAAGATTAAATATTGTTTCCTCAACAAAAGCAGGAAACAAAACATCCCCTCCCCTACACACTAAGGACTAGACATCAGGAATGTGATCGACAAACATAAGAGCCTAACATTGGATAAACCAAGAAAAGGGATGGTTCTGGCCCTAATACTATAATAGAAAAATGGACCTTTGGTCCTAACCAACTAACTCAACTTCAGAAGTTAGCACATGAAGTGAGGATTGTCCAAGCCTAGATAAGGAAACAATAGTCTCTTTCAACTAATTTGGGATACTTAAAAAAACCAATAAATATAACATATTAGACATCATCATATTAGAGAAGCATTTGCAATTAACTTATGGGTACATCGGAAATTTTGAAAAACCAGGATTTTCAATCACGTCGCGGATGAAGATGATCTGGAAGCACATTTATAAACGCAAATGGAACCAAATCAAGTAAGTGAAGATGTGGCAAATGCTGCAACATGCTTTCAATTAATTAAAAGCTTGTAAACCTACTTTCTCCAAAATTCTCAGTTGTTAACATAGCTATCTGCACAATGACAGAACCCTGTGCTAGTCTGCAATTCCCTTAAAAGAGATCTTGACCAGCCCCTTCACCATTTCTTGGCACTCTGAGCGTGGGAACCACAACTCTAGCTTAACAGCTGCTCAGGGAACCTTCAACTTAGGAAAGCAATTTAGACACCTCAGCTCGTCCAAATTTACACTACAGGTAGCAATTCTATAGTAAAACTGCTGAGGGTATCCATGACAATCTTCAAGTAAACCACTCATATTATGGTACTCAGTCTGCCTATGACTGAGCTTGAACTTGGGAAACTAGAAGCTTACAACAACACTAGTGGGTCTAAAATGCTCAAATTCAAAGGGCCAACCTTTTAAGGACCACAAAGGCAGGTAGAAACATCTAAATTTCCATAAGTTTGTACTTCAACATTATAAAAGATAAAATCAAAAATGAAAAGACTGGACAAAGCAACAATGGGATAGACTTGGTCACAAATTTAACACGCCTAAATAGGACAACAATCTAATTAACCTAGTTCCTCCCTCCTTGTAAGGCCTTTCCGACATAGTTTGCTTTATTTAAACAAAATTGGAAATCAAATTTAAATAGCAGGGTCGATTGATCCTTATCTCTTAAATAGAAAATTAAGCCAAACTACAGCTATGGTTCTTGATCATTGCTCCATTCCATTTTCAACTCTGAGGTTATGCATAACAACGCATCCCCTTCCTTAGCCAGTTGATGTAGATGTGTACTTTAAATAATATTCTCTCAATGGATGTTGCTGCAAAATCACTGGAACATCGTAGTTCACATGAGAGTATCCTCACATATAAACAAGAAATATTCTTCCCCCGCTCTCTCCAACTCCTCAAATTCATCGAGGAGCCTATCTTGTTCCGAGCTTTTGGGTAAATATTTCTTATTAAGCAACTTTAGCTTATTTGAAATATCTTTTTGAAAACCAAATGGGAAGAATCAGAAGCATCACCATCAAGTAACAAGTATTCGAACAATTTACAGAGGCATGGTAACTAATATATATTTTCAAATTACATTGAATTGGATTCCATCTCAGGGTGGAACAAATTGGGTAAACAATCATCTCAGTTCATAAGAGACATAAGAAGTGAAGATGGATGGTGTGTGGAAGGAAATCTATTTTAACAAGCAAGAAGTCCACCTGGATTGTAGAATGGAACCGATTGGAATGTAAAATTTTAGAGCTCAACATCTAAAACCAGGCAGTTGCAATTCAGAGAAAGAGAATCAGCAAGTTAATGGAATATACTTAACTCACTTTAAGTAATGAATGGAAAATACTCATATTCAGAGCAGGTTACAGTCCTTTAACAGCAAGGATAAACAAGCTAACAACCATTCTGCTCTTAAATGTGAAAGAAACTTCTAGTAAACCTCAATAGTAGAGATGGGATCAATTTGTTTGGCGGACCAAGGATATTACAAATGTCTATCAAACAGCAGGAAAAGAAATCTTACTAACCGTTTTCAGATGATTTCCTTTGCTTTGCAGGGCGTATATTGCTCCTCTAGCATAGTTACCCCATTTGCATTCTTCCTGAGGTTTGGATGAGTCAATTTGCTCATTTAAACCATTTGTCGTGGAGATATGCTTAGGAAGCTGAACTTCATCTACTCTGTGAATTTTAAAGTTGTGAGGCATTAGATGTTCAATGCTTTTGTTTGGATTTATACTATTGAATACATCAAACTATCATGACGGGAAAAAAAGTACATGAAACTATCATAACCTATTGTTTTGAGAGGGCTAAAACAGTTATAGGATTTTCCACATTGTAGAAACTAAAAACTGTGTTGTATCACTATCAACTTGTAGACTTATGCTGCAAGTCAACGGATATGAGATAGTAGATATCAAAGTAGTTATATACTAGTTATAGGCTCATAATCTAGTAGCAGCAAAGGCATATATATATGGCTGAAAAAAAACAACAATTTTAATGCATTTATAGTATGAATATGCCTAAGATAAACGTTATTACCTGAACTGAACTTCTCCTTTAAATTGCGCAGATTGTAATGTAACCTACAAATTTGAAGTCAATAGTCGAAAATGAATATGAGTAGAATACAAAGGAAATGATTAGCTGAAAAGAGTTTAGTGAATATTCCATCGAACTCAAGCTCTTAAGCAGAGAAGTAAAAAAGCTGCCTCAGCTTCCAGTGCTGACTGGCCAAATGACTCCAGTTTTGCAAAGTAGAAGACAGTAAACAGAATTAGAGTGGTGAAAAGACACCGAAATGAGCATCAGTTAGGACGTGAGTAACAACTTCTGTTCTGTAACTATGTCTTATTTGGGTCTCAGTGGCAGTATTCCAGCTAAAAAGACTGTATTTCATAGCAACACCTGTCAATTGACTTGTGGTATATATACTCAGTAAAGCACATCTTGAAGTTTGTACAACTATTTTTATGAGCAATAAGCTACTCTTAGAACCCCAATAAAAACATAGAACTCGGCAGACTAAGGGGATTACGATAAGGACATAACGTGAACATTATCCAGCCCTCTAGAGTCATACATACAGAACCAATTTTTAGCTAAAACTACGAACATTTTACCTATTGTTCACGACATATAGACAATATAACATGTTTACATCGTTAAAGCACTACACAATTTGGCTATAATACATAAGAAATCATACCTGGGTGTCATTAGAAGGAACAAAACCAAGTAGTATACCCCTATTGATTGTCATAGCTGAAACAGTTCCCCCCTGAATCACATTGAAGATCACACAATATAGATTTTGCGTAAAGGTAGAACTGCAAATAATTATCCTTAGGTACCAAGGTTTCATATGACTGACTCAAGTTTAGAAATGACGCATAGTTGGTTGATTGAATTTAAAGCAGATCATGAAGATTCATACGCTAATGTTTTATTTACATTAGATATAGAATCCTGTTATGCAATATATTAAATCTGAAGAAAAGCAAGTAGAAACCTTGTCAGTTGAGAACCATAATAGAAGGATGTCTCGTTAAGCGATTGACAATTAAGCGAGCACATGTAGACAACAAGTGATAACTACTATACTTGCCTGATGATCAATGTGAGCGCCCAATGGACAAATCCTGTAAGGTGATACAACCACCCTGACCTCTTGAGCATCTCTACCAGACATTTCGGCGACTTTCTGTCTTAATTTATCCAACTGCACCAGTTACAGAACCAGTGAGGGTTTCAGCTTATTTATTTGAGTTTAACAACTGTGACTAGTACATGAGGTCGGGGAGATTACAGTGAAACAAGATAAACCAACTTAGCTAAAGTTTTTTTCCGCATTTTCAGTCTCTCTCTCAAATACAGACACACCAAGTTTAATTATTGATACTTGCATACAACGCAATACAATATTTGCACTTGGTTTATGTGGAATATGCTCAAAAGAATATTATATTCATAGAAGTATAAGTTCATTAAGTTACATTCCTCCAACCACACATAACATTGTATTAGTAACATCTTGCACGACAGGTTCTTCCTTTCTTAAATACAGCAATCTCACACTAGTGGTGGATCCACATGTAAGGAAACTCATTCAGAAATTACACTGTGCAATAGGGTAAAAGCAAATTATTTTTGAATCCCCTTAAAAAAGTATAGAAAAAAAACTTCTAGTGTAGTGGTTAAAGTGCTTTAAAAGTACTAGATATGGCCTTCAAAGAATTCCTAACTACGCCACTGTCTCACACACAGAAAAAGGGTAGTTTTAAACCACATTATTGAGTTTAGTTAAACAATAGGCACTATAGAATAGGCATAAAATCATGACATAAGGAGTTTAGGTCAAATCATCACACTTCCAGCAATACAGCAGCATCACATACATAACCCCAGCTCTGGAACAGATACTAAAGTGTTTTGTATCCACAAATCTTCAGACTAGAATATGTATATTGGCACAAGAACAACAACAAGTTGGGGTCGTTTATATTATTCCTCACTAACCATGTTACTCCATATAAACTCATCTCAACCCAATATTATACAAAATAAAAATAAAAAGTACTAGAAGTTCTTTATATTTTCTTCGGGCGAGAATTGTATAGTGGCATATCACAAGTTTATTGCTAGAACTATCTTGGTTTGTCTCCACGGTAAATTTGTGAAACAGCAATTGAAATGAATAATAAGAATCAAATCAACAGCCCATTAAGCAAAAATCCGCAATGCAATAAAAACAACAAAATATGAACTATAAAAATGAAAACTTTACCTCAGATTCAGAAGGCCAATGACCAGAAAAAACACCCATATTTGTTTTTTCGAAATAAATGTGCAAGAATGTCAATCTGATATAGCTTTCTTGAACTGGGTTTTGCTTTATAGTTAAGAATAATAAATAATAATGAGGCAGAGAGTGAGGTTAAAGAAAATGAAATTTGCGGGACGAAGTGTTTTCGGTTGAAGGGTCATTTCCCTTGATGTGATTTGATCCAATAATACCTTTGATTATTAAGTTTCATTCATGTTCTGTATTGGCCAACGCAATCATATATTGCCATTTTCAAAAAGATTTTCTTCTATTTTACCGTATATCTTTTTTTTGAGACGATTAAGTGAAAGGTGAAATTCAGGGCCACAGTCCATCGGTCTGGTCTTACCATGAAAGGAAAAGTGAAGTGTGTGTCAAACTGTCAATCCCGCAATTTATGGTTAGAATGAGGTGTCCATCTTCCTTTGTTTTTAACCTCCTATTTAGAATAGAGCTTACTAATATACAGTGACAAGTGCAAAAAGTAGGTTATTAAATATTTATTACACATTCACCAATTGCTGCTTATTAATTAAGTTATTTACAATTTAAGTGATCTAATAAAGTAAAAAACTTTATATCGTCTTTATTAAGGAGAATTAAAATACAAAAAAAGTTATATACAAAAGAGTTAACAGAATTCAACGTGTGTGTATATATTTATATACACACACGTTGAATTCTGTTAACTCTTTTGTATATAACTTTTTTTGTATTTTAATTCTCCTTAATAAAAATTTTGGCTCTGCTATTTAAAAGATTACCATATTATATTTGGCTAAATTATTTGAGAAGTGTATTGACTTTTCCATAAGTTTATTAAATATTTCATCAAACACAGTTAAATTGTTAGTCATGATATATGTTTTCCCCAACAATTGTTTTAATATAATGATGGAGTGATAATACTGTTTGTATTCTGGAAAAAAAAAAGAGAGGAATTTTCATAAAACCATTATTGTGTAGTGGTTATTAACTTTCTACAACTATCATATACATAATTATTTCCTATGGTTACTATTTAGCTGATCCACGATTGTATTCACGCTGTTGTATTCATGAATACAGTAGCAGAATTAGCCTAAAAAATAGGAAAGTCCAGCTATGGGACTGTATTCCCGCTACTGTATTTATGAATTCAGTCGCAGGATTCATCTAAAAAATAGGGGAATCCAGCTGTTTGCTAACGGAAAGAGAATCAATTAGCATGTATCACCCCTAATTTAACTCAACAAAATTAATTCTACATAAATTTCGATGCTACACTACTGTGTTCGCATTATTGTATTCATGAATACAGTAATAGGAGAGTCCAGCCGTGCGATTGTATTCGCGTTATTGTATTCATGAATACAGTAGCGAATTTCTCCTAAAAATAAACGAGTCCAGCTGTTCAGTAATAGAAATAGGATCAATTCGCATATAACTCAACAAAATCAATTCTATATAAATTTTGCTTTTACTGTGCTGTATTCCATGTATTCGCGCGACCATATTTATAAATATAGTGAGGTAATCAAGAAATAGGGTGTATATTGTTCTATTCAATTCGACCGTATACATTATATTCAATTCACAAATATTCATTATTCACTATTATACATTGTAGTCAATTAACCGTATTCAATTTGACTGTATTCAAACAACAAAAATCACAAAATACTGTGATATTCGAATGTATTCAAAAAATACAGACCTTCGAAATACATAAATACAAGCGAAAAAATAATATATTTATATAAAAACATAATATGTTTGAGTGTATTTGTATAAAATACAATATATTTGTATCGTTGTATATAATTAAAATAGCAAAGAAGAGGCGAAAGTTCGTGGAAGATAACTTTTTCCGGCCAAATAAAATATTATATACACTGAAAATGGAGACGAACAAAAATTCGGCCCTCAAATCTTCTCCGGTGTAGCCATGGCCAGATCCACTCCCTCTTCACTTCAGATATATTCTCTTCGTTTCATAAAATTCACCATAACCGTTAAAAATGAATCCAATGGTTGCCTTGATGAAAAAGAAAGAGAGATTTGAGGAAAAAGAGAGAGGAATGAGAATTTTACTGATAGAGAGAAGAAAGAGAAGGAAGAGAGAAAGATTATAATTGTGGTCACAGGAAGAAAAGGGGCATTAATTATTATTTCTCGACACGTTAATGGAAAGCATATTAGGAAAGACGAAAGTAGCCAGGAATTTTTAAAATGCTTTGTTTGGTTCTAGTGGGAAGATGAATAGTATAAGTACACAAGTTCAAAGATAGAGTCATAGCATAGGTAAAATTTTAAGTGGCTGAAAAAGCAAAAAGTTTCAAGAAGTACTTTTACGTCTAAACACATAGGAGACATCAAGGTAGGCATGGCACCAACGTGGATAAATTCATTAATAGTCACTTTTTCAAGCTATGTAATTAAAAAATAATTACATTGGAGACAGTAGCTACTGTTTAAATATACGGCGGGAAAGTAGTTAACCCTTGCTATTATTACCACTAACACGGAAGCATCTTAATGCAGATAGCGAACAATTTTTATAAGGCACTATAGTTTCGAACTTAATAATTATAATTTTTTTAATTATTACTCGTAATTACTATTCAATTATTATTAAATTGTATTCAAATGCATAACGAAAATAATATGTGTCAATGTATTCGTTTGCGCAATGAATAAACCTGTATTAACTGTATCGGTTTGCATAGTTGTATTCATTCGTGCAACAATACAATATATATCAACTATAACCAAGACGAAATATAAGGGTGTATATAAAGGATACAACTTGTATCAACTATATACAGGGGTATCTACAAAGGATAAAACATTTATCGACTGTATTTGTTTGCGCAACGAATACAACTAAAGCGAAATACAAAAATACAGAAAAATAAAACGTCTGTGTTGAGATTTGAACTCAAGACCTGTATGGGGTCGAACTCGGATCACTTGCGTAGGGATAAAACAGACTTGAGTTTATACGGTTGGTATCAATCATAACTACTGCTCGATAGGCCGGGATCGAGGTATCAAAGATCGAAGGTCGAGACTGAACAATATCGAATCGGTACTCGAAGCGATGATACTCGAGATGAGTTTGTCGAGGTCGATTATAGGAAATGTCCTAGGGTAAAATTATCAGATTTGCGTAATGAAAGGACCGAAAATCCCGTGATATGTAAATATCTCGGCGGGAATCACGGCGTCAATCAATAAGACCATTGAAATCAGTAAATCAAGGGATATTTTACCTTGTAAAAAGATTCTTACCTTGTATAAGAATTACCCCCCCC
>MCJB01040040.1:45598-58618 GCA_002018475.1 Nicotiana obtusifolia | reverse complement strand
GGAGGGGAGGGGAGGGGGCACGTGATCGTTGGGAAAATAGGGGTAAAGAAATTACTGGTAGTTCTAGTCAACACATAGATGATTCTCAATATTATCATGATTTTAGCTATAATAATCCACTTGATTCTCAACACGTAGAAGCGTAATATAACTATGAAACTGGGTTAATTAGAAGAATCACATGAATTTCAAGCTAGCTCACCTGAAGCTAAGACTGACTTGCCTCCTGTACCTCCTAATAGAGTCCCGGTTAAACGTAAGGACATATCTGAGATATGGGAATTTGCGCAAAAGAAAGTTGAAAGTCAGACGGCCGTATGTGGTCTTTGTGGAACGGAATGGGTTTTTAAAACTGGGGGTAATGAAGGTGGGACGGGTAAAATTAGGACTCACTTAAGAAATAAACATCCTAAGGAATGGTCAATGCGTACGGGGGGTATTTATTTAGGAACCGAAAATGAGGGAGTAGCACATGATGAATCCTCGGGTATCCAAACGAAAATTAACCAAACAACAGGAGGGATTCTTATTTATGATAAACGAAGGGATAAGAAAAATATTGCTAAACTAGTTGCGGTGGAGGTTTTATGTCACGACCCAAACTGGAGGGCTATGACTAGCACCCGATCATACTTGCCGAGCACCAACGTACATTTTAGGGCTGACGAGATCAATATAAATGGTAGACATGGATCATGGACAACCAACAATAAAATATGATGGCATGAATATACATAACATGGGATGACCAGACAATCAAGAAACTATATATAAGGTACGAGCTACCACGCTACCATGACAGACTATACAATAAAAACCAGCCAACAAGGCATACCAAACTATACATGAGTCGACACCTAGCTATGAGCCTCTAAAGGAACATACATACTGCAACATAGCCGGAACAGGGTCCCAACATACCCATAATGTCGATAACAAAAATGCATACCCAAACCACGACAATTCCGGAGAAGGGATCTCGCCAATCACCGCTGAACTGGACAGCTTACTATGGTGGGGGAGTTGCACCTGCCTGTCTATCAGGACCTGCAGCACGACATGCAGCGTCCAAAAATAAAAGGACGTCAGTACGAATAAAGTACTGAGTGTGTAGGCAGGGAACCATAAGTAAGAACAATAATGTAAGCAGGGATAGAGAATATACAACCTGTAACATCTGGGTTCCTTTGAGGGCTACTGACATGAAATGCATGATACATATGTATATATACATAAACTTTTAAAACATACGCCTTTGTGGGCATCATCATCATCATATCATACTCGGCCGTAATAGGCTCGGTAAAAACGTACCCGGCCATCATAAGGCTCGATAGAATCATACCCGGCCACGTGGAGCTCGGTAAAACCCAACTGATCAGTGGTTGCACAATAGGTGCCGTACCTGGCCGACTATAGTGCCGCTCGGTAGAGTAAAATAGATACATATATATAATACATGCTCGACTCATGAAAATACGTTCTAAGCCTTTTGGAGTGACGTAAGGTTGGTGTCCTCTGTACACGTTATTAGGACTAAATCTTCACCATGAACCTTATAAGAATCAAGAAGTACCAACAACATTGATAATATAAGAACAAGAGAAGCAACATCAATGTCAATCATTCCATAAGAGGGGAAACAATGTAAGTACTACTAGCTTCTAAGAATAGAATTCCTTTGGAAGCTCGTTCATTACATTACTCACCATCGAAGTTGTGCAAAAGAAGGAACGGGATAGCCTCACATACCTTGTATATACTGCCCCAATCTCAAGCTATGCAACTGTCACAACTCCTTAGTCTACAATAAGAGAAACGATACTATCGTTATCATTTAAGCGTCATAACTATTATGTATCGACCATAACCTATTTTACGATGAAACGGATAGCACTTCCCCTATATATATGACTTCACACAATTCAAAAAAATCACCAAACAGCCTAAACAACATCAATAATAATCATATTGAGTCTCCCAAAACAGTCCACGCACAAGCTAATCACTTCATACATACGATGGCCACCGTAGTCGTGTCAAACGACCCGGAAATGTTATGAAGAACTATCAGCCCACAACACTAAATCTATATGGTGTTTCTCCACACCATTCTTCCTCCAAAACTCCACAAAACAGTAGTAAAACACGTAGCCCAACAGCAACACAAAACAGTCCGCTGCAAGTGAATAACTCGAACTCACTGCTTCCGATCACCGTCTCGTGAGTTCTTACATGTATAGAACGAATTACCATGAATTCACAGGAGAAAAAATGTATGAAAGAGAGAAGTAAACTTACCTTACTTGTTGGATAACTCAGCCCTTTCCTTGGTTCTTCAAACTCTAGGTTTCACCCCCAATTAGAACTTGAAAGAGAGGGAAAATCGATTAGGGTTTGTGTGGGATTTTTGGGGAGGGGTCGCAGGGGTTCAATTTGGTTTTGAAGGTCTGAAATAAGGGTGAAATAAATGAGTTTATAATCCCTTAAAATTACTCTCTTGGCCGACTTTGGGACTTTTAATTTTGTCCTATAATTTTGGCAAGTAGGTGATGCACCTACTTGTCACCTACCAATCTGAGCAGGTCTGCGGAAATACAGTTATACCTATACTCCGAGATCGCATTGACAAATGTTTAATGTGTTGGAAACTACACTCATAGATCTTTAATTTGGTAGGTAGATCACCCTGTAATTCCTTGTAAATTGGGAGAAAAGCTTAGAAACGTTTGACCTAATGTTTAAGTAAAATTATGAACCTAAGTTGCGATAACTTTTGTCGACTTTTGTTTCATGACTCGTTTGACTTCAAGACTTATGATACGGATATTATATGATTCAAATACCTTTAAAAAAAGACCTCTTTAGTGTATTAAGCACCTCTAGGTTTACCCGAAAATATGAGTTACAACATCCTTGATTCGTTTAACTCCTAATACTTGTTAATCACCCTGGTACACCCTTATATCACTTAAGACGAATAGCATGACACAATTAGCACAAAAGACTCAAATCCTAACGGGTAGTTTTCCCACACAAAGTTAGGAAAGATACTTACCTCAAACCACGCTCAATCAATCAATTAGAAAGCCTTTCCCTCAATTTTCCAACTCTGAATGGCTCGAATCTAGCCAAAACAATTTCATACTATAAACATACTTATAGGAAGCTAATTTAAATAATGAAATGATCTTACCTAAGAATTGAAAAATCACTCCAAAAAGTTGACTCGGACCCGCGTCTCGGAAATCGACCAAAATTGCAAAAATCGAACACCCATTCGATATCGAGTCCAACCATACAAGAATTACACAAGTTCGATACCAAAATCTCGCTCAAATCCCCAAAACTCGGCCTAAGAACTTTCCTCCATTTTTCCCCAAATGTTCAAACCAAATCACTAATTAAATGATGAAATCAAAGACATAAACATGGAATTTAACCTAAACTAAGTAAGAATCATTTACCCCATCACTCCCTTGAAAATCTATCCAAGAATCGCCTCCCACCGAGCTCCCAAAATCAAATTTGTGTTATGAACTCAAACCCTCATTCTGAAATATTTAAGTTCTGCCAAGACGACCCTTCATCGCGATCGCGGAAATTGCCTTGCGATCGCGAAGCATAACTTAGCTGCCCAGAAATTCAAGCCTACGCGAACGCGTCACTACACCTGCGAACGCGGACCACTGCCTCCTCAGACCTACACGGTCGTGTCCCTCTTCACGCAGTCACGAAGAACAATGTGTGAACTCAACTACTGTTTCACTTCTTCTACATGAATGCGGCCCTTCCCACGCCTTCGCGATGCTCAGACTCCTCCAGCTTACGCGATCGCACGCCCCAACTGGTGATCGCATAGAACAAATTCCCCCAGTTGTCCCAATTAGCCTACGCGATCGTGGACCTTCCCACACGATCGAGTACAAGGAAACTAGATACAGACACTAGAAAAACTTCAGCACATCCCCAAGTCCAAAAATTGATCCGTTAACCATTTGAAACTCGCCCGAAGCCCCCGGGACCTCAACCAAATATTCTAACAAGTTCCATAACACCATGTGGACCTACTCGAGTCCTCAAAACACATCAAACAACGTCAAAACTATGAATCACACCATAAATCGAACTTATAAACTTTCAAATCTTCCAACTTCCAAAACTCGTGCCTTAACATGTCAAATCAACCCGGAATAACGTCAAATTTTGCATGAAAGTCCCAAATGACATAACGAAGGTAATCCAACTCTTAGAATCGAAATCCGACCATGATATCACCAAAGTCAACTCTCGGTCAAACCTCTTACCTTCCAAAACTTTAACGTTTTTCCAACTTTCGCGAAAATGCATCAAATTACCCTGTGGACCTCCAAATCTAAATCCGGACGCACGCCTAAGTCCAAAATTGCTGTAAGAAACTATTAAAATCATCAGAATGTCATTTCATAGTTGTCTACACAAACGTCAAATTCTGGTCAACTCTTTTCATTTAAGCTTCAAAAATAAGAATTGTTCTTTCAATTGAATCTTGAATCATCTGAAAACCAATCTCGACCACACACAAAAGTCATAATACACAATACGAAGCTTCTCAAGACCTTAAGCCGCCGAACGAGGCGCTAATTCCCAAGACGACCGGTCGGGTCATTACAGAAGTCTTAATTTCAGGTCAGCCCAAAAATGCCAAACTCTCAGTTTGCTCACTTGGACGTTGACGCTGAGTCTGGCCATCACGGAGAAAATAATAATTTGGTGCCAAGCAACAAGGTGCCTCCTGCTGATCCCAACTGTGTCCCAATTACCTATCCGATCGATGCTAACTCGTAGGTGGCCATCCACGTCAATTTGCAACTTGATCTCGAAAACAGTATTCGCGGGGGACCCCGGCCAATAGCTTAGGAAGCGCCCGAAGGCGAGGGCGATGGGGTAAACCTACGGCTAATCTTCGAAATATTGCAGGCTCAATAGGCGACAATAGTGTAGCTGCAGAATCAAAGCAATTTCCTCAGTAGGGTCAAGCTCGAATGATCCCGGGAAAACATACAAAGATATGAGCAAATCATCGAGGGACCAGGTGAAGCCGAGCCCGGGATAAATCTCGAGGTAATGAAGATGCTCGAAGAGTTGACAAAATGAGTAAAGTCGGGCAAGAAAAAGATTGAGGCTAACGACAAGAAGGTGGAAACATACAATTTCAGGGTCGATTAGATCCCTGGAGCATCCCCGATATTGAAGGGGTCGGACTCCAAGAAGTTTATCCAGAAGCCTTTTCTTCCGAGCGCGGCACCAAAGCCGATCCCAAAGAGGTTTCATGTGCCCCACATCCCCAAATTTAATGGGACCATGGATCCAAACAAGCATGTGACCTCCTACACGTGCGCAATCAAGGGGAACGACTTGGAAGACGATGAGATGGAGTCGGTGTTACAGAAGATGTTTGTTTGGGAGAATTTGTCCAAAGGAGCAATAATATGGTATCACAACTTGCCCCGGAATTCCATTGACTCATTTTCTATGCTTGTAGATGCTTTCGTAAAAGCCCATGCCGGGGCCATCAAAGTCGAGACCAGAAAGTCAGACCTTTTCAGGGTCAAACAAAGGGACAACGAGATGCTCAGGGAGTTCATCTCAAGATTTCAGATAGAACGGATGGACCTACCTACGGTTGTAGATGATTGGGCTGTTCAGGCATTCACTCAGGAGCTTAAGCCCCGAAGTTTGGTGGCCTCTCAACAGCTGAAACAAAAATTTAATAGAGTACCCGGCGATGACCTGGGCCAACGTTCACAACAAGTACTAGTCAAAGATCAAGGTTGAGGACGATCAACTCAGAGCCCCTTCTGGGTCTATTTACCCCATCAGGACTGGTGATAGGTCTAAGAGAGCCGTTGATCATGAGCCAAGACCCTTTCGGGATCAGTATCAACCATACAACGCGAAATGAAGAGGAAATGGGTTAGGGCATCACCTCACAAGGAACAAGAAAAGAGGCAATCGAGGGCCCAGTGGCCGAGGTTTGATAAGCAAAAATAGTTTCGACAGGTCGCTCGAGAGTAGGAAAGCACCGACATTATCGGAGTATAACTTCAACGTGGATGCCGCCATCATCGTGTCAACCATTGGGCCCATCAAAGAGACCAAGTGGCCCCGACTATTGTGTTCTGACCCTACTCAAAGGGATCCTAACTTGATGTGTAAGTATCACAACACTCATGGTCACAGGACCGAGGATTGCCAACAGTTGAGAGAAGAAGTTGCCCGGTTATTCAACAACAGGCACCTATAAGAATTCCTGAGTGATCGAGCCAAAAACCACTTTAGAAACAGGGATGCCAACAAATAGGTCAAACAAGAAGAGCCTCACTACGTGACCAACATGCTCATCGGAGGAGTCGATGTACCCCAAGAACCAATGATTAAAAGTACTAAAGTACCCATCACGAGGGAAAAATGCACTCGGGATTATGTTCCAAAGAAAGCTATTTCATTCAGCGATGACGATGCCGAGGCTATCGTACAGTCTCACAATGATGCACTGGTAATGTCCCTAGTTACCAATAAATCCATAGTTAAGCGTGTGTTGATTGATCCAAGTATCTCGGCCAACATAATTAGATCAAGGTCGTAGTGCAATTGGGATTACAAGACCAAATCATGCTAGTTGTCCGGGTGTTGAACGGATTTAACATTGTATGTGAAACCACTAAAGGGGAGATAACCTTGCCAGTAAACACTGCTAGGACGATCCAAGAAATAAAGTTCTACGTGATCGAGGGGGACATGAGGTATAAAACTCTATTTGGAAGGCCGTGGGTTCACAACATGAGGAGTACCCTCAACCTTGCACAAGGCATTGAAATTCCCCACAACGGGGGGAATCAAGATGGTCTAAGGAGAACTGCTAGCCGCAAAGGAGATGTTCGTTGTCGACGAGGTAATCCCGGTGCCCGTAGTTTTTGACATCAAAGAGTGCAGAGCTGACCAAAAAGGAAGAAATCAAATAGCAATCACCGATGTCGGCCTTGGCCGATTCGAAGGAAGGAGGAGCAGACGAGGAGGATGACTACGGTGTCCCGAGATCATTCAGAGCTCCTGATGACACCGACACCACCAAATCGATAGTTGAAGAGTTGGAGTAAGTAATTTTAATCGAACACCTACCGGACCGAAAGGTATACCTGGGCACGGGGTTAACACCCGAGCTCAGGAAAAACATTATTGATTTTCTTAAAGATAACGTAGACTGTTTCGCTTGGTCCCATCTTGAAATGACAGGAATCCCACCGGAGGTAACCACTAATAACCTGAGTTTGGACTCGAAGTTCCATCCGATCAAGCAGAAGAGGAGGCCATAATCCAAGGTCAAACATCGATTCATTAAGGATGAGGTATTCAAACTTGTTCAAATAGGATCGATCCGGGAAGCTAAATACCTGGACTGGTTAGCTAACATAGTGGTAGTGCCTACAAAAGGGAATAAGCTAACAATGTGTGTAGATTACAAGGACCTAAATAAAGCATTCCCTAAGGGTTCTTTCCCTTTGCCTAACATTGATTGAATGATCAACGAGACGGCTGACACGTGATACTCAGTTTTCTCGATGCATACTCCGGGTACAACCAAATTCGGATGGACCTAGACGATCAAGAAAAGACTTTTTTCATCACTAAAGTTGGCACCTAACGTAATGCCGTTTGGAATAAAGAATGCGGGTGCCACCTACCAACGCCTAGTGAACCGGATGTTCGAAGAAAAAAAAAGGAAATCAATGGAAGTTTATATTGACGATATGTTGGCCAAGTCCCTACAAGCAGTGGACCATTTGGAATATTTGCAAGAGACCTTCGACATACTAAAGAAATACTATATGAAGCTGAACACGAAGAAGTGCGCATTCAGGGTCAGATCTGGCAAATTCCTCGGGTTCATAATATCCAATCAAGGGATCAAGATCAACCCCGATAAAATAAAGGCCATAGAGGACATCACCATGGTGGACAACGTCAAGGCCGTTCAAAGACTGACCGGGCGTATAGCCGCCTTGGGCCGATTCATATCGAGGTCCCCAGACAAGAGCCATCGATTCTTCTCACTATTAAAGAAGAAGAATAAATTTTCCTGGACCCCGGAATGCAAGCAAGCTATGGAAGAACTCAAATGGTACCTATTGAGTCCACCCCTGCTGCACACTCCGAAGGCAGACGAACAGTAGTACCTTTACTTGGCGGTTTCCGAGGTGGAGGTAAGTGGTGTCTTAGCTCGGGAGGAAGAAGGTACACAATTTCCTATTTACTATATTAGTAAAACTCTAGGCGAGGTTGAATCAAGGTATGCTCACCTAGAAAAATTGGTGCTCGCTTTGCTAAGCGCTTCCAGGAAGCTAAAGTCGTACTTCTAATGCCACCCTATATGTGTCGTAACCTCTTACCCGCTGAGGAATATCATGCATAAGCCTAAGCTCTCGGGTCGGTTGGTCAAATGGGTCGTGGAATTAGCAGGTACGATATCAAGTATCAACCTTGAACCGCCATAAAATCTCAGATATTGGCAGATTTCGTGGCCGACTTTACGCCGGCCTTAACACCCGAAATCGAAAGGGAAATATTGCTAACCTTGGGACTACTTAGAGAATCTGGACCCTCTTCATGGATGGTGCCTCCAACGCGAAGGGGTCCGGGCTCGGTATCGTATTAAAACCACCTACTGGAAATATAATTAGACAGTTTATTAGAACAGTGAAATTGACTAATAATGAGGTCGAGTATGAGGCCATGATTGTAGGTCTAGAACTGGCTAAGAGCCTTAGGGCCGAAGTGGTCAATCCAAATGCGACTCCCTCCTCATGGTGAATCAAGTTAATGGAACTTTCGAAGTATAGGAAGAACGGATGCTGATATACTTGGACAAATTTCAGCTAACCGTACACCAATTCAGGGAATAGACCCTGCAACATGTACCCCGAGATCAAAACAGTGAGACCGATACACACTGGCTAACTTGAGGTCGTCGGTCAATTCCGATGAATTCAGCTCTGGAGCAGTAGTGCATCTAATGAATTTGGTGATAGAAGAAGGCCGTGCCGAAGTGAACTCGATGATTTTAACTTGGTATTGGAGAAACAAATATATAGACTACTTGAAGACAGGAATTTTGCCTTCGGATCCCAAAGAATCGAGAACCCTGCTCACCAAAGCCGCCAAATTTAGCTTGGTCGAAGGGACATTGTTCAGGAGGTCCTTTTTTGGCCCACTATCCAGATGCTTGGGACCGGGGGATACCGAATATGCCATGAGAAAAGTTCACGAGGGCACTTGGGGGAACCATTCGGGGGCAAAATCTTTGGTTTGGAAGGTAATCAGAGCCGGCTACTACTGGACCGAAATGGAAAAGGATGCAAAAGACTTCGTATGAAAGTGCGATGAGTGTTAAAGGCACGCCCCAATGATCCATCAACCTAGAGAAATGCTCCACTCGATCTTATCTACATGGCCATTTAAGAAATGAGGAATGGACATCATTGGTCCCCTGACATGGGCACCCGGTAAATCTCAGTCCATACTATTTATGATCGATTATTTTTCCAATGGGTCAAGGCTCAAGCGTTCGAAAAAGAGAGAAAGAAGATTCATCTGGGATCACATGATATGTCGATTTGGGATACCGGTCGAGATTGTTTGCGACAACAGAAAATAATTCGTCGGTAGCAAGGTGAGTAAGTTTTTCGAAGATCACAAGATTAGGAAGATACTATTAACGCCTTATCACCATAGTGGGAACAGGTAGGAGGAATCAATGAACAAGATTATACTCTAAAACCTAAAAAACAGGTTGACCATTTTGAAAGGAAAATTAAAAGAGATTTTGCCCGATGTCTTGTGGGCATACCGTACGACTTCGAAATCAAGCACCGGGGCCAAACCGTTTTCTCTGGTCTACCGTGCTGAAGCCTTAATACCAGTCGAGGTGGGGGAACCAAGCCTCAGATTCCAATATGCTACCGAAGAGTCAAATGGCGAGACCATGATCAAGAGCCTAGAACTGTTGGACGAAAGGCGAGAGGCCGCCATGGTCCGGTTGGCTACCCAGAAGCAGCGAGTAGAAAGATACTACAACCGATAAGCTAACCTCTGACATTTTCAAGTCGGGGCCTTGGTATTGAGAAGGGTGACACTACATACCAAGAAACCGAGCAAAGGGAAACTGGGCTCGAATTGGGAAGGGCCGTATCAAGTTGCCGGAATAACTGACAAAGGCTCATATAAACTCGAAGCAGGAAATTGCGTACAACTACCAAACAACTGGAACGTGAAACACTTAAAGTGGTACTACTGCTAAGGTACAAACTCAATTCTTTTTTAATTATATATGGGACTAAGGTATGTAGGTAATCGGCCAAGGGCAGATGTGGATATTAGGTCTGAAAGCACGTGTTGCACTCTTTTTCTCTTGAACCGGTATTGTCCCGAAGTGGTTTTTCGGCAAGGTTTTAAGGAGGAAAAGCAAAATGTGCTACCTTAGATTTGGAGACCGATCTTAAATCGGAATCGATGATCGTTTGCATCAGATTAACAGTATATGAGCCCTCACGAGTTTGGCCTCGAATACTGGGGGCCATTACCCCCAGGTTAAGATCTTTAGCAACGGGAAAAACATTTTGTGTGCTAAAAGCTAAGGCTTGGTGGTTAGGATTCATTGTAAGGGTCAAACAGTCATATGATTCGTGTCCCATAGTCCACCCTAGCCACGTCACAAGTTTTATGCGCCTTCGATCATGTACCTTGCATATTAAGCAATAAAAGAAATTTTTACTTCCCATACACTTTGTCATTGCACATTCTGCTTCTTCGATCCTGGATCCTAAAAGCCCACGGGCTACCCCTACTCGGGGACTGTCGCCCGATGGAAATTTAGACGACCCCGGCTACCGAATCCCAGAGACACCAAACCCATTAGGCGGTGCTTGAATATGAAAAGCTATGGCCATCCTAAAAACGGCTTAGAGACGTCTGAAGCCCGTAACCATAAAGTAAGGCCCTTACGAAAGCTCGAAACCTACTAAAAGGTTACCCTCGATAAAAACATCATCTAAAAACACTTAAGCATCTTTAAAATCTTTGGTTTTACCGAGGATTCTAAGCCAAAAGTAAACCAAATTTGCATCGAAGTCGGGCTCCGTTCGGACCTCCGAAAAATGGCTGCTCTAGCATTACATATTATATTATGCTAAGGCATTCAAAGAAATGCGCAAATAAAAAATTACAAGTAGATGCTGGAAAAGTACAGACACTGTATTGCTAGAAAGGGGGAAATTTAATATATTCTGAAATATATTTACAAAGGCACGATAGAACGGCTTCAAAACAAATAAATAAAAAATACATAAGGAAAATCTGGAAAAGAACTATGACATCTATGCCTTGTCTTCATTAGGGCTCGACTCGTTGCCAGAACCGTTGGAGCCCTCGGAACCCTCGGAGCCTTTGGGACCCTCTGGCTCGTAAAGCTCCTTTGCCTCGGCCTCGAGTCTCCTAGCTTCCTCAATCTCGCCCGATAGGTCAAAATCTCGGGCATGGATCTCTTCGAGGGTCTCTCTCTGAGATAACCACTTTATGTATTTAGTCTTCGTCTTCAAGTAGGTCTCAGCTACAACCATATCAGCCTTATACTAGGCCAGCATTTCCTTGACGTCAGAAGAGGTTGCATCCAATTTGGACCTCAGTGCGACATATTCTTATCCTAGAGCATCCCATTCCCAAACGGCCGAGCTTAGTTGTGCACGAAGATCAATATTTAGTCAGGACCACTTATCAGCTTTGTCCTTCGCCACCCGGAGTTGGTTCTTGATCGATGCTAGCTCCGCTTTTGCAGCTTCCATCTCCAAAGCCAGCAGGTCCATCCTGCCCTTCCACACTTTGGTTGTGGCCTTGACCTCATCCATCTCAGCCCGAAGCTAGTCGATCAGGTTTATCTTCTCTTGTAACTGCGAAGTCGTGTTGTTAGTCACCATGACTAGCTGCTCGTTTTTAGCCTCAAAGATTTTTACCTTCTCAACCAGGTCGGCGTGTTCCCGCTTTGGGGTCAAGGCCTTCTTTTGAGCTTGTTGCAGCTCAACCTAGAGAATCGGGAGGTCTTTGAGGGTCTCGTTCTGCTACTCTCTAAGAGCCCTGTACATGTCCTTCTTCCGGACCTGCTCTTTTGAATTCGAATTCGAGCTGGCTAATCTCCAAGAAGTACCATAAGAAGCTTTCATAATGAAGCACTGAAGCCTGAAAAACAATGAAGTTAATAGAGCACATCAAAAACCAAAGTGAGATTCACAAAAGGGTACAAAGAGCTGATGCCTTACCCGATTCAGCGCCTGTTGCGCCTTGTTGAAAAGGCTCAACATACCCACTTCGTTCATGTGATGACTCACTTTATTTCCCCGAGCTATTTCATTATTTATATTGTGTGAAATTAAGTCGAGTTAAATGTACTCGAAGTGATTGAAAGAATATGAGACAAATGGTCTCATTTAAGAAAGTCTAAGTCGCTAAAGTCAACCATGGAATTGACTTTTGAGTTAGAAGGCTCGGATTTGAAATCCGATGACTCGACTAGCTTCGGGAGAGAATATATGACTTAGACGAGTGACCGGAAAATATTTGATAGACCTCGAACAACACTAGATTTGAATCGAGGAAGTTCGGATTTCCGATTGATAGGTCGAATTTTGATCCGGAAGTCGGAATGAAATTCCGAAAGTTGCTGTAGGTTCCTTATGTAATTTTGGACTTGCGTGCAAATTTTCAGACCATTCGGACACCGTTTGGTCGGGTTCGGATCGAAGGATCGATTTGAGGAACCTTAGAGTTCATAGTGTTGCTTTCAAAGCAAATTTAATAAATCAATGCTCATTTTAGTGTTCCAATGATTGGAACAAGTTTGAATGAGGTTATAGAACATGTGTGCATGTTCCGATGAAGTCCCGAGGGTCTCGGGTGAATTTCGGATCATTAACGGGACTTGGTTCGTCGCTT
>MCJB01040040.1:0-45334 GCA_002018475.1 Nicotiana obtusifolia | reverse complement strand
GGGGTCGCGAAATTGCTGATTTTTCAGCATTTTTGACCAACTTTTTCGGCTATTATAAATACAAAGCTAGGGATTCGTTTGGGCATATCAGAAACACAACCCATGAACTAGAACCCTTGCCAACACAAAGAACCTTCGGAAATCAACCCTCAAACTCACATGCAATCACGATTTAGTGATAAATCTTGCAAGAAAAGAGGGTTGCACTAGCTTAGAACGTTTGGAGCTGTTTGAGAAGGAGATTGAAGCTAAGTGGAAACAAATAGAGAAGGAAACTTAAAAGAATCATCGGGTAAGTGTTTATTACCCTAAAATCCCTCTTAAATTTATGTTTCCCATACTTAACCCCATTCTAAACCCACGAAATTGTGGAAAAGACGAACCTAGGGTTCTTCTCTATTTCTAAAATGATGAAATTGGGGATTAAGGCCGATTCAAAGTTGAAACACGACGAATCTTATATGGGTGAACTCGTAAAGAGATAAGGAATATGTTTTAGTAATAATTTCTGAATTTCGAGAAGTGGGCCCGGGGCCCGGGGCCCGGGTTTTTGCTGAATTGGGAATTTCATAGTAATTCCGATTATTTTTGCTTGGGTGTTGACCCCATAGCTTAATTTGACATAATGATTGTGAAATTGAATAGATTCGACGCACGAGGAGGCCAATACAAAGGGCAAGAGCGTCGCGGGCTAAGGATTTAGCCGATCTCGAGGTGAGTAATACTTGTAAATGATGTCCCGAGGGTTCGAAACCCCGGATTTCACCTCTTAGTACTGTAATGAGGTGAGGTACATGCTCGGTGATGAGCATGGGTTTGTTTATGTATGGGGATTGGGACTTGGTCCATCCCGATTAATGATTTCTACTGTGTTCTTGACTGGAACTAAATTGATATTATTGTGTATGGGCTTCGTGCCGGTCATATGAACCCTTCAAGGGTGATTGTTGTTGTATGTTGTATTACGATGTTGGGCATATTGCTAGTTGTGTGGACCCTACAAGGGTGTTATTGGGCATACCGCCATTGTTGTTGCATGAAGCATTTCATCAACTTGGTTTTGAAACACATACGCTGTTTTCAAATATTTTAAATGGATCGTGTGTCACGCCGCCACAGGTCATGACTAGCCTTGACTAGCATGACTAGCATTGCATTGCATTGCATTGAATGGATCGTGTGGCACGCCGCCACAGGTCATGACTAGCCTTGACTAGCATGACTAGTATATATATATTGCGCCGGAACCACCCACCGAGCGCGGGTACCCAGGGGATCGTGTGGCACGTCCGCCACAGGTCATGACTAGCCTTGACTAGCATGACTAGCATTGCATTGCATTGCATGGCATAGCATCGCATTGCATTGCATAGCATTGCATTTTTGGTGTTGTGATTATTCTGCTTACTTCACGTATTGATGTGGAATGTAAATTGAATTACTGCTTCGTCGTGGATTGTTAAATGATTTAGTGTTTCTTATCTTCAGTTCTTATTTACTTTTATTACTCACTGAGTTGGAAGTACTCACTTTACTCCCTGCACCTTGTGTGCAGATTCAGGCGTTAGCGGTCCCACTCAGAGGTACTGATCACTACTACTGGACCGGAGCTTTAGAGATTACGAGGTAGCTGCTGGCGCCCGCAGCCTCGTAACTCTTTTCTTTTGTTGATTTTGCTTCCCTCAAACATTTGTACTTAAGATATTGTAATAGTTATGTTATCAATAGGCCTTCTCTAGCGGCTCATGACTTTGTGACACCCCGATCTGAGGGCTGTAGTCGGGATGGTACTACTTATACATATATTCTGACTGATTTTGATATTAACCTGTTCTTGTTTTCAAACACATGATTTAACTGTTGAACGGAATTAGGTTGGTTTGTCTTGCCTTGTCCCCACAAGAGGCGCCATCACGACGGGGTTGGGATTTTGGGTCGTGACAGTTCATCTTTGCTTGGTCCTCCTTGGTCCCAGGCATCGAAGGTAGCTTGCTACGCCCACCAGAACAGACAGGACCCGAGCACCCTGCGGGATTGTAAGAACAATCGTTCTCTTTCTCTCGGGGTCCACGCTCGGAGTAGGAAATTGCTTCACTATTTTTGGGATCAAACTCCGCCCGCCCGCTCCCGATGGCACATCCTTCTTCGAACCCTCTAGGAGACCAAGCCCGAAAAAATCCTCTAGTGTGGCCATATCCATGCCGTTGAAGAACGTATTGAGTGCTTCATCTGAGCCCTGTGCCATCTCACTTGACTTCTCTTTGCCTGCTTGGGCCTCTTCAAGCATGGACTCGGTATCAAAGGGTGCCTCCACGATGTTAATGACATCGGCTGCCTCTTTCGGGACAAGAGCAGCTTCCCTGGGGGCCGCAACCTCCGTATCTCCCTCTGGTTTCCGAGATAGGGGGGGGGGATCGACCTCATGGTCCTCTTTCCCAGTTGTCTCCTGATCTCCCTATTAAGGGTCGACCCATGAGCAATAAAAAGATCGTCATCCTTGGGCTCGTTCCTAAGTCGATAGAGAGAATCAGGATCTAGTGCTTTGTAATTGGTGCTCTTTGTGGGCTTTTGGACCCGAATGGTCACTTTCTTCTTCTTCGCCTCGGCGTCTTGGGAACTTGATGACTTTCTTTTCTTCTTCTTCTTCTTCTCCTCCTTCGTGACAGCCCCCGACTGTCCCAAAACGGAGGGTTCGGCAAGCGAGAACGGATCCTCGCCCTCATCTAATGGCTTGAGTTCAGTGGTCTTAGGAAAACCTGTAAGAAAGGAGAAAGGATTAGAATTGTGTAAGCTAAAGCGTGGAGGTAATTATTTAGGAAAGAACCTCACCATGGGAACAAGCCTCCCATTTGCCCTTCGAGAGCTTGCTCTATGCGCACTCGGAGTATGAAATCTGTTTGCAGATCCCTTAGATCCACTCCTTGAAACGGGAAATTGCATTAGGAACTTGGGCAACAGCTCCATGGGGACAAACATAGGCAATAAGAGAAAGAACAAAAGGGAATGAAAAATACTTGAGAAGGGAAGTACTCACGGGATGCGTTCCACTTCCCGGGGAACGGCAGAAACTTGGAAGGGATAAGGTCTTCAGTTTTCATCCGAATGAACCTCCCCTGTCATTCTTGATCTCGGTCCTCATCAATGCTCGAGAACGAAGCCTTTCTTGCTCGCGGATGAGCTTGATCAGCCCCCCTTGGAAGATTCAGAGACTGTATAGGCGAAGTAGGTGGTCGAGGGTGAACCGAGGGGCTTCAGTACTGTTCAAAAATGACGTAAGAGGATCATGATCCTCCAAAAGGACGGGTGGATTTGTCCTAGGCACGCCTCGTATCTTTTGCAAAAATCAAGGACTATGGGATCCATCAGAGCGAGCGTGAAGGGATAAATGTAAATACTTAAATACCCCTCCACATCAGTAGTGATGTCGTCATTGGGCACGGGGACGACCACGTCTTTACCCTCCCAGTTACAATCCGCTCGGACTATGGGTAGAGTTTCCTTAGTAATTGAGCATATGTATCTCCATGCTCCCTTGCCTCGGTCCTGTTAACTAGAGGCCTTCTCGACATTGAAATCGTTCCCGATAGATCAGCCTCGGGGTACGAAGCTCTTTATGGGGGGCTCCTAAGCCACCTCGGGAGCGACCACCTCGACATATGTGGCCGGGTGGGAAGATAAAGGAGCAGCCTGCTGAGGCACTGATTTGCAGGATTTTGCCATCGTAATCTGGGAATATGGAGGTTGGAAGAAAAATATGAAGATTTAAAGAAAGATTTGAAAGTTTGAAGATGGTATGAAGGTATAAAGGTCTGGGTTGAAGATCCAAAGAAAATTTATGAGTATTGAAGATGAAGATATGAAGGCTCAAGGAACAATGTATGAAGATTTGGAGGAGTTAAAAGCAATTAGAAAGTTCGAGGGTAAATCCTAGAATCGGAAAGTGGAAGAAGTGAAAAGGGTGGAAGTTTCTATGGAGGAAAATCAATCAATGCGCAACATTTCGCATTCGAGGACAATCAATGGGTGACTGACACGTGTCTGAAGTCAGAACGACGCGACTAATGGGACGTTTTGAATTACCCGTCATTTCGATTGTAATGTACGAAAGAAGGAACTGGGGTTTATCTATTGCTTCCTATCGTTTCAGCAAATCTACCCTCCGGAAAATAAGGGGACTATCTGCGTACGGGTAAAATCGGGGGTAATGTCTAGCCCGATTCTCTGGTGAGAAAACGGAAGAAGGGCACAGATGCATGAGATTGTAATCGAGGCTAGAGACTCCTCGTATCAAGATTCATGAAGAGTGAACGATGTGTTCGTCATCGAGTATATTAAAGCGACGCGCCCCGGGTCATGAATAAGTTCTAAGACCTCGAGAAACACGGTAAACGGTTACATGCGACGGATAGAGGGCCGTGATATTCACACCCAACCGGATATCACGGCGCGGATCTCTCTCGATGTCAGTTATGGATTAATAATTAACTAGAAAGGAATATTTTTACCTTTTTTAGACTTATACTAGGGATGAAATTCTCCTACTATATAAAAGAAAAGTTTTTCTTTTATAACACACACTGTAGCACGCGAACCAAAGTAATTCAAGTTTAATCTTTGCCTTTTAGATACTGATAAAGTTCTTGTCCAATTGTCCTGTTTTTCATTCACGATCGGGCTCGAATCGAGGGTCCGATCAAGGACGGAATCACTTTCAATCTAAGTTCAGGCCTGGTCATAACATTACAATTGGTTTGATCGCTTATTTCGTTGTTAATACGTTTATCTAATATTCTTAATCATTTGTGTTGAATCAAACCATTATATCCCTAAAACCGCATACAAATTTAATTGTTATCCATTTATAGGTTAAACATATAGACTATTCATACAATTTAGCCACTAATTACTCATGATTTTTAGGAGTAAAATCGTGGTGAAGTTACTCACAATAATAATAAGTATACTACTTTTACTACTGGTCCCATAACTAAAAGAGCATACCTCAACTCTTCTTAGGAAATCGGAGTCATTTTCAGAATCGGGACATAATTTCTTGAAGAATTAACCTAAATAAACATTGATCTAACATCTTTTGTTGTGTTAACAGAAAAGAACCTAGGGACTCTCTCTTTCACGAAGGATTCAAAAGAGGGTCATCCTGCCTTATCCTCTGGTGATGTAGGTTCTTTATTCTCAAGAAGAGACTCTTAACAATTAATCATGACAATATTCTAATGATGTTGTTCTTGAGTTGAAGATTAGATTAAAGCCTTTAGCTTCTTGGTTGAACTCCAAATTCCAGCGATCCATCACCGGAATGGCTCAGAAAAACCAAAGCGAAAATATCATCAAAGTTGATTGTCTTGACAAGGAGGAGAATTCTGGGGAGATAGTCATGCATTCTTACAATGATCGGTTTTGCAGTAATCAATCGAAATGGAAAAAGTAGGGAGCATCTCATGGATCGAAGGATACTTGGAGGCATTGCGTGAACGCAATGCTCGATGGAAATGATTTTCGATGTTATCAGTTATCGTTTGATGGGCAAAAGCATGCGCAAATAATGACGCGCAAAGTAATCAGAGTCGATTTCTAAAATCAAGTTTATTAGTTTGATTAATATCAACAATTATTGTACGTCGGATCTTGCTGAATTAAGATATTCTAATTAAAAAATAGTAATGTCGTAGTAATTATAGTACTAAAGAAAATAACGAGTCCTCCATACTAGACTTATTGTAACAGTGTATGTAACAGTGTATGTGATCCCATCCTCATCTCTTTTTGTAAAGGATTGAGTTTGTTCAATTCAACAACATAATCCGGGAAGCAAGGATAGTCCTCCTTCTATGTAATTATTTTTTATATTTATAAAATATCCACCAGGATTTGATTTGGAACCTGGGAGTTTTCTCTCCCCTCAAAAAAGTACACCAATGTCATGGTAGTGCATTTGAAGTTCCTATGTGTACTAGAATAATCAAGAAACATAAATCTATTCGTGATAATTAACGAAAATAAATTTTTATTACACCTCACTCTACTTCCCCACCTGTGAAGTTGGAGATTAATAAGGTTTTGGTATAACTTATCGGCTGACGAAACGTATACGGACAAAGAGGCATTTACTTTTGACCAATTGCACTAGCTGTCCTATCAGTCACAGTAGCCGCTGAGGGGGTGACTCGTTTGGCATTTGGGACGACGAAATTTTCTAAACCTGTATAAAAAGGCAGACGTTCTAGCAGAAATCACCTGCTTTAGTTTACCTAAAAATACTCTCAAACCCCCTTGAGAATTTCTAAACAATCTAAGGCTAAAACAAAGGCGAACCTAGTGAGATTTAGTGTGAAGAATTTTCAGATCATCGTTGTGCCATCTATCTTCATGTTACACTGACTATTGGAGATTCACTGGAGGTGAAGTTAATCATCGTAGAAGCCTAAGAACTGAGGAAACGTAGCTAGTTCTTCAACAAGGTATGTAAGGCATCCTTTTGTGGCATGACTTGATGTAAGCGTCTTTTTCTGAAGGATTTCTATGTTGTAAGACTGGATTGTCCTAAGTCCTTCTTGATTACATTGTTTTTATTCTTGTACAATCTTTGCCGGTGGTATTTCTTTCAAGTTTGGGATGTTCCCAGTTAGTATCCTAAGGTCGGAAAATATGATTTATTCTGAGTGTAATGTTAGTGTCTCTTGAAATATGTATTTTGCATTGCATTTTATGTATGTATGTATCTGTTTTATTTTACCGAGCCACACTATAGTACGACATCTATTGTTCAATTAGTTGGGTATGATGAAATATGATGTGTGATGTGAGGCTACCGAGTCCTCTTGAGGCCAACTACGTTGAGTCCTGTTGAGGTCGAGTACAGTCGAGACCTCCTGAGGTCGGGTACAACCGTATCCTCTATGAGGCCGAGTACAGAGTAATGTGATACGAGATATTACTGAACCCTTATGTGACAGGTACGACCGAGTTCTTTTGAGACCGAGTACAACCGAGATCTCTTGAAGTCGGGTACAATATAATATGATATTGCCCGAAAGAGTGGCTGAATGATATTATATTAAATACCTAATGCATAACCCCAATGAGTGGGTTCACTTTTTACAAACTTGCATGCATTTAAGATTCATGGTCTTTGTCGCGTTTTCTCGCAAAAAGCAGGTCTGACTAGGGCTGTATTGTGGTCCGGGCCCGCCGGCCAAACGGGCCAAATGAGCCGGTTTAAATGGGCCGGTCCCTAGTGGTGCAAAAGCCCAAAGCGGGCCGGTCCGGACCAAATAGCCCGTGAGCCCGGGACCGGCAGGCGGGCCTGGGCCGGGCCAAAAGGGCCCAATGGCTATTTTTAATTTTTTTTTTAAAATGGCCAACGGTCAGATTTTTAAAATCTAGCCGTTGGCCTTTAATTTTTAGCCGTTTGAAAGTTCAAAAAATAGCCATTTGACCCCCAAACTTTGTTTTAACCCCAAACTTTTTATAAATACTCTTTTTCCCTATTCTCAACTATATATACCCCTCATTCTTTTATTTTTACTCACAAATTCATCAATCTCTCTCGAATTTTCTTCCACAATTACTTACTTTATTATTGCAATTTCGTGAAAAATTGTGAAGTTGGTGAATTGAAGTATTCAAGTCTTCAACGATATTCAAGTTTCAAGAAGTTGTTCTTCAATTCGGTAATCTCGTTCCAACTCTTAAGTTTTAATATTATAGTTTTGTTTTTTTTATTTAGTATAATTATAATTAATATGGACTTTTCTTTGAAAAAAATATTTGGTGGTAAGGGTAAGGAAAAATCTAAAATTGGTGAATCTAGTCGCCAAGCTACTACTCCTCCCCCTGTTACCCGTCCTCCTCCACCTGTTATTCTTGATAGTGATAACCCTTGTTTTCAATTTTCCGATAGTCAATTTTGCCATGATGTTGCACCAGGTCAACAATTAGATGAAGAAGTTATGAATGCTCTTTATCCTAATCAAACTATCTTTGAAAATGATGAGGAAAATGATGATTTAGATGAAACGCATCCGGATTTAGATGATACACCCACTAGTCTTGTTAATAACCCAACTGATGCCCCGCCTGACCCTCCTGTAGTAACCCCTACTTTTAATAGAAAATCTTCTAAACGGCCCAAAACATCTCTTGTTTGGCACTTTTTTACTCAACTAAGAGAACAAAATAAGGCTAAGTGTAAAACTTATGGGTCTTTGATGGCTCATAAATATACTGACAACCGTAGCGGTACGGGTAGTTTGACTAGACACATATTGAAACACCCTAGAGATAAAGCTAGATATTTACAAATGAAAGCTGCGGAAGAGGGGACAAGTGTAGATACTACGATTCACCCTAGTACAGGTTCAAATCTAGTTCAATTGGGAATTAACACTGTTACCGGTAATATTTTATATTACGATCCAAATAAAGATCGTGAAGAATTGGCAAAAATGGTTACTGTTATGTGCTTACCCTATAGTTTTCCTTCTAACCCTCATTTTCTGCATTATATTAGAAGAGTTTATAATCCTACTTATAAAGGATGACATCGCGCAACCGTAAAGAGCGATATTTATAAATATAAACATGAATATGAACAATATTTGCGCTATTTATTTACTCATATAGATTGTCGCATTGCTATTACTACTGATATTGGTAGAAGTGCTAATGACCGTGATTATCTAACTATTACAAGTCATTAGATAGATGAGGTGTGGATAATGCAAAAGCGCATTATTGCTTATAGAATAATTAATTCACGCCACACAGGTAAGTTTATTGCTAACACAGTTGCAGATATTTGTAGATATTTTTGCATTAGAGATAATAATATCGGTTTCAAGGGATAATGCTTCTAGTAACACCAATGCTATAGGCTTGCTTACAACTACACTAAATCCTGCATTTAGTAATATTTTTCATGTTAGATGTATTTATCATATTTACTATTTAATCATCGGTGATGGTATGAAAGTTTTAAATGTAGAAATTGAAAAGGTTAAAATGGCTCTTAATTGGCTTTTTTATTCAAACCGTAGAAGTAGACTTAGAGACTATTTTAAAAATTGCGATGAATTTGGCCTTAGAGAAAGAAAGGTTCCTAAACCTTGTACGACTAGATGGAATTACATGTATGAAAATTTAGTTGTTGCATATGAATATAGAAACCCAATAAGCGCAACGTATAATGCTCGTGTAGGTGATGATGATGATGATGATGATGATGAGCACCTTACAAATCAAGATTGGACTAATATTAAAATGCTTGTAGACTTTTTAGATCAATTTCATGTTGCTACAAATAAATTATCTGGGCAATATTATCCTGCTATTTCTAACTGTTTAGTTTATATTGCAGCACTTGAAGATTTATTTACTCAATTTTCAGAGGGTGGCGTAATTTATCAACAAGCTATTAATTCTATGAAAGCTAAGTTTAAAAAATATTTTTTCCCTATTCCCCCTATTTTTGGTGTTGCTGCAGTGTTATATCCTACAATGAAATTAGGAGGTCCTCACTTTTGGTATTCAAAAATTTATAACGCTTTATCACTTTCAGCTGAGTAATTTGCTACACTTGGAGATGCAAAAGCCTCAATTAAAATAAATGCTCAAACAATTTATAATGCTTATCAACTTACCTTAGATCATGCTAAACCAAATATTCCAACTCCTACTTCGTCTAGTTCGCAATCATCTAAAAGAACTGCAGGCCTAAAAGCCCTTAGTTCTTGGACGGAGTTCAGGAGTTCTCAAGGTGATAATATTGGTGATAGTTCACAACTAAATGAGCTTCAAGTTTATTTGTTGCAGGGACTTGAATCAGAGAATTCCGGCGGCTCCTTTGATGTTTTGAAATGGTGGAAGGACAAACAAAAACACTATCCGGTTCTTTCAAGGATGGCTCGAGATATTTCAAGTGTTCAAGCTTCAACAGTGGCATCGGAGAGTGCTTTCAGTCAAGCGAGACTTCAAATCGGTGATCATAGAGCGTCTATGAGGGAGAGCTTGGAAAAATCAGCACTCTTCAGAGATTGGATCCGTTCGGAGAGAAGAAATTTTGGACATGCAGAATCACAACCGGAGATAGACGAAGCTTATGAAGAAACGCTAGCGGAACTTGCGCAGGATGCTGCTTCGCCAGGAAGCGGTGATGAACAAGCTTCTTTTCCATCACCACCAACGAAAATTCCTCCGGACCTTGAAGGATTTATGAGATTTATTAGAGATAATACATAGACTAATATGTAACTTGTATTTTGGGACATCTTCCTTAGTTATTTTTTCTTTTAATGGTGGTATTAGTACCTTCTTGTGCTAATTCCATTGGGGGGAGGAAGACTATTGTTAATGTCGTAATAATAATACATATATATAAGGTAATATATATATATATATATATATATATAAGGTAATATATATATATATATATACGAGACAAATTCAAAATTCAAAAGATACCCGTCAAATTCAATTATTGGGATTATATCCAGAGTCTTCATAAGACTTTTTTATATGAGAACGCTAATAGAAAACATTCTTGGTTCATTAAAATCTGCCCAAATGTAGTTGAGCAGAACCTCCCAAATTGGTTTTATGATTGGTGGACGTTATACGGTCCATCAATAGAAATATTGCCAGAAATGCTAAAAAATTTATATACTCAATGGGTAGAAATATCTCCCAAATTAATAGCTTTGAAGAAAAATAATATATTCTTTGAAGGAATGACCTTGATGTATTTCTTTATAGAATTCTCAATCCCATGGATTATGAAATTGGACATAGAAGTCAGTCAAACAAGTAGGGGATTTTCCTGTTTAAACAGAATTTGTTATACCAAGTTTTGGAGTAAATTTCTCCAAATAATTAAAGAAGGCCACATGCATGGGCAGGAGACAGTGGATAATATTCACAAAACAATAGAAAGATATACTACTCAGAAAGTCAGTAATACTGAAGAAGAATTCAGCCCTTTCACACATATTAGCAGAAAATTGCAAATGAAGAAAGGTGCAGTATCCAAAAAAGAGCTTATAGCTTCCTATCTTGCAGAAGTCAGAAAAGATTTTGCAAAACATTTTGATACAGAGATGCCGGATGATATATCAATGGCATCCATTGGCAATACCACTAATGAAGATGTTTGCATAGTGGAAGAATCCCAGGAAGAAGAAAATACTGAGCAAGTTAATATTGAAGAATTGGAAGAATTCTTGAAGAAAATGAAAGAAAATGCAGAAGAATCTTCCCTGTCAAAAAAATGACAAAGGCAAAGGAATCGGTGGAAGATAATTGAAGGCCCCACTCAAATATTATTGGGGTAAAACAAATCAGCTTAATAAAGCAGAAGGCCCTCACCATTATATAATGTTGGGAATCAAATCTACTTTTAAAAGTAGAATCTACTTTTCTTTTAGATGATCCATTATATAAGGAACCTCAAGTTTTAGTAGAAGCAGAGCTTTTTTTTTTTTTACATCCTTTCTCTCTCTTGAGCATCCCACTTGTAAAAAAAACCCTTTGTAATCAGTTTATCAATAAAAATAACCACTTGGTTACAACTTTAATGGTCTCAGGTACTTTTATTTTTCTGTATTTTAATTTTAATTTCTTGTTTACAGATTTAGCCTAAATGATAGGCTAAACATTGGTGTTAAACTTAGGATTCTTGAACTATTCTTGAAGCATGCTTTAGTATTAATTTGATTACTGTATCTATTCCGATGTTACTTAGGTTAAAGGTTTAAACGCAAAACCGAATCCGACAGTAGAAGAAAGAAGACTCCCGTTCAACCTCCTTTCAAGATTTGATGATTCTTCAGGCAGTTCTGAGTTAGAAAGTAAGCTCTAGTTATGGAAGTATAACCGGTGGCCTCCGCAAGACACAATTTTAAGCCAAGGAAGGGCGTTGTTAAAGGGTTAGCAGGCGAGGTCGTGGTTTAGAGTTTACTGGCTGACTTAGAATCTTGAAGCATGCTTTAGTATTTTTTATATATATATATATATATATATATATATATATATAAGGCATGTATATATATATATATATATATATATATATATACATATATGATAACTCTTTTCAAGGGTATTGAGTCGCCACCTAACGATTTTTAAGGTGCATCAGGGCACATATTTGCAAATAACACCGGTTAAACAAGTTTGTGTCACCAAAGATCGAACAGGGGTCCAAATTACCTCGAAGAGCAGATATTAAGCATTCTTCTGTTAGGATATACTATTAACCATGTGGTTTGATTATAGTATTATGTTTATTTATTGGAACAATTGTTTATTTATTTATTCAATTCAATGAAGTCTTAATTTAAATAGATCATTTGTTCATATGTGTGCCCTTTACTTATATAGTAGACAATTTAGTGTATGGAGCTTTAGCTCATGCGCAGAAGATTAAATTGTCGGTTCTTATAAGTTATAAAGTTAATGTTCACAATCAAAGATGAAACTGGGCAAAGTATCTTGATGATTGTAGCATAAGATTAAATTATAATCTATCTTGATTATGGGAATGGTCCAGTTCCAACTTCTTATGCTAGTACTTTTTTTTTGTATTGAACGGACCAAGTAGAGATAAGCGTTTTTGTAATGAATATATAAAACTACCTCTCTAGCTCAATGAATGTTCTTATACTCTTAATCTTGATATGATTGTTATGATCAATGTGCTTCGTTCATTATTTTGATTTATTAAAAGGTACGACTCAACTGCGAGTTAATGTATTCCTGGTAAATTGAATAATGACAAAGTGCATTTGTGAAATAATAATTCGTTGATAGAATCCGTGTCTTGACCATTGAGATTGATGATACCCCTTTATGGATGCTTGAAAGTTTTCATGTGAAAACCCTGCAGGTGGATTTTGTATCCGTCACATGAATAAGTTAAGCATAAGTATAAAGGATTAAATTAGTCGATGAATTAAATTGTCAGTAATTTAATTTATCTGATTGGTATTTGTAATCTTAACACGGGGAGTTAAATAAGTTTTAATGAATGATTTCGAAATTAAACTGAGGAGTGCAATTATAATTTTCTAGTGGAATAAATTGTAATTTATTGTGGCAGGATTAATTCATTCATATTCCGAATTAATACCACAATAGGAAGCCTCGTTATTAAATCTGTGGTCCCTGCTGTGCCTGAATATTCTAGAACAAGAAAATTAAAACAGGAAAATAATATCCTTGGTGGGCTAGGAGATTGCTACACATTTTGGTGCGTAGTAGACTCTATTTCGTGTTAGGCTTCACGTTTTTGGTAGGGTTTGGAATCCTACTCGTTTTGGTTAAGGGATGACCTAAAAAACGTGGATATATAAACAAAGCAATGTAACCCTAATGGGAACTCTTGCTTGGCCGAAATTTTGACACCAAAATACTACTTTTCTTGAACCAAAATACTTGCCACTCAAGTATCACGTTCGTAGAGATTCAGAATACACAGCAGAAGACCGTGGACCTGGATAACGCGAACATTATTGAAGATTTGTGCAGTAACTTCAAGAGGTTAGTGTTACTATCTCGTTAGTGATTATATTTATCTAGTTTACATGTAAGATTATTTGGTCTTGGGTAATTGCTTCCGTTGCGTTTATATGCCTATTCCTATCATCTTCAATGTCCATAATCATAATTCCCGACCGAATTTTAAGTTATGTAGGGAGTAATGGGTTATGAAGTTATAAGTTGGTAGGTAACTAGGTGGTTAAACATATAAATTAACTGTTAACTATTCTAAATGACGAAAATATAAAGAAAGCAATTTGGGTGATAAAGAAAGAAACTATTAAATTCTCGTAAGTAATAGATAACAGAGAAAGAAGGTATGGAACGAAGTAAAAGTAATAGAGGAAAACATTTGTTTGAATACAACGTTGTAGAACTAAACAATCTTCATCATACAAATTGAATAACTTTGAATACAACTTCGTATATATACTTTTTAACAAAAAAGACAACTTGAATAAAGGAGAACCTAACTACCTCAGACAAATAAATGGCAGAACTTAAGGAAACAAAACTGATAAGCAAATTAATTAGTTAGAGGTCCTAAATTTTTAGACTTAATAGTCAACTTCCGTGCAAAGTCTTTTAAGACTTTTATAGTCAAAGTGCAATGATTATTCGGGCAATTTATGTATCATCTTCGCTACTCTCGTTACTATCTTTAAGTTGTTTAATTAAAACGTACTGATTGATTTTAAGTCGTACATTAATATAATTGCTCGTCCCTTCCTATAGTCCAGGATATTTTGAACACTATTTAAAGGGAAGTTCTAGACTCAAATAAAAACTAAAGTTACTACTCTTAAATTAGCTAAGTGTCACATAAGGCGTATAGGTAAAGACTCGATCATATAATATGTAAAACAAGAAATGGCTCATGTTGACCTCCGAATTAGTTAATTAGTTTAAAAAAAGTGATTAAAGATCCTCCAAAATAACTGACAATGGGCTAATGACGTAAAAATAAAGGATGGACCAAAATCATGATGCATTTAAAAGGGAATACTAACTTATAGGCTTACAAGGTATTCAATTCCATATATCAAACTAATTACTGGGCATTTGATATTTGACTAAAATATGTAGTGAATAGTAAATATTTTATCGAAAACCACCAAAGACAATGTTGATATGGTTGTTCCAAGACAAGATAGGCTTAAATTCTTAAGTTAAATAAAATCCATAAAACCTGGTGCATTTGAAGAGCCAAATCGCTACTTTAAAAAAAAGGTTACCAAAGACTTTATTCGCCAGATCGGTAAGATCTACCAAATTTGCTTATGAATCGTAGCACCTATGAACCTAGAGCTCTATTATCAACTTGCCACGACCCCAAATTCCTATTTTAGGATGTTGTGATGACACCTACTCGCTAAGACTAGGTAAGTCTAACGTACATTGAGAATTAGCAGAAATAACAACTTAGATATCAAATTAAACTGTTAAACTATCATAATAAACCCCAAACGGGTACAATTGTCAAATATCTCCCAAAATCGGTGGAATTGAGTCGTAAGCTCTACAGAAAATGTACTAATAATCTCTAAGTACAACTCTGTTTGAAATGAAGATAAACAATAGTAAAGCAATAGAAGAAGGTGACTCCGAGGCCTGCGAGCGTCAAGCAAGTATACCTGTAAGTCTCCGGAATAACTGGTCAATCACTGGCGTCCGGCACGAGCAGATTTATCTGGATTTGCACAAAATATGCAGAAGCGTAGCATGAGTACACTATAACGGTACCCAAGAAATATCAAGCCTAACCTTGGTAGAATAGTGACGAAGCTAGGTGTCACGACCCGGAATCTCAATCTCGGGATTTTGATAACGCCTAACATCCACTCGCTAGGCAAGACGACGTGAATTAAGTAATTTACCAATTTTAAAAGTTAAAAACAAAATTAAAATTTTCAACGAGAAATAAATGCTGAATCTAAAAAGTGCTAATATAAACCACGTGATAATATCTACTCCCAGAAATCCAGAGTCACGAGTACACGGTAACTAGAAGTCTACAAATATAGGTTGAAATAAATACAACTGTTCGAAAGAGATAAACATTAAAAGTGGGGAGTGGAAGGGAACTTCAAGGCCTCGGAACGCCAGTAGATCTACGTCGAGTCTCCGTCTGAAAAATGATCCGAGCCGACGCACCTCAAGCATCGCTGGGACCAATACCAATATTTGCACAAAAAGTGCAGAAGTGTAGTATGTGTACAACCGACCCAATGTACTCCGTAAGTGTCGAGCCTAACCTCGACGAGGTAGTAACGAGGCTATGACAAGACACCTACATAAATAAACCTGTACAAATATATTTAAAGAAGCAAAATAACAAGAAGAATGATCAAATACTAATTGGGAGGAGACATGCTAAAAGGGGAAGATATAATAAATATGGCAAGTATGAAGACACGAAATAATAAAGTAAATCACCAAACGGCACCACCCTTTGTGCTTTTACTCTCGTCCTTACCATGCAATAATATGAATGTAATGTCACAGCATCATCCTTTGTGCTTTTACTCTCGTCCTCACCATGTAATAATATGAATGAAATGGTATGGCATTACCCTTCGTGCTTTTACTCTCGTCCTCACCATGTAATAATATTAATGAAATGGCACGACATAACCCTTCGTGCTTTTACTCTAGTCCTCACCATGTAATAATATGAATGAAATGGCATGACATTACCTTTTGTGCTTTTACTCTTGTCCTCACCACTTTATAATATAAATCCGAATAATAAACAATGCGAGGAATAATTTAACTTCAAATATGGTGCCATGATATCAAACTTCAACTTCCGAAATATTTAACATCTTTACAATAAGCAATAAATACGAAAGGAATAATCAAAGAAGTAATAATCAAATCTAAGCATGGATAGCACAATTAACGGAACAATATAATACAAACAAATAATTTTCACTCGCATGCTTTAACCCAAACAACGCATAAGTACTCCTCAATTTCTACTCAAATCCCAAATTTCCAAGGTTAAAATCAATGGATTTCTATGGAAATGAAAGAAAACAAGTTACAATCTACTAACCTATAAAGTTGGGATGAAAAACCTCTTGAAAATCTCCTCTAGGCCGAGCTCAAATTGAAAATGGTGAGAAATTGGGTAAATCCCGATTTTTAGAAGTTTTAAGAACTGGGCGTCAATTGTTCATCGCGTTTACGAGACACTTGATGCGATTGCGAAGCATTGCGGTGTAACTAGCCTTTGTGTTTGCGGGGAACTCTTTGCGTTCGCGATGGCCTCACTCACCTAGCCTTCGCATTTGCAAGCCTAGGCTCGTGTTCGCATAGAGTAACCCCTGCCTCCCCATAAACTCCCTTAACCCATCGCGTTCGCGTGTGAATGGTCGCGTTCGTGAAGGGTAATCCCTCAACTACTTCCCATTCGCGTAGAAGAACATCCTCCCCTATCCGAGTTTTCCCTTCGCAATCGCGAGAGTACCTTCACAATCGCAAAGCACCAAACCTCAGACACCAACAACAGTCAAAAAACTAGATTTTCTAAGTTCAATATGGTCCGTAGCCTATCCGAAACTTACCCCGAGCCTCTCGGGCCCCAAACCACACATGTACACAAGTGTAATAACATCATACGACTCGCTCCTCAATCAAAAAACCAAAATAATACCTAGAACTACAAATCGGACATCAAAATTCATGAAAGTTTCAAAAAAGCTCAAGAACTCAGATTCACAATTGAGCGTCTGAATCCTATCAAATCAACTTCGTTTTGCACCAAATTTTACAGACAAGTTTTAAATAGAAAAATGGGCCTATACCAAGTTGCGTAATTGAAATCCAAACCCGGTAGCAATAAAGTCAATCTACAGTCAAACTTCAGAATTCTTTAAACCTTCAAATTACTAGTTTTCAATAAATCACGTCAAATCAAGTCAGGCACTTTCGAATTAAATTTCGTGCATACGCCCAATTCCAAAATTACGATATGGACCAACCGGGATCGACAAAATACCGTTCCGGGATTGTTTACACAAAATATTAACCATAGTTAACTCAAATTATTTTTAAAGCTAAAATTCATGTTTTCTTACCTTTTTCTCATAAAAAGTTTTCGGAAAAACACACGGCCTGCGCATGCAAATCGAAAAACACTAAACGGAGCTAATCGAGCTCTCGAAACACAAAAATAAGGGCTTGAATTCAAAATGACCTATCGAGTCATCACATCAGGTCAAGACACCTAGTAGACAAAAAGAACCTAAACAGAATATAAAATAATCTAATAACGGAAAGTAAAGAATTAAATGGAAACAAAACAATATAATGATGTAAGGCTAACAACGGATATAAAATCAATAAAGAACAACAAGAATGAGCATGTGATAAGAACAACAGATAATCAAATACAGTCAACTACAAGTAAGTCAAATGAAGGAATGACAATAACCATTTCATCAACAAGCACTTTCAACATAGAATGTACAACAAGAACCACGACCGATGCACCACAACTCATTTTCTTTCACATTTCACAAGTCATAATCACAATCTTCCTTATATCACCTCGTGAGCCTTGCATTTATTTTAAAAATATTTTTCCGAAATAGCTACATGTGTTTTAGCCCCATTATCGTACCACATGGCTTCAAGTAATTCCCTTACTAGCAACACGCGTGTAAATCTCACCTTATCTCACCGCTTGTATGTCAATACCCATACTTATACCACCACATGTGTATCGGTATCACAATATAGTAATCAAATTGCACCGCATGTGCCCATATGCCACAACGTTACCAAATCAACAATGACAATCCACAACACATAGCCCATTGCTCAAACTCAGTGTGTACAAGAATCTCCATAATAACAAAATTAATGAGAAACAACTCAACAAGAAAAGATATCTCGATAACCAACAACTTCAACCTCAATGTATTATTAGTTTTCACAACTACAACTTCAATACCGCACAAAGAAGGTATTCCCAAGAAATGACAACTTTCACTTCAAGTGCATAACATAAGCTTAACAATAAAAGAGATAGCATGAAATAGAAACTACGTCTAAATGCATGAGAATAACTCGACAAATGGAAGAAATAGCATGTAACAATAACTTCAAGTGAATACATATAAGAGTAACATGACGATGGGAACTAGAACATGTGATGACAACTTCAATTAGGGCATATACGAATAAAATTGACAACTAAAGATAGAACAAATAATAATAACTTCAAGTAAGTACTTAGAGGTAACCTAAGGGTCTAAACCGGTAAAATACCACATATATGCCCGTGTACACACTCGTCACCTCGTGTATACATTTTTCACATAACTCAAATAGCACAATTAAACCAAATTTTAAGGGGTAACTTCCCCACATAAAGTTAGGCAAGATACTTGCCTCGACTAGGCCAAATCAACACTCAAAAATAGTTTTTCCTTTAAAATTCACCTCCACACGACTCAAATCTAACAAAAAATGACTTTAGTATAATCAACAATGCAAGAGAAATTAATTTCGATCAATAAAGCTAAGATGTTTATACAATTACAAAAAAGTCAGCAAAAGTCAACGCCAGGCTCGCCCGATTAAAACCCGAGTCCAAGGGTAGTTCCTAACTACCCATAACCCCACGAGTCCATATACGTATTTTATTTTCAAATTCGAGTCCAATTCGACACTCAAATCTCAAATTTTTATTTTTCAAAACATAGTTAAAAATCCCCAAATTTTTTTTGACTCATAATTTGATGTTAAATCTCATATATAATCATGTAATATAGTTGAAAATTGATCAAAATCACTTATCCAATGATTGTAGGTGAAAATCCTACCTCCAAACTGCCTCCTATCAAGTGTAGGGTTCTAAAATGAGAGAAATGAGATCAAATCCCATCTTTCCAGCCCTTTTGTTTAGTTGCAGATGTCGCAATTGCGGCTCCAGGTTTGCAATTGCTAACCCTCGCAATTGCAAAGGAAGTCTTGCAATTGCAGCACCTGACATTATAAGGGGAAGTCTCAAATGCGACACTAGCTTCGCAATTACGAAGCCTGCTCTCATCGCAAATCCGAACCTACCCACTCTAGCCTACTCTTCGCAAATAAGATCAAGGCATCACAAATACAATACCTGAAGCCCCTCTACTATGATTGAAATTGCGATGCTGGTGTTCGCAATTGCGACACCGGAGACAGCAGCACACCTACAGCTTGGAATTAAGTCCAAACCATTCTTAAGCACGTCCGGAACTCACCCGAGCCCTCGGGGCTCTGAACCAAATATCCACACGTCTAATAACATCATACAAACTCGCTCGCGCGATCAAAACACCAAAATAACATCTAGAACAATGAATCGGACAATAAAACGTATGAATTTTAAAAGAAAACTCAAGAACCTGTAGAATTGCAACCAAGCATCCGAATCCTATCAAACTAACTCCGAACGACACCAAATTTTCCAAATAGCAAACGAACCTATTCCAAGTCCCAAGACTAAATTCTAGAGCTAATAGCCATAAAGTCAACCTATGGTCAAACTTGAAAAAACTTCTAAACCTTAAATTGTCAACTTTCGGCAAAACAAGTCAAATCAACCTAGGGACCTCCGAATTCAATTCCCGGCATACGCCCAAGTCTAAAATCATGATATAAACCTATCAGAGCCATCAAAGCACCGTTCCCAGGTCATTTTCACAAAAGTCAAATTTCAGTCAATATTTCCAACTTAGGCTTCTAAACTAAGAACCAAAGGGTCCAAATCTACCCAAAACCCTCCCAGAACGAAACTAACCGACCCTGCAAGTCATAAAATCATAAATACACATGTGTGAAGCATCAAAAGAGAAAACAAGGCTCAAATACACAAAATGACCAGTCGGGTTGTTACATTCTCCCCTTGTTAAAATAAACATCTGTCCTCGAACGTGCATAGTGACATACCTGAAGTGATGAAAAGGTGAGGATAACAACTCCACATGTCGTGATCGGTCTCCTTGGTCGCCTCCTTGACCGGATGACCTCTCCATTGAATCTTCACTGAAGCAATGCTCTTTGACCTCAACTTCTGGACCTGTCTGTCCAAGATGGCCACCGGCTCCTCAACATAAGTCAAATCCTTGCAATTGGACTGAGCTGAAATCTAATACATGTGATGGATCATCATAATAATTTTGGAGCAAGGAAACATGGAACACCGGGTGAACTGCCGATAAGCTGGGTGGTAATGCAAGTACCTTAACCTCATCACACCCTTCATGGGTGAAACTCTGAGCAAGACGCTCTTTTTCACCATAAATGCTACATCACGAGCCTTCCGATCAGCATAACTTTTCTGCCTAGACTGTGTTTTATGAAGCCAATTCTCAATCAACTTGACTTTCTTTAAGGCATCCCGAACTAGATCAGTGCCCAACAACCTAGCCTCTCTAGATCAAACCAACTAACTGGAGAACGGCACTGCCTCCCATATAAGGCCTCATAAGGAGCCATCCGTAAGTAGTTGAAACTGATCCCATGAACCCCCAAAATCCATAACACAAGCACGTAGTATATCCTCCAAGATTTGAATGGTGCGCTCAGACTGCTCGTCTGTCTGGGGGTGAAATGTCGTGCTCAACCCAACCTGTGTGCCTAACTTAAGCTGCACAACTTTCTAGAAATGCGATGTGCACTGTGCCTTGATCGGAGATAATGGACAAAGGGGACACCATGAAGACAAACAATCTCATAGATATAGATATGAGCCAGCTGCTCTAAAGAGTAGGTAGTCACAACCGGAATAAAATGTGCCGACTTGGTCAGTCTATCCACAATAACCCACACTGCGTCAAATTTCTTCAAGGTCCATAGGAGCCCAACAACGAAATCCATGGTAATACGCTCCTACTTCCACTAGAAAATCTCAAGTATCTGAAGCAAATCGCCCGACCTCTAATGCTCGTACTTCACCTGCTGATAGTTCAAACACCGAGCCACATATTCTACTATATCTTTCTTCAATCTTCTCCACTAGTAGTATTGCCTCAAATCCTGATACATCATGGCGGCACCTGGATGAATGGCATACCGCAAACTATGGGCCTCCTCAAGTATCAACTCATGCAACCCATCCATATTGGGCATACAAATCCGGCCCAACATCTTCAACACCCCATCATCTCCAATAGAAACCTCCTTGGAATCATCGTGCTGCACCGTGTCCTTAAGGACAAGCAAATGGGGGCCATCATACAGAACGCACTCTGATGCGCTTATACAAAGAAGATCGAGAAACCACACAAGCCAGAACACAACTAGGCTATGAAACATCTAACCTCAGGAACCGGTTGGCTAAAGCCTGAACATCCAATGACGGTCGCTCTCCAACAGGAATATATGCAAGGCTACCCATACTCAGCCTTTCCACTCAAGGCATTGGCCACCACATTGGCCTTCCCGGGATGATACAGAATGGTGATATCATAGTATTCTAACAGCTCTAACCACCTCCGTTGCCTCAAGTTTAGATCCTTTTGCTTAAACAAGTGTTGTAGACTCCGATGATCTATAAATACCTCACAAGATATGTTGTATAAATACCAAATCTTCAATGCGTGAACATGGTAGCCAATTCTAAATCATGAATGGGGTAGTTCTTCTCATGGTGCTTCAACAGGCATGAAGCGTAAGAAATCACCTTACCATGATGCATTAATACACATCTGATGCCAATTCATAAGCATCATAATACACTGTATAAGAACCTAATGTTGAGGCAAAACTAGAAATAGAGTTGTGGTCAAGGAAGTCTTGAACTTCTGAAAGCTCCCCTCACACTCGTCGGACCACCTGAATGGGGCACCCTTTTGAGTCAATCTAGTCAAGGAAGTTGTGATGGATGAGAAACCCTCCACAAAATGACGATAATAACCAGCCATGCCAAGAAAACTCCAGATCTCTATAGCAGAAGACGGTCTAGGCCAATTCTGAGTTCTCTCCACCTTCTTCGGATCCACCTTAATCCCCTCACTAGACACCACATGACCCAAAAACACCACCGAATCAAGCCAAAAATCACACTTGGAGAATTTTGCATATAGTTTCTTCTCCCTCTAGGCCTGGAGCACGATCCTCAAGTGCTGCTCATGATCCTCCTGGCTGCGAGAATACAACATGATATCATCAATGAACACGATGACAAAAGAATCAAGGTATGGCTGGAACACACTGTTCATCAGGTGCATAAATGTTGTTGGGGTGTTTGTCAACCAAATGACTTCACTAGAAACTCATAGTGACCATAGCGAGTCCTGAAAGCAGTCTTTGGAATATCTGAATCACGAGTCTTCAGCCTGACCTCAAATCAATCTTCGAGAATATTGTAGCACCCTGAAGCCGATCAAATAAGTCACCAGTGCGTGGTACTGGGTACTTGTTCTTTATACTAACCTTGTTTAGCAGCCTATAATCAATACTCATCCTCATGGAGTCGTCTTTCTTCTTTACAAAGAATTGGAGCACCCCAAGGCGACACACTCAGTTGAATGAAACCCTTATCAAGCAACTCTTGAAGTTGTTCCTTTAATTCTTTCAACTCCACTAGTCCTATACGATATGATGGTATAGAAATGGGTTAGGTTCCTAGTACCAGGTCAATACGAAAATCGATATTCCTATCAGGCGGCATATCCGGTAGGTATGCTGGAAACATATATGAGAAATCCCTCACTACCGGAACTGCTCAACAATAGGAGTATCACCACTAACATCCCTTACAGAGACTAGGCATGCATCACATCCCTTCTCAACCATTCGTTGTGCCTTTAGAAAGGACACAACCCACCTAGGAATATACTCCAATCCATCCCTCCACTCCAACTGTGCCAAACCTGGCATAGCCCATGTCACGGTCCTGGTCTGAGAATCCAGAATAGCGTGATAAGGAGACAACCAATCTGTGCCCAAGATCACATAATGGATACCATACTGAGTAGAAACATATCAACTCTGGTTTCATAACCACCAATAGTGACTTAACACGACTGATAAAAACGGTCTATAATAATAGAATCTCCCACGTGCATGGACACATATACAAGAACACTCAAAGAATCACGAGATATATCCAAATGCGGAGCAAAGTAAGATGACACATATGAATAACTAGAACCCAGATTTAATAAAACTGATACATCCATATGACAGACCGAAACAATATTTATGATGTCAGCATTAAATGCAACCCCCTCCGTCATATTAGGAAAAACATAGAAACGAGCTTGACTTTCCCCTCTAGGGCGACCTCTACCCGCCTAACCTCCACCTTTAGCTAGCGGTACAGGTGGAGTGGCAACCGGAGCAGCAACCATGGCTTGTGAATCATCTGCCCTGTGGAATCTGTGGAGCCTATGTAGTCTGTGGAGGTACACCCCTCTTGAGTCTGGAGTTGTTCCTCACCATATGTTTGGTATTACCCCACTCAAAACAAGCCGATGAAGAAACTCCGCGCAGGAGGTGCATTGGAAAATGGGTGTGCATACTGATGACAACCTGAGACCTCAGAATAGCCAGAGCACTGCTAGTAACTAGAAGCGCTAAATAAATTGGGCGCACCACATAGCCTCTACCATGACGAGCTGCAACCGGAGCGCGGGCACCACTATGTCCTCCAGAATCTCGGGGCCTCTTGGCCTCCCTATGCTCCCTCTCCTGACCCTGCAAACCCTCCATCCTCTGGGAGATCTCTAAAACCTGCTGAAAAATGGAGTATCCATCTCTAACTCTCGAGCCATGCTGTATCTAGGACCATAACTGAGCCCCTCGATGAATCTGTGGACTCGCTCTCTGACTGTAAACCTAAGGCAGGTGCATGTCGGGACAACTCACTAAATCTAATGGTATACTCTGATACTGAGATAGTCCCCTGAGGCAACTGCTTAAACTCTTGTGCCATGCATCTTGAAGGGTCTGGGAATAAACTCTCTCAAAAACAAATTTGAAAATTGAGCTCAAGTGAGTGGGGCTGCGTCGGTTGGCCTACCCTCCTCGTAAGCCTGCCACTACCTATATGCTACTCCTGACAGCTGAAATGTAGTAAAAGCAACTCCGCTACCTCCACAATACCCATGGTGCGGAGAATACGATGACACTTGTCCAAAAAACCCATTCTCAGTTACTGCGCCACTGAAAGTAGGAGGGTAATACTTCTTGAACCTCTCAAGTTTCCTCTGCTCCTCCTTTGATGCCTCTGGCCTGACCTTAGGTTGAACCGGAATATTGGGTGGTGCTGGCATGGCACCTGGAACTTGATCAATGTGGACACACTGCTCTGGAATACGGACCGCAGAAGTCTGAGCTCCTCCCCTATCCTGAGATGTAGCTGGTGTAATTGGGATCAAACCTGCCTGAGCCAAAGTGCCGAACATGCTAAAACGTTATGCTAGGATCTCCTAAAGTCCAAGAGAAACAACATGCGCCCTGGATGCCTGTCCCTGAACAGGAGCTACTGGTGGCTCCTACTCGCTGCTCGGGAAGGTGCTCTGGCTGCGACATGTGCCCCTCCTTGGCCTCTAGCTCTGCCCCGGCCACTTGCGGCTCTAGCAGGGGGCGCGGGCGTCTGATCATCTAATCCAGCAGTGCATGTCCTCACCATCTGTGAGAGAATATAAAAAAAAAGACTCTGATTTTGAAATCAACAAATTTGCACGATAAGGAATCAAAGAAGTGGAATTATTCTAGCAGTTCTGTAGCCTCTCGAAGATAAATACAGACGTCTCCGTACATATCCGCAAGACTCTACCAAACTTGCTTATAACTCATAGCACCTATGAAGCTAGAGCTTTGATACCAACTTGTGACGACCCCAAATTCCCACCTTAGGATGTTGTGATGGAACCTAGTCGCTAAGACTAGGTAAGCGTAACATACATTGAAAATTAACATAAATAACATCTTGATATCAAATTAAACTGTTAAACTATCATAACAAAACCCAAATAGTACAGCTGTCAAATATCTCCCAAAACCGATGGAACTGAGTCATAATCTCTACATAGAATGTACTAATAATCTCTAAATACAACTCTGTTTGAAATGATGATAAACAGTAGTAAAGCAATAGAAGAAGGTGACTCCGAGGCCTGCGAGCGTCGAGCAAGTATACCTTGAAGTCTCCGGAATAATTGGTCAATCACTAGTGTCCGATACGAACAGATGTACCTGGATCTGCATAAAATGTGGAGAAGCGTAGCATGAGTACAACCCAATAAGTATCAAGCCTAACCTCGGTACAGTAGTGACTAGGCAAGGTCAAGACACCTACTAGACAAAAAGAACCTGAATAAAATATAAAATAATCTGATAACGGAAAGCAAAGAATTAAATGTCAACAAAACAGTATAATGATGTAAGGCTAACAACGGATATAAAATCAATAAAGGACAACAAGAATGAGCGTGTGATAAGTACAACAGATAATCAAATACAGTCAAATACAAGTAAGTCAAATGAAGGAATAACAATAACTATTCCATCAACAAGCTCTTTCAATAAAGAATGTACAACAAGAATCACGACCGAGGCACCACACCTCACTTACTTTCATATTTCACAAGTCATAATCACAATCTTTCTTATATCACTGTGTGAGCCCTGCATGTATTTTAAAATATCTTTTCAAAATAGTTACATGTATTTTAGCCCCCTCATAATTGCGAAGGAAATCTCGCAACTGCGGTACCTGACAGCCTAAAGGCAAGTTGCAAATGTGACAATGGTTCGCCATCACGACGATTGCTCCCATCACAAATACGACAAAAATCTCACAAATGTGAACCTACCCAGTCTAGCCTACTCTTCGTAAATGCGATACCTGAAGACCCTCTGCTATGATTGCAAATGCGATGTTGGTGTCCGCAATTGCGACACCTGAGACACCAGCACACCAACAACTTGAAATTTTGTCCAAACCATTCTGAAGCACGTCTGGAGCTCACCCGAGCCCTCGGGGCTCCAAACCAAGCATCCGAATCTTATTAAACCAACTCCGAATGATACCAAATTTTATAGACAAGTTCCAAATAGCAAAACGGACCTATTCCAAGTCAAAAATAAAATTTCGAATCCGATAGCCATAACAACCTATGGTCAAACTTGGTAAATCTTCTGAACCTCAAATTGCCAACTTTCGGAAAAACAAGTCAAATCAACCTAGGGACCTCCGAATTCGAGTCCGAACATACGCTCAAGTCCAAAATCATGATACGAACTTATCGGAGCCACCAAAACATCGTTACAGAGTCGTTTTCACAAAATCCAAACTTCGGTCAGTATTTCCAATTTAGGCTTCTAAACCAAGAACCAAAGGATCCAAATCAACCCAAAACCCTCCTGGAACGAAACTAACCAACCCCGCAAGTCATAAAACCACAAATACATATCTGTGAATCATCAAAAAGGGAAACGAGGCTCAAATACACAAAACAATCACTCGGATCGTTACAGCATAAAATCCCACCAAGTAGTCCCCAATTATTACTATATTCAGTTATTACATGCGAACTGGAACAAAGTTTACAACCCAGAGCCTATGAAATTAACTAAGAGGACTTCAACTTGGGAAAACTCTTCATGGACTATTTTGAACTTTCCTAATCCCCTATTCCTCCGAGCTCGGGTCTGAAGAATTGAACTTTGGCCAAAACTATCAAGTCTAGGCCCCTGCAACCGAACACAGCAATAAACGCACAATAAACGCAGACAACTTGGACTATTTTCCATAGAAACAATTTTGCTATTAGTTAAAGCAATATCTTCTAAAAACATAATCTATAGATGAATATGTCCAAGATAAACCAAGTCAAGGAGAAAAACAACACTAGAAACTTCAGATTTGTAACAAAAGAATGAATGAATGAATGAATGAATGAATGATGTAGGTCCTAAGGCCATGATATCTTGGTGATCGAATTGAGTTCAAACATAGTCATGAACTAAACGATTAAAATCCTAATAACATGGCATCTAGATGTTTAAGCATATCAGAACAATAACAAAGCAAATAAATATCAGTCTTGGCTTTCAGGCACACTTATTCAATTGGACAGGTAGTATATTAGCCTATTGAATCCTAAATATGGTGTCTTAAGTGACGAAGCATATGCATTGATTCGAGCAGGGTAATTCTAGACATATAAGACAAGCAAAAAACCTTCAAGTTGAAGAGGACAATTTTAATAACTCAATGTCTTCTTTCATTAACTTAGAAAATATACCTAATAGCATGATATATATGTGATATGTTCAAATATATGCAAACAATAAATCGAGAAACACACAAATATCACTTAAAGCCCTTTAGGAAGAATTCATAAACTGATTCCTTTAGTCTTAAAGATCAGTTGGTGTTGCATATATTAACGCGATCTCTTAGTCCTAAACATGATAATTGGATGAGCTGCTGATTCTCGAGGAAATCACAAAAGAGCTACAAGCAAACATGGATTAACACACTCACATATAGGTTCTTGGTTAGCAATTCCTACATGCATATTTTTCAATATACCTTAGAATTCAAACATGATGGAGATTGCAGCACACACAGAGATTGACGTACCTGGGCATTTAACTTGGATGCTCTCAACTGAGTGCCGCATGGCACTTGTCATGGCCAAGAGCACAAAACGAACGATAGAGTAAAAGAAAAATAAAATAAACAGGAGGACTAGTCTATTCTAACACTAACTAATACGTAAAGGAATAACAATATAATAAGAAGATTGGAAATCCAGTAGCTTCAATAGCAACAAATAAGCCAGAATCTCTGAAGCATGCAGTAATACGTGCGAAATTCGAACAGCAATAAGAAGAAGCCAAAACTCGAACTCGATACCTCCAGATCGTATCGAACGAATATAAAGACTAAAACTTTATATCCACCAAATATAAAGACTGAAGCTCTGCGTCGATTTGTACCCGAAAGAACAGACGAGTAGTGAAAGCAATAGAATAGCGATATCGGTAGTGAAAACAGTGATCAAAAGTTCTCCAGCGTGTAATTGTGAGCTATAAACACTAGATGTAAGGTATAAAAGTATAATGCGTGAGTTGCAGTGATAAACCGAGTTAAATCTCTCCGTAAACCCAAAACCATCATTATTAATAATTGAATTTTTTATAGCCGTTACGGTCTCCAATTGAGCTATTAAAATCAGACCCAAACAATCACGGCAGAATTGGAGTCATAGCAATCAAAGGGGATTGGGTCCATTTGAAAAAGTTAATTGTAACTGTTGATGCTCAATTTTGCTCTCATAATTCTTAAAGTATTTCATGTACTTTCAAAATATTACTTTCATTATTTCCTAATTTATAGGGCTCATATCAGTAGTTTCGATAATTTTAAAGCTTTTAAAATTGATTTCTTACATTTTTAATTGGTACATATTTACTAATTACTCCTTCAAAATTATTTTTAGTGATTTAAATTAATTATTTACACTCATATTGTCACACCCCGACCTCGGGGAGTGCGATTGGCGCTCAACTGAGATACCCCAATCAAGAAAGCCTATTAAATGCCTTCTACTCGAACTTACCCATGAATAAAATGAAGGTGCATTTCCATTAATTAGACAATAAGACGATCACGTGAACAACACAATTTCATTGCCATTAGTTACTTCGTTTATAATTTCCAAAATACATTACACATTCGTAGTTTAGAAGCGGAAACGTGTGATACAAATATAACACGTTTAGTTCAACTTTCCCAAATCCAAGATACAACCGACATTATGTATATGGAGCCTTTAACGGATACAAAAGAGTACTATGATGGTGCCGGCAACAAGGGCCCGGCTATACCTCATAACATTATACATAAGGAACAAAAGATAGAAGATCCCAAATGAAGTGGGCCTTACCAAGTCAGCTGGGAAGAGGGTGTACTGCTATCACTGATTAGCATGGAGTCCGATCTCAGCCCAATCGGCTAAGCCGTCTCACCTGGAGATATCCGATCACAACACCATGTGCATGGCATGGCGTCCGATCTCAGTCCCATCTGCTAAGCTGTCTCACCACAATGCCGCGTGGATCGATATCACATTCCGCTAGCAATCATCTCATCTAAATTAAGGGGAATAATCTCATCACATCAATATGAGAATTTTTCCCTCAATCATTCTTACACCGGCACGCGTAATTTCGGGGTTAGGTTAATTCAACCTACCCTTCCTCGATGATTAAATGATACTTCCAAAACATTTATTATATAAAGTAATTGAAGCTCATTTCACAATTTTTCACACATCGTTTCATTTCGTTGGCACTAGTGGCCACATGTATAATTTCGTTCTTGGCACGACGGCCGTATTCCATATTTCATACTCCCTTCTTTCACTTTCAAACATCATAATGGATTATTAACAATAAGGGCATTTATAATCATGACTTTAAGTTCATATGTGGGCAACAAGATCCTTAAGCACATTGAGTTTTCTTTCAAAATTTGGTATAATAACTTGCAATTCAAACATGATTGAAATCATAATATTTTGATACAGTGGTCACATTTGAATACATTCCTGAAGGAGAACATAATATGACAGGACCATTTGGCCCACATTTTTAGTATATATCTTTCAACACAAACATATTTGGAATAGTCAAATTTATAAGGTAACTCGGAACATGGAAATAAGAGCTTGGCCCTTCATACTTGAAACTTTCAAGAACACTGAGGAATTCGATTCTAGGAGAGAGGTTTAGCCAACATACATCACTTTGAGTTTTTCTTAGATTATTACAATGTTTCGAAAATCCTAGCAACTTTAATCTATTAAGAGATATAATAAAATTGAATCATAATTAGAAAAAAATTCATGGGTTCAGCTCATTTGAACATTTCATCAAACACTATGTGTGCAAATTTGACTATAAGGTTCTTCTACAAGATTTCCTTCACCCCACAACCAATTTACTACCAAGATTTTACCCATATTAGCTCCATGACCTACCCACCATCCTCATTGTACATGCATGCATAAATAACAACTCTCATACCCAAGAATCACACTCCCTATTACCAAACTTCTGCCCAAACTCAAAATTGGAAACTTGGGTTTGAAACCTTACCTCTTTGATGAAGACATTATGAGCTTTCCTAGTTGAATTTCAAAGCTTGAGCAAGGATTGATGAACAAGGTACTTGGGGATTCCTCCTCTCACTCTAGAGCACTCTCCCTTCTCTAAAATAGCAGTTTGAACCAGCCCAATGACCACCAATGTCATTCAAAAAAATGGGATCGGATAAAATTTTTCCAAACTTAAGCTTGTGAAACCGGGTCTGCGGTCGCAGATCGGACAGAAAAACGAGTATGCGGCTCACAAAAGGGACCGCAAAAATGGTCCCAGAACTGGGCTTGGCCCGGTCAAGTCTGTGGCTGTTATGCGCCCTGCAGAACAGTTATGCGATCGCATAACGCGCCGCGAAATCCTCCCCTCCCCCCGCAAATCTTCATGCTGAAAATACGACACATTATGCGGCCCGCAAAATGATTATGCGGCCGCATAATCGACCGCAAAACTCTCTTCGAAATTTAGCTTGGGCCCTGTTGCATTCTGCGGCAAATTTGCGGTCCTCAAAGTGATTCTACAGCCCCATAGTGGACCGCAGAAATGCCCTATTCTGCAAAAAATGTTATCTTCCAACTCCCCGATGCCCTGTACAACCCAAAAAGTTCGTACTGCTACCTCAAACACATTAGCCTACCTCGACCCATAAAACCCCGGGTTCTAGGTGAAATTTTTACGGGGCCTTACATCCTCCCCTGCTTAAGATCATTAGTCTTCGAATGAGAGTCAAAATCCACCATCAGCATCCAAGGCGACTCAACTCTTAATTCACGCACCAGCAGTTTCAAATTTAACTAACTCCCCAAATTTTCGGAAATTTCGACAGAGTTTCCCCTAAAACTAGGCCTACCCACCTTCCAGAGGATTTCAGAAACCAGTCCTAACAGCATAATTACAACACAACGATGTACCACAACATGAAAACAACATCGAGCATGATTTCATAGACCTTATATTACCAAAAGTAACATCCTTAACATAAATTGTACAAGTGAAACATAATTCATAGAAAGTAAACTCTTAAAATTTTAATAGAACACAACTTCATAAATACATGGTTATTCAAACAAAGGAAGGTACTTCTTCTTCATCTCTTCCTTGGCCTCCCAGGTGACTTCTTCAACTTGTTGGTTTCGCCATAGCACTTTCACGGGGACAATCTCTTTATTTCTCAGCTTTCGGACATGTCTATCAAGTCGAGGTTCTAGGTAGAATTTTTACGGGGCCTTATACATATGCACATTCTATAATATTTTACTCCATTTTTTTACAAAATTATATTTTCACTTTTATTATTATTTACAATATTTACAATAATAGCCTATATTCTCATAATAATTATATTTATTATATTACTTATGTTAAAATAGAATTTTTATATTTTTATAACTCTGAGTTATTATTTTTACGTATTTATTGTAAATATTTGTTATTATTTATTGGCCATTTTTGCAATTTACTTTTTATTAATTTTGTGTATTTAAATCCAGCCCAAAACTAGGCTGAAATTGAGCCACACCAGCCCAAATTACTGGCCCAGACCCCTCAAAATCCCTAGCCCAATTTCCCCATCCCCAACCAAACGACCCCTTTAATTTTTAACTTGGACGGGACACGTTAAAGTGACCCGCCCCACTTCTCATCCAATCTTGGTGGTTGATCTCAAATGATCAATGGCCCACATCCTCTCCCTCACTTTTACTTACCCAATCCCGAAACCCTAACCCATTTCCCTCTGCCAGCCGCCCCTAAATTTTCTCAACTCCACTTCCCCCCCCCCTTCTCTTCTGAGAAACCCTAGCAGCTGCCTTACTCCTAATCTTCTCCAAATCCGATCAAATCATGAATTCTCTCCATGATTCACTTACCTATTTCACGATGCTTCTCTATATATGCGTGTTTATGGTGTTACTTAGTCTTTCCATATTTTTGGCAAGAACTACCTTTCAAGAACGGGCTTGATTGACTCTGATTTGTGATGATATGGACGATGTTCCGTCTATATACACTCAACAATGGACGATTCTTGCATCCCTAGTCTGATTTACACCCGTTGGACCCAACTAGGGTTTGAAATTTTTCCATCTCCTTTACCGACTCTGTCACTGATTGCATGTGATCATTTATTTCCTTATTTATGTGCACTTGATTGTTTTCCGTGTTTGTCTGTTCAAATCGACTACTATATAACCACACCCCGATTTCCCATTTTGGACGGACTTTGGAATCATTATCACTCCCTCACTTACTCACTCACTTTATTCTGAAACTTTTGGTTCTTGGCCGGCCGAAAGCCAAGGCCACCAGAATTCATTTAATTGACCTTCCTAGTGCGACCACTACTCAGGGTTCATCTAAAACCGTTTTGAACTCTGACACACTGGGTTTGGGGTTATAATGCTCTCTTTGCTATTGACGATTGGAACATTGCTTGAATTATTCTTTTTATTTGCTTGTTGGTTAATATGCAATCAGTATGTCTCTTTGGCCCTAGCACTTTCATTCTCCTTTGTTTGTATTTATGCTTCGTGTACTCATGCCACTCAATCTTCTATGAATCAATATCCTATTATGCCATCTTGTTTGTAGCCTTATTTGCTCTGAAATCGTCTTGTGACTCTATACTTTTAGTATCTGAACTTGTCGATTTCTAATTAGCATCTTAACTTGCCTAATTTCTAATAATGTATGCCTATCACATGTGTTTACCATAAGTGAGTTCTGTCTCTCGTAACCTGTTTAGCCTACTGTGTTTATGCTGATATCTGATGCTAGTCCTGAGTTTGCATCATTGCTTTGTTTTGGACTATTATGACAACCAACTCATGCCTAGAAAATATTCTAATTCCTGTTGAGTCATTCATGCACAACTTGCTATCTTTCAGGGGTTCTACAATTAGCTATGACTTGTTCCCATGCTATCTGTTATTTAATTGTGTACTTTTTTGAACTTGCTCAATCCCGTATTATTTGAGACCTTTAGAGTAAATCTCATAACCGGCCTTTTTTTCTATATGTGGCCAACTAGTACGAGGTTTGATGCCTGCATGTCCTTCTAATCTGAAAATTGACATGTTTCTTGTTTACCATAAGTTCTTCAAGCATTGGGACTGATACTCAGCATGTTAAAGTTTTCCCTGCTCAACTAAGTGATTGCTCGATCAAGAACATGTTTTATTATGTTGTTTTTACTAGGCTTTTGTGTTAAACCTTTCATGTAAAGGTTGTTCTCTACTTGTTCTTGTCTATGACTCTACTAAATTTTTTTTGTTTAAATCTCATGACTAAAGTTCTTTAGGCTAATTCAGGGCTATGCTTTGCTTGAAACTTTACTTGAAGTAGTTTACTATCCTATGATGGCTACTCCTGTTACTTTAACTTTGCTTCTGAAAAATATAAACATGAACTCATCTTGTGTATGCCTTGTGAATGCCTCATGTAATCTTGTCTATATGCCTTGGTGAGAATTGTTGTTAGTTACAGTTTTAAGAATTAAGAATGTAGACTTCAAGTTTGTCTAATTAATTTCATGTGTAGTCTGTCCTTTGTATGGTTAAAATTGGCATCCATTTAGATAAATGATCCATAAATTTTGGGCCTAGTGTTGGGCTATACATGTTGTTGGGCTTGAGCATTGAATCCATGTTACTCTAATGTCTTGGTGAGCCTGAGATTTTGGATCTTCTGTTGCACGAAGAGTATGACTATTGAAGGGGGATATCCCTGGGTTACTTTGTATTGGGCCTATAAATGATTTAGCGGGCTTGTATTTGTTTAAGACTGTAATTTGTTGCCTTCGAGTTTGTATTATTTCATTTTTGGGCATGTAATAAATTGTAAAATAAATAGTTGGGAATTAGTTGAAATGGGGGACCGGGATACTTTATCTCTTGCATGAATTGGTTGAGAACATGCCTATAGGATCTTAATTATTTTGTTTGTTCGTCATGCCTCATTCTTTGAAATTATGCGCACATGCTATTCACATAGAAAACATGACTCGGGGTCAATATAATGACTTGCAATGTTAGAGGTAATGCCTATAGGATCTGAAATTGGACATGTCATACTTAGAGGTTATGCTTATAGGAGTTCAATACAGTAACTGGAAACGCATGCTTTTCTTTACTTCCTTCAATCACGCGACACATCTAGACACGATGTCTATAGAATCTCAGTTCAAGTGATAAAACTGCTAATGGTGTTATTCTCTTCGTATTGCATAACCTGCCTAAACAGCATGCCTATAGGGATAAATAAAACAAATATGCACTCTCAATGACTTCATTGCTCAGACAAAAAAATGTTTAGAGACTATGCCTATTGGGTGCTATCACTCGCTTAGAAATCATTCCTATAGGATCCTTAATAGAACTATGCATTAAAAACAGCTACTTCGTCAAAACTGGCTGCCTAGAAATCCTGCGTATAGGACTTTCATCAACTGCTGAATTGTTTAATCACATAGAAACCATGCTTATAAGGTTTGAACAATTTAGCACGTCTTAGTTTCAAGCCTTCCTATCCACAGCTGCTCGTTTAACTAATTTTTAATATGGTTAGCGTATATCATGATTATCCACCTAATTGACGACGTGCACCAAAGTCTATATGAGAAGGTGAATTTGAGCCTTTTATGTTGATTATGTACAGTCCTGTTTGTTTTGATTGCGCGCCTAGTTTTCTCAATTTGTGAGCAGCCTAAGGGAAGTCTTGAACCACCAAAATAGTAGGTCCAAAAGCCGCATGGACCTTAATCATGGGATGGGTAAAGCACTTATAGGACGCGGTTTAGAATTGAACTAGAACGCTTTTAGGTAAACAACTTCAAGATAGTAATTGCAAATAGGTGCCCGAATGCACCTTAAAAATTGTTAGGCTGCGATTCTTCTCTTTTAATACCCATTTAAAAGAGTTGTCACATGTCGAAACTCACTTTCGCGAGAAAAATGAGCATGACAGCATGGCGTCTCTGCTAGGGATACCTAGGCTCTTACCATAAAGAATTTTTCTTGTATAGATTGTTTAATTATTTGACTTCTTTCATGTACATCCCTCTTCCTACCCCTTTATTTGCTTGAAATTGCCGCATCATGAACCTCCTATCCCTATGATGTCATTTTTAGGACGCAGAAGATGCCCGATGAATGGAGGTGGAGCTTGATGGCCCCGGTGTATAAGAAAAAAGGGGATGTCCAGAGTTGCAACAACTATAGGCGTATCAAGCTGTTGAGTCACACTATGAAAGTTTGGGAGCGGGTGGTGGAGAGAAGGGTGAGAAAAAGTGTGTCTATTTCAGAGAACCAGTTCGGATTAATGCGAGGGGGTCGACTACAGAAGAGATCCATCTTGTGAGGAGACTGGTGGAGCAGTATAGGGAGAGGAAGAAAGACTTGCATATGGTGTTCATTGACCTAGAGAAAGCCTATGACAAAGTCCCGAGGGAGGTTCTATGGAGATTTTTGGAGGTTAGTGGCATCCCAGTAGCGTACATTATGGTGATTAGGTATATGTATGATTGTGCTAAAACTCGGATGAGGATTGTGGGAGGAGACTCGGAACACATCCCAATGTTGATGGGGTTATATTAGGGATCAACTCTTAGCCCATTTTTATTTGCTCTGGTGATGGATGTGTTGACGCGACACATCTAAGGAGAGGTGCCATGGTGTATGTTATTTGCAGATGATATAGTGCTGATTGACGAGATACGCTGCAGGGTTAACGCTAGGCTGGAAGTTTAGAGACAAACCTTAGAGTCTAAAGGTTTCAAATTGAGTAGGTCGAAAATAGAATACTCGGAATGCAAGTTCAGTGAGAGGACGCATGAGGCAGAAGAGGACGTGAAGCTAGTTACACAAGTCATTCCCAAGAGAGATAGTTTTAAGCACCTCGGGGCTGTTATCCAAGGTAGCGGGGAGATTGACGAGGATGTTACACATCGTACTGGAGCGGGGTGGATGAAATGAAGGCTCGCATATGGTGTTTTGTGTGGTAAGAATCTACCACCAAGACATAAGGGCAAGTTCTACAGAGTGGTAGTTAAACCGATTATGTTGTGTGATGCTGAGTGTTGGCCAGTCAAGAAATCCCATGTCTAGAAGATGAGAGTAGCAGAAATGAGGATGTTGAGATGGATGTGTGGGTATACCAGGAAAGATAAGATTATGAATGAAATTATTAGGGACAAGGTGGGAGTGGCCCCTGTGGAAGACAAATTGCGGTAATCGAGGCTGAGATGGTTCGAGCACGTGATAAGGAGTGACATCGATGCCCCGGTTAGAAGGTGTGAGAGGTTGGCCATGGAAGGTCTGAGGAAGGTAGAGGTAGGCCAAAGAAGTATTGGGGATAGGTGATTAGGCAGTATATGGCATTGCTTCAGCTTACGGAGGACATGACCCTCGATAAGAAGTTGTGGATGTCGAGCATTAGGGTTATAGATTGACAGGTAGTTGAGAGTTTCTCCTAATCTTACCAATAGTATTAGTACAATTCTTACATTTTCGTTCTCCTAGATCTTTGTTATCCCATATTTTGTCATTCTTACTAGTTTTGTTAGTAGTATTCTTATACTTCTTACTTTTTAGATCTTTGTTATTACACATTGTGTCTTTGTTTTTTCTTGTCTTGTTATTGTTGGTTGCTTTCTGTTTGTATTTCTTAAGCCGAGGGTCTATCGGATATAGTCTCCTCTACCATCACAAGGTAGGGGTAAGGCCTGCATACACACTACCCTCCCCAGACCCCACTTGTGGGATTACACTGGGTTTGTTCTTGTTGTTGTAATTATGTTTCTCAAAATTTTGCGAACTATGCTAACTTCTTCCCTTTGTCTTTTCTTTTCCTTTCTGTCTTGTTTATTTTGTCGCATTACTACTCTTATGTGCTTTCATCACTCAAACTACTTGGCTACATATTATTACTTCCGCATAAGAATGCTTTCGACATCATACTCCACTCGTGCCTCTTATCAACATAGTGGCGCTTGATGAGTGTCCATGCTTTCCTAATATATCCTTTTTAAATCGGAAAGGCTAATTAGTGGTAGACTAGTCGATCAACAGTGCAGTCGACGGTCTTGTGCCTTTCTCTCTCAAGTCGTCCGCTTGAGAGTGTCAGTCTAGACCCTTCTAGAAACCCCAATCTGATTTAAAATGTGCATGCATCATGTTTAAACCTAGTATGGATTAAAACACTAATGGCGATTTAGATAGGCCTTGTCCAAAGTCCAAAGGCATTTCCATAATCCCAAAGGAGACAATCATGCTATGTGCATTACTTGGAGAAAATGTGCCAACATGTTGACCGTTATTGCCTAAATAATCAAAATGGAGGGGGGAAAGAGCTAACCTTTTTATTTAATTACAGAAAATGAGGCACGAATTTCTCAGATTTGGCATGATCCAAAATATCCCACCTCTACTGATTGATTGGTGGAATGACCTCGCGCCATGTGACAGAAACCAGGTAAGAAGGGTATTTGGTAATTTACATCCTTATTGAACATCCGGTCAAACAGGGAATTAATTGTGGCAACCACTATATTTTTGGATGAAAAGAGAGTTGTCTTCTGGTTCGGCAATATAGAGATGACTCCTCTTTTATAAGAAATTTGGGGTTTCGCCAAACTTCTATTGGATAGTACGGGTCTGTTGGTACCAGAAAATCGTACACCACATAGTTTTGTGAAGATGCTTGGGTTCAAGAAGAATGCAGAGTTGGGTTGCTTGAAGAAATCCTACATTCCTTTCGAGTTTCTCTATGAACGATATGGTCAAAGCAAATCATACCGTTTGCACATGAGGAATTGGCTATCACTTCTTTGGGATGGGTTCATCGTCGAGTTTATGTCTTCATAGTCTGCTTTCTAGGTTTGCTAATTTTCCCAATCCAAGGAGGGAAAATTCACACTCGTTTGGCCATGATTGCCAGGATCATGATGGAAGGGATCGAGGGATAGAAATACACTATTGTTCCTATGATACTAGATGAGATGTACTGAGCTTTGGATCGATGTAAACATAAGTTTGAAGATTTTGAAGGTTGCAATCTTCTATTACAGGTTTGGTTGCTAGAGCATTTTCAGAGGGGAGACTACCATCAAGAGTTCTTGCGTAGACCATTGAATGACTATATTGCCGATCATCATCCAAAGAAGATGACATTTGCTCTTGATAGGTTTGCAAAGCCTGGAATGCTAAAGGGTGTGTATGCTTCTTCATTAATCTAAATGACGAACAAGTGCATTGGATGTTTGAGTGGTTTCCTAGCAAAGAGTTCATAATTAGGTCCAACGGGTCCACTCATTTGGTGTTGATTAGGTTATGAGGCATCTACCCTTACGCTCCTATAAGAGTAATGAGGCAAGCTGGGAGGAAGCAGGTCATACCTCAGGTTTCTAATATGAATCAGTACAAGGCAGACTTTAAAGGGGACGTTGTTTCATTCAAGTTTGAGGCTCAACACATGTGGAACCAAAATATCATTGTAGATGGAGAGACTATCGAGCCTGAAAGGTACCATGGCGGGCATATGTATTATTACCTTTCATGGGTAGAGAATGACATAACAGTGATGTCAAGCCGAGAGCCAACTTGAAAGGGAGAATCATAGATGAAGCAGCCAAGGCTTAGGTAAAGTAAAAGAGGCTATGCAAGAGGGTGTTTGAATCTGAGGCCAAGCATCTGGAATAGCATAAGGTAGACAGGGCAATAAAAGAATGGAAAGATATCACGAACAAGTCGATAGAAAGGTTGGAGCACTTAGAGCAATGGTTGATGGAGCTGGAAGGAAAGATGAGGAAGAGGCTTTGGAACTGCCAAGGTATGGGCTACAACGAGGGAGAAAAGTTGGCAATGGAATATTTGTTGCTCAACATATGTGACCTTGGGAATGTGATCGATAGAGCCAAGGAGGCGAAGCATGGAGAAGGTCCTTCTGGGACCAAATAGATTAGGAAGAAATTTTCTTTATTGCTTTTTAGTTAGATTTTGTTAGATTTCGTTAGATTCGATATAATAAAGTTTCATGCCATTAGTGACTTTATATTATTATTTCGATTTAGTAAAAGTTTGGTTTGAATTATTTTAGCATTAGCGGAATGAGGCAACATTAACACAAATTCTCTCCAAGTCTATTTGTCGCTTAGGCCTACCTCGGGCATGACGAGATCCCCAAATAAGGCGTGAATTATCGCATGCATTACGTGCTACTTGCTTAAATATTGCAACACTCTTTTATTTTGTCTTACCGACTTGGCTACCTTTTTATTTTTCTTTCTTTTGATTATTCACATTCCCAAATGTTGGTTCGTGCATTTTGGCAACGTCAGGATATCACACCAGACCCATAGGTCCTCCACATCGTCCTCCACCTAAAAACATCAAAAGAGAAGTAAAAAAAAAATGGACGATTTGAGTGGAAACAGAAAAGACAATGCTCCTATAGCAGAGAATGCTGAGACTTCAGATGGCAGAAGTACACCAGAACAAAATGAATTGGTTCTGCAGTTAAAGCCGAAGATTTTGGAGTTACAAGGTGAACTCAAGCAGGTCCGAAACCTTGTGAACCTCTCCTTTACTTTGAATGTCCCCAACATCAATCCTCAGAATGATACCATCAAAAACCAGACACCACCCCAAAACCCACAACCCAAAAATCCACCACTTCTAGCTTCACCAATTCCTCCCACAACACATCAAAACCACAACCCTGCCCCCCGCAAAACCTTACAAAATCCTCAGCAACACTACCATAATACAACCTAATATCCGCAAACCACTACCTCCCTGGGACATGCTACAACCTACCCCAAATCCACCCCAATCCTTAATCAATGATCATCCAAACACTCAAGTCCCAGGAACACACCAAGGCAACCTCATATACATGGAAACTTTACCACACACCCCGCTTAGACATTATACCTACCTGAACCAACCGAGAAGGACCTGCTCATCCGGAATATATCTGAAGAGTTAAAGAAGTTGTCAGGAGGAGTCTAGAGCGTTGAGGATAGAAAAGGTGTTGAAGGTTTGAATTATGAAGATTTGTGTATCCAGCTAGACGTGGAGTTACCGGAGGGTTGAAAACCTCATAAGTTTAAGATTTTGATGGCACTGGTGATCTCAAGTTGCATTTGAGGACTTACTGTGATAAACTCATGGGACTAGGCAAAAACAAGCAAATCTGCATGAAGTTGTTCATGCAAAGTCTCACTGGGGATGCTTTATCCTGGTAGATCAGTCAGAATCCAAAGAAGGGGTCCAGTTGGGTAAGTACGGCATCCGACTTTATGAACAGGTTCAGGTTCAACACGGAAAATATGCCAGACATTTTCTATATCTAGAACCTCCAGAAGAAATCAAAGGAGACATTCCGTGAGTATGCCACCCGCTGGAGATCAGAGGCCGCCAAGGTGAGGCCGACGCTAGAAGAGGAATATATGAATAAGTTTTTTGTCAGAGCTCAAGATTCACAGTACTACGAGAGATTGATGGTTATAGAGAATCATAAGTTCTCCGATATTATTGAGTTGGGAGAAAGAATAGAGGAGGGGATCAAGAGTGGTATGGTTACCAACTTTGAAGGCGGCAAACTACCAACAAAGCCTTACAGTCTGGAGGCACTTCGAAGAAGAAGGAAGTGGGTGCCTTAATGGTAGCCCAAGGTCCTAAGTCTCCCCTCACCTATCAAACACCTCCACTAGCATATCAACCCTAACCTCCAAAATACCATTACCCCACTACCACCTACCACACCTATAATACCCAACTAGCATACTACCACTCACCTCCACTTGCCCATAAAAACTACCCAAAACCCCGACCAAACTTCGACTGCAGAACTCCTAGACAATATACCCCTATCGCCGAACTCATATCCCAATTGTACGAGAGATTGAAGGTCGTTGGTTATGTCACTCCCAATCCTGCAGCTGCTATTAAAAATCCTTCTCACTGGGTCGACCCAAATAAGACTTGTGCCTATCACTCGAGCATGAAAGGGACACACTATTGAGGAATGCCGCATGTTGAAAGACAAAATCCAGACATTGATTGACACCAAGGTTATACGAGCAAAGGAGTCTGTACCAAATGTCGGCAATAACCCCTTTCCTGATCACAGGGGTGAGGGAGTGAATGTGATCGAGGCTGATAAGGAATGGGACCAGGAAGGATCCATCAATTTTATTCGAGAAGGAGACACTTCTAAAACGTCTCATGTCACACTCTCACTGATTGAGGTGCAGACTAAGGCACCGTTCGAGGTTGAGGTAGCTACACCGAGGCCGCCATTCAAGGTTTAGGTAGCTACACCCAGGCCACCATTCATTGTGATGGTAGCTCTATCTCCATCCTACAAACTGACGATGTTCCATGGGATTATGTAGCAGAATCAAGAAGGAAAGGAAAATCCAAGATGGAAGACTGGTGCCACCCAGGGAATGAATAGAACAGGCAGGGTCTACATGCCAAAAAATCTTGCGGGAACAAGTAAGGAAACCGCATCAAAACCACCTATTGTGGAGACAGGTACTGATGATCTTTGGAGGAAGGTACAGGCGAGGGAGTACTCTATTTTGATCACCTAAATAAAACTCCCACTCAAATATCCATCCTGTCGCTGTTACAAAACTCAGATGCACATAAGAAAGCCTTGATGAAGGTGTTGAGTGAAGCTTACGTGCTTGCTGGTGGAGAGATGGAAAACATAGTGGGACAAGTGTTGGAGAGTCACAAGATCACTTTCCATGAAGATGAGTTGCCACCAGAAGGGTTGAGTCATAACAAAGCATTGCACATCACTGTACAATATGAAGATAAGTTCATTACTTGGGTTTTGATTGATGGGGGTTCAAGTCCAAACATATACCCTTCTACTACTCTAAAAAGATTAGGTATGCGTATACCGGAGATACGGATGGGAAACATGAACGTGAAAGCGTTCGATAAGTCTCAAAGAGCTACTATTGGAGAGATTAACATGGATTTGAAGACGGGCCCGACTTGGTTCAATGTCGAGTTCAAAGTATTGGACTTCTTCGCTACCTATAGCTTGTTGTTGGGACGACCATGGATACACGCGGCTGGGGAAGTTGCTTCTACTATGCACCAGGCTGTGAAGTTAGAGTAGAATCATTAGGAGGTAGTTATCCATGAGGATGGAAGTAATCCTATCTATACCAACCAGACTGTACCAGTACTTGAGAATAGAAGGAAATTGGGAGGAGAGACATTCTACAGCATCGATCAGGTGAATACAATCAAGAAAGGACAATGGTGGAGCAACAAGGTGCTAAGAATGATGTTGTGGTTAGGGTATGAACCAGGCAAAGGTCTTGGTCCTAAGCTTCAAGGGATGACAACCGATATGGCCACGAGCTCATGGCAAGATCTTTGGTATCAGATAAAAGTATACTATACAGGAATATAATGATTGGTCACCACCATGGCATGACTTCGACTATCTGTTGCCTTAACCTATACCACCGCTACGCAAGACATTCCGCCAGGTTGATATGATTTTGGGTTCTGAGGAGGACGAGGTCTTAGCTGGTATGAGGAACCTGTTTCTGAACGAGGAAGACATGGATCTGTAGTGCGATCTTGGAGGAGGAGGAGGAGGAGGAGGAGGAAGACCTTACCATCAAGACAGTGAGAGATGGAGCTGTTCTCGGTAACTGGATTCCTGCATCATCCCAGGCTTACCGAGCACCTAGGTAGCTTTGGAAGAACTAGCATGATTTCCTTTTAAAATGTTTTCTGGCATTTGATACATTTTTAGTATTTTTGTTTTTTTGAAATAATTACTCGAGACATTAAGTCGTATTTGTCAGACGGTTTTTAATTTTTAATTAATCTTTGCTTTTCGTTTATTTATATCACTATCTTTCTATATTCTTTTCAGCATAATTATTACCTATCTTGTTTAATCTACAACTATGACATAAGGGTGTTAAGTGGTCCGGGCCCGGCCCGGGACTGCGGGCCAAACGGGCCTCGCCGGCCGGTCCAAACGGGCCTGGGCCTTAGTGGTGCAAAATCCCACCACGGCCCGGTCCGGACCAAGGAGCCCACGAGCCCGGGACCGCCAGGCGGGCCTAGCCGGGCCCAACGGCTGTTTTTAAAAAAAAAAATTTTTTTTAAAATGGCCAACGGCCAGATTTTTAAAATCTAGCTGTTGGCTTTAATTTTTGCCCGTTTTAATTTCAGAAAAATAGTCATTTGGCCCCCAAACTTTTTATAAATACACTTTTTACCTATTCTCAACTATAAATACCCCCTCATTCTTTCATTTTTACTCACAAATGCTCTCAATCTCTCTTTAATTTTCTTCCATAATTGCTTACTTTGTTATTACAATTTCGTGAAAAATTGTGAAGTTGGTGAATTGAAGTATTTAAGTCTTCAAGTCTTCAACGGTATTCAATTTTCAAGAAGTTGTTCGTCATTTCAGTAAACTCGTTCCAACTCTTTAAGTCTTAATATTATTGTTCTGTTTGTTTTATTTAGTATAATCATAGTTAATATGGATTTTTCTTTGAAAAAAATATTTGGTGGTAAGGGTAAGGGAAAATCAAAAATTGGTGAATCTAGTCGCCAAGCTACTACTCCTCCCCTTGTTACCCGTCCTCCTCCACCTGTTATTCTTGATAGTGATAACCCTTGTTTTCAATTTTCGGATAGTCAATTTTGCCATGATGTTGCACCGAGTCAACAATTAGATGAAGAAATTATGAACACTCTTTATCCTAGTCAAACTATATTTGAAAATGATGCGAAAAATGATGATTTAGATGAAACACAGCCGGATTTAGATGATACACCTACTAATACTATTAATAACCTAACTGATTGCCCGCCTGACCCTCCTGTAGTAACCCCTACATTTAATAGAAGACCTGCTAAACGGGCAGAAACATCTCTTGTTTGGCATTTTTTTACACAACTAAGAGAAGAAAATAAGGGTAAGTGTAAAACTTGTAGATCTTTGTTGGCTCATAAATTTACTGGCAATCGTAGCGGTACGAGTAGTTTGACTAGGCACATATTGAAACACCCTAGAGATAAACAAAGATATTTACAAATGAAAGTTGCGGAAGAGGGGACAAGTGTAGATACTGCGGTTCACCCTAGTGCAGGTTCACATCTAGTTCAACCGGGAATTAACACTGTTACCGGTGGAATTTTATATTACGATCCAAATAAGGATCGTGAAGAATAAGCAAAAATGGTAACTGTTATGTGCTTACCATATAGTTTTCCTTCTAACCCCCATTTTGTGCAATATATTAGAAAAGTTTATAATCCTACTTATAAAGGATAGCCTCGTGCAACCGTAAAGGCTGGTATTTATAAATATAAACACGAATATGAATAATATTTGCAATATTTATTTACTCATATAGATTGTCGCATTGCTATTACTACGAATATAGGTAGAAGCGCCAATGACTATGATTATCTAATCGTTACAAGTCATTGGATATATGAGGACTGGATAATGCAAAAGCGCATTATTGCCTATAGAATTATTAACTCACGCCACACAGGTAAGTTTATTGCCAACACAGTAGCAGATATTTGTAGATATTTTTATATTAGAGATAAACTAATGTCTGTTACAATGGATAATGCTTCTAGTAACACCAATGCAATAGGCTTGCTTA
>MCJB01040030.1:199646-209914 GCA_002018475.1 Nicotiana obtusifolia | reverse complement strand
ACTTATATAAAGCAATATATATATATATATGTCTAATACATATATATATATATATATATATATAGTTTATATGTGTATATATATATATATATGTATATATATACAATATATACAACATATATATACAATATATACAAGACTTATATAGGCAATATATTTATATATGTATATTGCAATCTATATTAGTATATGCATATAAAGTTTACAAGAAATTTCCGTTGATTAAAAAAAAAAAAAAGGAACCGTTAAGCCCGTTTGGGCCCGCGGGCCCTGCCCATTTAGCCCGGGACCGTATGGGCTTAGGCCCGTAGCGGGCCGGTCCCAACCTCCAGGACCACCAGGCCCGCGCCCGCCAGGCCCATTAAGCCCAGGCCCGCCGTGGGCCACAGCTTTAGTGTGTATTAGTAAATAATATTTGAAACAGCGAAAATACGTATAAAAATATAAATTTGAACCAGCTTTAACCAAGTGCACTATCTTATGAGGTGGCAAGGAGGGTTTAAAATGTATGGAAGGTGTTGCATTCGAATCCCATTATTTTACAGTTTTACCTACTTCAAAAATTAACCTATTTACAAAGTGAAATTAGTTGTTTCTTTCTTAAATTTTGATAAAACATAAAAATATATTTGTTTAAATTATTTAAGAACAAAAAAGAAGTGTTCAAATCCTACTTGTCTCACCCGATATTACTGATATAAATAGCCAGCGTCATTTTTTATTGAATTCGCTTGTATAAAATCTTGTCGTCACTGGGCAGAGTTATTGGTTAATCCATGACTAACGGGGAATAACTATCAATTACCCTGAGCATTAATTTTCTCTTGAATTTTGCTTATATATATTTACTCCACGCTTTTTGGAATAAAATGTTGCATTCCTATACTTTTCGGGAAGAGTTGAAGAATGATTGTTCTCAACGTTTTGAATTAATTAACTCAAATAAGCATGTTGTTAAATCTTTAACTTTTCTGAGTAACTATGGGACGTTCACAATGAGATGAGGAGAGTATAATTTTTTTTATTAGTTGCGCTATCACTTAATTTTTGATTAATTCTTGAGCATATTTTCATGTAGGCTCTGCAATGTTAAACGAAAAGCAGTTTTTTTCTTTTTCTTTTTGAATCTTCTTCCAAAAGGAGTGGCCTCTAGATTCCGATTCCCTCCCAACGTACAAGGTGTAACGATCCGACCGGTCTTTTTGAGCTCTAGCGCGTCGTTCGGCTATTTAAGGCCTTGAGTAGCTTCACTTCATGTTTTATGACTTGTTCGTGTGGTTGGAATCAAATTTCGGGAAGTTCAGAGTTGATTCGGATGGAAAATTCTAATTTCGCAAGCTTTAAGTTGGAAGAATTGACTAAGTTCTGACTTTTGAGTAAACGACCTCAGAATCGGGATTTGAAGGTTCCAATAGGTTCGTATGATGATTTCGGACTTGGGCGTATGTTCGGTTGAGTATCGGATCGCCCGGGAGCATTTCGACGCTTATTATGGAAAGATGGCATTTTGAAGGTTTCAGAATTTCCTAAGTTTGGTTTGAGGTGGACTTTGGTGTTACCGATGTCCGTTTGGGGTTCCGAGCCTTGGAATAGGTTCGTATCGTGATTTATGACTTGTGCGTAATGTTTGGCGTCATTCAGGAATGTTTAAGTATAAATCGGACGCGTTCGTCGAAGTTTGAAAATTTGAAAGTTTAAAGAAAGATTTCGATCGTCATTCGTAGTTCTGATGTTGTTTGGTGTGATTTGAGGCCTCAAGCAGGTATGTGTTATGTATTGGGACTTGTTGGTGTGATTAGACGGGGTCTCGGAGGCCTCAGGTGTATTTCGGAGGGTCTACGGGTAATTTGTCGTGTTGAGATGCTGTTTTCTAAGGTCTGGTGCGCCCTTCTTCGCGTTCGCAAGGAAAGGGTCGCTTTCGTGAAGAGAAAAATGGGAGAAAGGGGTCTGTGAATCACGTTCGCGGAGGCAGATTTGCGTTCGCGAAGAAGAAATTTCTACTGCACAAGGATGACTTTGGAAGCTTATATCTTGAAATCTATAAGGAATTTGGAGATGATCCAAAAATAAAAGTTGTAGCCCTTGGTGTAGAGTTTTCTGCAAGTCAAACCATTTATCATTTAAAGTTCTGTACAAAAGGTTATGACCATTATACTAGAGGTTGCCTGGAGGAGTTGGGCAGCTTGCACTTCACGATCACGAAGGGCAATTTTGAGCTGAGAAAAGTTGTGCTTCGCGATCGCAAAGCATTTTCCGTGATCGCGAAGGGTTAATACCTGGGCAGAAGCTATATTTCGAGGGTTTGGCTCATTTTCACCTCATTCCTTCCATGGGAGCTGACTTTGGGGCGATTTTGGAGTGTCATTTTCATCATCAAACTTTAGGTAAGTGTTTTCTACACCTTGTAAGTTAAATATATGGTTTATATGTGGATTAAAATATGAATATATATGGAAATTGTGGGATTTTAAGAGAAAAATCTGAATTTGGTATTTTTAAATTTTTACCACAAAATTGGATATGGAATTGGGAATAAATCATATATTTGAGTTCCTAGTATTATGGGTAAAGTTTATCTTCGAATATTTTTGGAATCCGGGCATGTGGACCCGAGGGTTGAATTTATTGACTTTTCGAGTGGAGTTGAGAATTGTTATGAATTGATTTATTATGAGTATTAGAGTATATTTTTATTGGTTTGCATTTGAGTAGTTTTGGAGTGACGGGCATCGATTTGAGGTGTTAGAGTGGCGTTGGAGCCGGTTATGGAACTTCGGAGCGAGGTAAGTCTCCTGTCTAACCTTGTGAGGGGGAAGCTACCCCCTAGGTGATGTGATTGTTATGTGCTATTAGTTTCGCGTGCTACGTACGCGCGAGGTGACGAGAGTCCATATGTAGCTAAAGCATGTTTATGTCCAGGTAGACATAGGACTTTACCATGTAATATTTGATATAATTGAACTCATTCTGCGGGTTTAATTAATTAAAATTATAATTGAATTTGATTTGGATATATATAAGCGCACATGTGGCACTTGACAACTTGCTTACGATCTTATACAGCTTGGTCAAGATCTTGTTGTGCCAAGTCAGCCTAAAATACTACACTCAAGATCGCTAAGGAAATGTTAGATAAGAAAGATAGGAGAAATTTTCCAAAAGAAGTCTTTTATTGTAGAGAACTTGATTATTTTGTTTGATGAGTTACAAATGAATAACCCCCTTTATATATTAGTTTCATAGGGGCTAGTGAGTAAATAATAATTATACACAAGACCCTTATTATTTATAAGTAAGCCCCTTCTCTGTAATATTCTACATAGCTAGAATCTTCTAAGGACTTTCCTAGCAATTCCATAGGGTTCTAAGGTCTTCCATGAGAAATCTCCATATTTCTCTAGAACCTTCCCACGTGTGCTAGTCTATTTCATATTTAAGCTTCCACATGGTATTAATATATGCCAAACGGCACCTACGTTGGAATGGTGATATGGCGGGTCATGACACTCTCCCCCACCTAATTTTGTGACGCCCTCGGCACAAAGCATCGACATGTACACACACACCTCACCTTGGTGTCACCGGATATCTTTGTGCATTAGCCATGATGCTCTATGGAGCGGTTCGCCTTCTCATGTCACAAGGTACTGCTCACTTTTCTTCTTGCCCTGTTTTTACTTTGGACGGCTAGCAATGATGGCCTCGATCCTCTGCCCATCAGATGCCTCTCCTTGCTTTTGGCCTGAATCTCCCCATGACTCGACCAAGTCTAGCAGCTTCTCAAGCATCGGGTACATGGTTCCACTTCCTATTTGGCTGCCCTTCGTGGTCACAGCTTTACTGGCAAACTTGACCCCTCTGCTTGGTGCTTCGTCTAAGTCCGATAGCGTGCCATCACTTTGTAACTTGCCATCCTATTCAACTATGTCCGCCCAACGTTTCTTGCTACCACCATGCTCCATTTGCTTGGTGCCAAGATAGGTTTTGGAATCCCCTACTTTCGACTTACATTCCAAGCGCATCCCCCCAATACAAGCGGTCCCTCCTGTGTCACCTTTGTGTGCCTGAGCAAATTCCCGATCATTTCTGCAAGCCTCTCCAAATCTGGGCATTCGCTTGCCCGATGTGATCCTTTACAGAAGTAGCACCCTCCCTTAGGCACGTACTTGCTATCGTTTTCTGGCCCCTTGCCGTTTCTCTTGGACCCATGTGCGTTATGGGATGGCCCCTTGCCATTATCCTTGTATACCTCGGCTATGCCTTTCCCATTGTCCTCGTCATGATCTCCCTCACCCCTCTCAGCATTGCCTTCTTTGGACTTGGCAGGCTCCATCTTGAAGTCAACAAGCGACTCGGCTACAGTTATGGCCTCGTCCACATTGGCTACGTGATGTCTTCTTAACTCCTACTTTACCCAATTTTTCAACCATCCATGAAGTATTAGAGTGAATCTTCCTTGGATAATGACGGGATTTGCAGCATTAAGGTAGTGAACTCGCGCACATACTCCCAAATTGTGGCCATCTGTCGGAGCTCCCTTAGCTTTCGCCTAGCTTCATACACCACATTCACCGGGTAGAATTGCTTCTTCAACTCCTTCTTGAACTGCTCCCACGTCTCAATCTTCCATAGCCTCTTCTCTATGTCAGCACACTTTTGACGCCACCATAATGCAGCAATCTCTGTGAGGTACAATGCAACGGTGTTGATCTTAGCCTCACCGTCCCTCACTCTACCGTGCCTAAAGTAGTTCTCCAAGTGCCAAAGGAAGTTCTCCACTTCTATGCATCACAAACACCTTTGAACACCGGTGGCTTGGGAGCCTCGATCTTGGCCTCCCTCGTCATAAAAACATTACTGTCTGCCTCGGTTACGCCAGTATCGACATGCTCCTCGAGTCCCTTTATCTTAGCCTTCATGGCATCGATAGTGCTCACCGCCTCCATGATTCTGCACTCTAAGGTAGTGATGGTTTGTCTTAGCTCCATATCGGCTTACGTGCGCCCCTCCAAGTCATTTTGGATACTCTTAATCTCCTCAAGAGTGTGTCTCTCAAGAACGTTGAGGGTGCCTTCCACCTTCCCCAAGCGTTGGCCAAAGATCTCCACGGCATCCATCCCCGCGTTCATCTTCATCACCCACTCTTTACCGAGCGAGACATCCTCGGGCAGGACCTCTTCTTCATCATCGCTCGCCTCAGTGGCAGATGGTTCTTGGGATGTAAGCCCTTCGTTTGACACAGCCTTGGTGGCACCTCCTGGCTCTTGTTGGTGGCATTTCTCTTTTTGTTACGGCCACTCTTGCTAGTAGCATCTTAGATGACGTTGGCTTGAGTGTTGGCAGTGTTAATTTCTCCGTCGTTCGCCATTCCTTAGTTGCAACCTTTGCTCTGATACCATGTTGTCACGTCCTTAGTCTTGAACTAAGCGCACGTGCGGCACTTGACAACTTGCTTACGATCTTGCACAACTCGGTCCCGATCTTGCTATGCCAAGTCAACCTAAAATACTACACTCAAGATCACTAAGGGAATGTTAGATAAGAAAGATAAGAGAAATTTGCCAAAGTAAGCTTTTTATTGTAGAGAATCTGATTATTTTGTTTGATGAGTTACAAATGAATAACTCCCTTTATATATTAGTTTCATAGGGGCTAGTGAATAAATAATAAGTATACACAAGACCCTTATTATTTACAAGTAAGTCCTTTCTCTATAATATTCTACATAGCTAGAATCTTCTAAGAACTTTCCTAGCAATTCCATAGGGTTATAAGGTCTTCCATTAGAAATCTCCATATTTCTCTAGAACCTTCCCATGTGTGCTAGTCTATTTCATATTTAAGCTTCCACATGGCATTAATATATGCCAAACGGCACCTATGTGGCATGATGATGTGGCGGGTCATGACACTTATCACCTTGAGTTGTTGGCAAGTTATTTGAGAAACAATAAAGGTTATATTCACTTTGTGTCCATGTACTATATTATAAGCATGTGTCTCGTAATTCAATAGTTTCCTTCCTTTCTTGTGGAGTGGGCCGAATGCCTTGGCAGTATAATAGATGCATCTATGATTCGTGCTGCTCGACCCTTGACAGTGTACACATTATTTTGGATCGGGCCGAACGACCTCGGCATAATCGTGCGTTATATCGCTGGTAGTCCGAACATTCACGAGATTATCCTTCCATTGATGCCCGGCATTTTACATGGTACTTCTTATCCGTTTGTTACTAGTACTTGATACATCTGAGCTGATGAGGTAGAATACAAGACTGAGAAATTCATACTTTAAAAGAAATATTCGGAATATTAGGTAACTTACAGATTTACCCTATTATGGTTGTGTGATTCACATCTGCTTATTGTTTTATTTTATTGCTTTGTTGGACCTCGAGTAAGTGTCGGTGTCGGTGTCGGTGTCGATCCCTCGTCACTACTTCTCTAGGGTTAGGCTAGATACTTACTGGGTTTGCGTTGATTTACATACTCATGATGCACTTCTGCACTAAATGTGCAGGATCTGACAGGTTCATTTGGTGATCATCTTGGGTCGTAACCGCATCTATTGAGGAGACTTTATGTGAGCTGCATTCCAAGCTACGCATCGCAGTCCATGGAGTCTCCATCGTACTATTTATTTTATCCTGTCTCATTTACATCCTAGACAGATATTGTGTTATTATTGTACTCCCTAGTAAATGATCATGCACTTGTGACACCGGGTTTTGAGATATACTAGTTGATGCTTACGATTCTGTATATTATCATCGCCTTTCATTTTTCTTATAAATTACAAATTTTGTACGTTCCCGTAGATTTAAAAGTGTAAATTCCCTTCCTTATTAAAATTTATGATTTTTGAAAGTAGCAAAATGAGTAATTAAATTGATCAATCACCGTTGGCTTGCCTAACGGCGGCGTTAGGCGCCATCACGACCTATAGTAGATTTTGGATCGTGACATCTTAGTATTAGAGTGTTAGGTTCACTTTAATCTCACGAGTCATGAGCAAGTCTAGTAGAGTCTTGCGAATCGGTACGAAGACGTTTGTACTTATCTTTTAGAGACTACAGGTTTGTAGGAGCACTTTCCTTCTTGATTCCTCATCGTGCGGTTTGATTCCTTTGAGGCTTATGCCATTATTTCCTTCCTACTCAATCTTATGCAACGTGGAGTGCTTGTTATCAGTTAGGCATTAATGTACTCAAGCGAGTTACTATCATTGTCTTGTGGAAGGGGGTTCTGTCGTTCATGACATGTATCAGTATTGCTTATGGTTTTGAGGCTACGCATAGGTTGCTATGATGTTCATGCATCGTTATCGCGCAGTGTTGGTGTAACAGTAGGGTGCTTGTCGACGTGTCGAGGCAGTGAATGACTCGAAACGAGGATTTTCCAGTGCATGGTTTAGGGGTTCGACATTTAATTCCAGCGGGGGGAAAGACAATTGGTCTATGGATGTTCAGGCTTTGGTTGATGGAGTAGCAAGACTTGATATTTTTGAGCGTGGTGGAATTCTCATTTGCGATGTGGTGTCATCATCCGTGTTTGTATGCATTAAGGTTCGCCAGTGTTGTGGTTTTCTTCGATTTGCTTTCGGGGCAGGGTGTTGTGAAGTGGTTCCTAAGAAGCCGTTGTCAGAGATAGCGGAGTGTAGCGGTTTCAGGATCGAATTGGTGTGTCTAATGTTGATGGCTCGAGAATGATGATCTTCTAGGAGGATTGGAGTTGGTAGCGATTTATCAGTTCAGGTGCTACAGGTATGGATTTGATTTGAGATAACATTTGGACAACGAAGTATGAGGAAGGACATGGCAGGAGGTGTCTCGTGGTGGTAGAATTGCTAGCAGGTCAAGTATGAAAAACAGAGGTCGAGAAGTTGCTCAAAGGTGGTTTAACCGAAGTGGGAGTGGCAGAGTAACGTATGGATTCTGTGGCAGGATAGCCACATGCCTTGAGAAATTTTAGAGCGATTTGGGAATCATGGTGGAAGGTGACTAGGTCTACGAATTTTATTTGGGATAGTGGCTACTGTACTGAGGAGGATTGATGGAAGGGAGGAGTTGGCTTGAAATGAAGAGGGTTGTGGAAACTTGGATTATCATTTGCGATGTGGTGTCATCATCCACGGGTATGTTGTTTGGATTGGGTTGCACGCCGCAACGGTACCATGTGTGGATCGGGTTACACGCACAATAGTGAAATATTGAGTACGGTTCCCTATATCTATTCTTGTGCATTTTGTTTCTCATTCTTTGAGAAAGGTTCATAGCATCTATTCAACCGTTTTATTCGTTACGCGGGCTGGGTAGTTCTTTTTAACAGTTCATTCCTCCTTATGTATCATACTCAAGTTGTGGCTTGTCGGCGCATTGATGACATCATATGAGGTCTTGGTCAGTGTTTGAGGTGGCTTATTGCCTGAGCAGCTTGTACTGGGTGAGACGATATTATTGGACCTAAAATCAGTGTAATCAGATTTATATAAGGTACATTAAAGAGCAAATATTGTTATTCAGTTCAGAATGAGGTAATGGTCCTTATCAGGAGGAGAGACTCCATGATTTGTTGATTCGGCAGGTGGTTATAAGTTTCTACACGTCTCTTCCGTCATGGAAGTATTGTGAGAGTTGGAACAAGGCTTATATGTGTTATGAAGTATACTACTTCAGGTCAGTGAAATTGTAGTTGTTGTGCTTGGAGGGTGTTGCCTTGGGCAAATGAGTTATGCGGTGCGTTGTGTGATGTCAGCATGGGTGCATGATGATGTTTTGTTATAGTGTGTGATGATTGATACGGTATTTGTATGTTAGAATCAGGTCTTGCAGAGAAATTCAGAGGTTGGAATTTGGTTCCAAGGCTTATTGACTAAATAGAAGGGAGAATCTTCAGTCTGACTCGAACTAATGGGATCAACTGGGTTGTGGTGGCACGGATAGGTGCACAAGGTGTTGAACAGTGATTTCAGGGCAACTCCGGAGAAATTCTTAGCACGTTCGAGAACAAATGTATGTTTAAGTGGGGGAGAATGTAACGACCTGACCGGTTGTTTTGAGCTCTAGTCCGCCGTTCGGCGGTTTGAGTCCTTGAGTAGCTTCACTTCATGTTTTATGACTTGTACGTGTGGTTGGAATCGAATTTCGGGAAGTTCAAATTTGATTCCGATGGAAAATTCTAATTTCGGAAGCTTTAAGTTGGAAGAATTGACTAGGGTCTGACTTTTGAGTAAACGACTTCGGAATCGAGATTTGAAGGTTGTAATAGGTTCGTATGGATTTCGGACTTGGGCGTATGTTCGGGTTGAGTATCGGGTCGCCGGGGAGCATTTCGGCGCTTATTATGGAAAGTTGGTATTTTGAAGGTTTTAGAATTTTTTAAGTTTGGTTTGAGGTGGACTTTGGTGTTATCGATGTCCGTTTGGGGTTCCGAGCCTTGGAATAGGTTCGTATCGTGATTTATGACTTGTGCGTAAAGTTTGGCGTCATTCTGGAATGTTTAAGTATGAATCATATGCGTTCATCGAAGTTTGAAAGTTTAAAAGTGTAAAGAAAGATTTCGATCGTCGATTCGTAGTTTTAATGTTGTTTAGTGTGATTTGAGGACTCAAGCAGGTTTGTGTCATGTATTGGGACTTGTTGGTGTGATTGGACGGGGTCTTTGGGGCCTCGGGTGTGTTCGGAGGGTCTGCGGGTCATTTTTCCATGTTAAGCTTCTTTTTCCTGAGGTCTGGTGTGCCCTTCTTCGCGTTCGCAAGGAAAGGGTTGCGTTCGCGAAGAGAAATGGGAGAAAGGGTCTGTGAATCGCGTTCGCGGAGGCAGATTCGCGTTCGCGAAGGAGAAATTTCTACTGCACAAGGATGACTTTGGAAGCTTATATCTTGAAATCTATAAAGAATTTGGAGTTTTCAACAAGTTGTAGCCCCTGGTGTCTAGTTTTCAACAAGTTAAACCATTTGTCATTTGGAGTTTTATAAAAAAGGTTATGACCATTATACTAGAGGCTGTCTGGAGGAGTTGAGAAGCTTGCTCTTTGCGATCGCGATTGGTTTTCCGCGAATGCGAAGGGCAATTTTGAGCTGAGAAAAGTTGTGCTTCGCGATCGGAAAGCATTTTCCGCAATCGCGAAGGGTTAATACCTAGACAGAAGCTATATTTTTGGGGTTTGGCACATTTTCACCTTTAGGAGTGTTATTTTCACCATCAAACTTTAGGGAAGTGCTTTCTACACCTTGTGAGTTAAATATATGGTTTATATATAGATTAA
>MCJB01040030.1:167025-198287 GCA_002018475.1 Nicotiana obtusifolia | reverse complement strand
ATATATATATATATTGCCTTATCACCTTGAGTTGTTGGCAAGTTATTTGAGAAACAGTAGAGGTTATATTCACTTTGTGCCCATGTACTGTATTGTAAGCACGTGTCTCATAATTCAATAGTTTCGTTCCTTCTTTTTGTGCAGGCCGAACGCCTCGGCAGTATAATAGATGCTATGGTTCGTGCCGCTCAACCCTCGACAGTGTAGACAGATTTACCTATTATGGCTGTGTGCTTCACATCTGCTTATTGTTTTATTATATTGCTTTGTTGGACCTCTAGTAAGTGTCGATATCGACCCCTCATCACTATTTCTCCGGGATTAGGCTAGATACTTACTGGGTACGAATTGATTTACGTACTCATGGTGCACTTCTACATGAAATATGCATGATCTGACAGGTTCATTTGGTGAGCATCTTGGCGCGTAGGCGCACCTGTTGAGGAGACTTTATGTGAGATGCATTCTAGGCTACGCATCGCAGTCCAAGGAGTCTCTATCGTACTATTTATTTTATCCTGTCTCATTTACATCCTAGACATATGTTGTATTATTATTGTACTCCCTAGTAAAAGTTCATGCACTTGTGACACCGGATTTTGGGATATACTAGTTGATGCTTACGGTTCTGTATATTATCATCGCCTTTCATTTTTCTTATAAACTACAAATTTTGTACGTTCCTGTGGATTCAAAAGTGTAAATCCCTTCCTTATTAAACTTTATGATTTTGAAAGTAACAAAATGAGTAATTAAATTGATCAATCACCATTGTCTTGCCTGATGGCGGCGTTAGGCGCCATCATAACCTATAATGGATTTTGGGTCGTGACACAAGGTAAAAAGAAATGGAAAATAATTTCTCATTTTTCTTTGCCTTTCACCCCTATTTTAATCTATTTTTAGGCTTATTGTGAAAATATAAGTTTCAACTGTTACTGCTTCAATCCTTCCTTCTGATCAATTTCTATAGTGTGTTAACTTATTGACATAGCTCTTCTTTTTGTATCTTTTATTAATAGGAAAAATAAGTCTTAGGTCTAAGAAAAAAATGATATCTCTTCTATCTCGATTTAATATATGAAATGATCATTTTTAAATTCACTAATATATCGTGCAAGCGCGGACAATATTACTAGTACATATATATAAGAGAGAATAGACAAGATAACTTGACACTTTTCTCTGGTTAAGGATCCTATTTATCTTTTTTTTCCTTTTTGACATTTTTCTATCCACCCCGCCCTTTTTTTTTAACTCTATTATAAAAAAATCAAAAGTCGCTCATTTAACTCTCTTAATTATGTTAAATATGATATGTTAATTAGTCTGTTACATACCTCTTTGTATTCTCATTTTCAAGATTGGTAGAAAACAACAAAAACATAACAACCAAATAGAGATGATGGGCACGTTAAATTCTTACTATAAATTCTGTTGATTTTCCAAGCTGCAGTGTAAGTATCATTGTATCAATATTCAACTGTGTGCAACGATTTTGTATGTTATAGTTCTGCTAATTATATGTCATGATCTTATTTGCATATATATTGAAGTTTTTGTTGATCACTCTTTCCCCATGGCTTAAAGTTGTCTTTTTTTAATTCTTTATTACGACACAAGGGCAAAGAAACCCAATGGAAAAAGATAATTCATACCAATTCACGTTAGAAGGCAGGATCTCAAGATTTGTTGGTTCATTTTCATGATAATTCCAATCACTATAGATTTTTTGCAACATAATATGTGAGGATTTTAACGAACTTTATACATGCATATCGCAGGGAGTATTCGAAGAGAGGATGCGCCATAAAGTACGTAGTAGGCTTTTGGAGGAGCTTAGAATTTCCAGGAATGAAGGTTAAAAGTATGAAATTTGTAGTACAATAATCAAAACACTTGATAAAATAAGAATAAATATTCAGAAATTATATTTCAGAAGAAACAACACTTCTACTGTAACTCCAGCATTTGTCAGCCGAAAAAATTTATGCATGGTGTCTACTACGATATGCTTTCGAGGATTTGTTATCTTTGCTTTAGTCTAAGAGACAAAGTTTTTTGTTAGCATTTAAGCTTCCATCTCATGGTTATGTATAGGTCTCAGATTGGTAAAGTATTGTTTCGGATAGACTATGGTCGGAATAGGGAGTGCATGTCTTCCAATTTAAAAAATATTTTGATGTAGCTATTATGCGAAAAGTGGGTATATTCTGAGAAATACTCTACTGTTTCCATCTTTTCTTGCAATTGTTTAGATGACTCTAACTTAGGAAAAAACTTTATTATCTTCACTTTATTTTCTATATATGGCTATTATTCAATATAATTTTCTGATTAGATTTCATCTAAAATATTAATATTTTAAACCCCTACTTGTGTTAAATGAGAGCTTTTGTTTGTAGGTATAACAAATGATACAAAACTTTCCCGATGCAGTGAGCGAAGCAGTTGAGAATAAACCGCTGTTATTTTCACCTCAAATAGTGAATAAGTATCTATTTGTTTATTGTTATAGCTAGCTTCTATCTTTTTGCTGTCTTTTTTCCGTCTAAATTTATTGTTCCTTCTACCTGAAGGAATATGATCTTCTTTATTGATTCTCAATGGTTTACATGAATATATTCTCCTAATACTACCTTCTCTTTCCATTCTTTTCTCCTTAATTAAGTTAATTAAAACATTATATAAGGAAAGATGACATTATCCATCTTTAGATCAGAAAACACAATTACTTTTTTCTTATTTTTAAAATTTTTTCTCCGCATTAACGCCCAATAATATATAACTACAATACTACTAATATATATATATATATATATATATATATATATATATATATATGTGTGTGTGTGTGTGTATGTATGTACGTATATATATGTATGTATGTATATATATGCGCCAAAGATTCTATTTATCTTTTTTATTTTTTGCATTTTTCTCCTTATTTTTATTAAGTAAATTAGCTCAATAATAGCTTGAGTCTTTTTGATTCCCCACATTTATTATACTTTTTAACCATTCCGTTTAAACTCAATATGTCACCCTCATAAACATTCTTCTAACGTTTGTCTTGGCGAGACGACGCGGCATCTCTCATAGTGTCGAAATTTTATTTTTCTTTTTTCTTTTTTTTTGACATTTTTCCTTCATTTTAACCATTTATCTTATCTTAAAAATCATATCCATAACTCATTTTTTTCCCGTTATGTCCTAAGAGGAAACCAAAATTCATGTCTTTTAACCTTCTTAATTCACCTCTCTCTCTCTCTCTGCCTCTTTAAGAGTCATGTTAAATTTATTAACCTCCATCTTCCTTTCATTTCTCTCATACTATAAATGAATGAAAACAATATTCCTCCAAACTATATTAGGCCATGTTAATAGTGAAGTGGGGTGTCACGATCCAAAATTCTCACACTCGGGACTGTAATAGCCCTAGCATTTCACTTGCTAGGCAAACCAACGTTAGCTATATCTATTAACTGTTTTTAACAATTTCAAATTAAAAGACAACAACAAAACTGAATAGTCTGAAATAAGGGGATAAACTACTAAATGACGAAAAGCAAATACAAATCTCAAATCTGGTGTCACGAATACATGAGTGTCTAGAGTACTACAGATAATGGTCTGGAATAAAACATAACTGTCTGAATCAAAATAAACAACTAAAATGATGTAGAAATGGACACTAGGGCTGCGAACGTCGTGCAAGTATACCTCAAGTCTCCACTGATAGCTAGATCAGAGCAAACCTCACTCAGTGTAGCTGGGACCAACCCTGGTATCTGCACAAGAAGTGCAGAGTGTAGTATGAGTACAACCAACCCCATGTACCTTGTAAGTGCCGAACCTAACCTCGACAAGGTAGTGACGAGGCTAAGGCGGGTCACTTACAATAACTTGTACGCAATAATAATAATAACATAAAAGACAAGAATGGAAATAAAGCAGTTAACTCATAACAACGAACTCAAAATCCAACTGAGAGTCCAGAATAACAAGTCTTATAAGCTCATTTCAAATGCCGAGGCAAATCCAACAGACACAAACAAATACAACTCATACAATCTATTGCAGCTCGCAATCCGATCCACCATATCATTATCTGTCAACATCATAATCCGTCCTTATTTCACCATTTCATTTCATTACCTTTCAATTTCCGTTGCGGCGTGCAACCCGCTCTCCAAACAACTTCAATCAACAATAGCAATTCAACAACCAAAATTTAAAGGAATTTCTACATCACCAATTAAATGTACAAAGCAATGAAGAATCACATAAAAATCCAAGAACCTCTAACAATTAGAATATCTCAACTTTACCCACTCATCGATATCCACCAATTAACAACTCGTACAAGTGGAACTACATTATAAAAGGCCATAAATTCTACAAAACTATAAGACAAATAAGACATATGACAATTTAAATATGCAAGTAAAGAAAAAAAAGGCAAGTAGCAAATAAGTATAGAATTATGGAAGGAATGGACAATTAACACGAGGATAACTACATGACAAGTAACAATTATGGCATGGAATTCAAATATGCATGTAGCAATTAAGGCATATACAAAATATACTATGAAGTACTTAAAACAGGGAAGCAAGTAACATAGCGGCGCATATACACTCGTCACCTCGCCTATACATTATTTCCCACATAATTCACATAAAATATAGTTCAAGGGTCCTTAATTCCCTCAAATTAAGGTTAGACCCAACACTTACCTCACTCCGCAATCAACTTAAAGCTCAATTACGGCCTTGCCTTTCGAACAAGCCTCCAAACCAACCAAATCTAGCAAATTATTGACCAAATGATTTAAAATAAATTTTAGAAACTACCCACAAATGAAAGATGTTCAATTTTGATTATTTTTTAAAAAGTCAACAAAAGTCAACCCCAAGCCCGCTTGGACAAAACCCTAGATTCGGACCAAAATTCGATTACCATTCACCCTCGAGCTCAATTATGTGAGAGGTCTAAATCTCAATTTTATAAAAATCCTCGATTCTACCTTAATCCCTAATTTCTACCATGAAAATCCTTAATTTGATGTTGAAATCTCATGAAATGTAATGGGTTATTGAAAAGAAATGGAATAAAGTCACTTACCAATGAATCTGGGAAGAAAAGTCTCTTGAAAAATTGCCTCTAGAGTGTTTAGGGTTGAGAAATTATGAGAAATGAGCTAAGTCCCATTTTTCCCCTCTTTTACCCAGTTGTAGGTGTCGCAATTGAGAAGTCTTGTTCGCAATTGCGAACATCACAAATGCGAGACAAGGGTCACAAATGCAAACCCTGTCTCAGAGCAAAAAATGTCGCAAATGCAAAAATATGATCACAAATGCGAAGTTCCCACCTTCGCCAATGTGGTCTTTCGCAATTGCGAAGGAGTAAAATTTTGCCAGGCATCGCAAATGCGATCCTGAGCTGTTCGCAATTGTGAACCTTTTTCTCGCAAATGCGAGATTACCCAATCTCAGGCCTTGCTCGCAAGTGCGAACACTTATTCGCAAAAGCGAGGCTCGCAATTGCGGAGATCTGGAGCAGAACACCAGCAACAACAGTGCACCAGCTATCCTAGCATTAGCCAAACTCATGTAAAACTTACCTGAGCACCTCGGGCTCCAAACCAAACATGCACAAGTATAATAACATCATATGAACTTTCTCGAGCAATCAAATCACCAAAATAACATCTAAATCTACGAATCAATTCTCAAAACGAATGAAATTTCAAAGTAAAACTCAAGAACACTAGGATCACATTAATCGTCTGAATCTTGTAAAATCAATTCTGAATTGAACCAAATTTTGGAAAAAAATTTCAAAGAGCAATACAAAACTATTTCAAGTTCCAACATCAAAATCCGAATCCGTTAGCTAAGAAGTCAACTTACGGTCAAACTTAGTAACTTTCAACTTTCAAAAATGCTAGATTTCGGCAAAATGAGTCAAAACCAGTTGGGGACTTTCGAATTCAATTCTGGGCATACGCCCAAGTCCCAAATCACGATATGGACCTACTGGATTGTCAAAATACCGATCCAGGTCTGTTTACATGAAATGTTAACTGTAGTCGACTCAAATCATTTTAAAGGCAAAAATTCACATTTTCTTTATTTTTCACATAAAGGCTATCCGGAATAAGACATAGATTACGTACGCAAATCAAAAATACTAAACGGAGCTAATGGAGGTCTCGAAACATGAAAAATAGAGGTTAGATCTCAAAATGACCTATCAGTTCGTCACATTCTCCACCGCTAAAACAAATGTTCATCCTCGAATGGACATAGAAAAGTACCTGACTAGTGAAAATTTATGGGTATCTACTCCGCATATCAAACTCGGATTCCCACATAGCTGCCTCGATCGACTGACCTATCCACTGCACTTTAACCGAAGGATAACTCTTAGACCCCAACTTCCGGACCTGCCGGGCTAGAATGGCCACCGGCCCCTCCTCAGAAGTCAGATATTTGTCCAATTGGACCGAGATGAAATCTAATACATGGGACGGATCACCGTGATACTTCTGGAGCATGGACACATGGAACACCGGATAGACTGTTGATAAGTTAGGTAGATGCAAGCTTGTAGGCCACCTCACCCACTCTCTCAAGAATCTCAAAAGGTCCGATATATCTAGGACTCAACTTGCCCTTCTTTCTGAACCTCATCACACCCTTCATGGGTGAAACCCGAAGATAACCCTCTCTCCAACCATGAATGCAACATCACGAACTCTAAGATCGGCATAACCCTTCTGCCTAGACTGAGGTGTGCAAAGTCGATCCTAAATCATCTTGACCTTTTCCTAGGCATCCTGAACTAAATCGGTACCCAACAATCGAGCCTCTCCTGGCTCAAACCAACCAACTGTCGAATGGCACGGCCACCCATATACTGCCTCATTATCTGAATACTCGATTCATAGTTGTTGTTGTAGGAAAACTCCGCAAGCGGCAAGAACTGACCCCAAAACTCTCGAAATCCATAACGCAGGCGCGAAACATATCCTCAAATATCTGAATGGTGCGCTCAGACTGTCCGTCTGTCTGGGGGTGAAATGTTGTACTCAACTCAACTTGTGTGCCTAACTCACACTGTACGGCCCTTTAGAAGTGCTATATGAACTGCGTATCCCAATCAAAAATGATGGACACTAGCACACCATGCAAATGAACAATCTCGCGGATATTGATCTAAGCTAACCGCTCTAAAGAATAGGTAACTGCTACTGGAATGAAATGCGCTAACTTGGTCAACTTATCCACAATCACTCATACAACGTCAAATTTCTTCTGAGTCCGTAGGAGCCCAACAACGAAATCCATGGTAATACGCTCCCACTTCCACTTAGGAATTTCAAGCCTCTGAAGCAAACCACCAGGCCTCTGATGCTCGTACTTTACCTGCTGGCAGTTCAAACACTGATCTACATGCCCAACTATGTATATCTCTTCATCCTTCTCCACCAATAATGCTGCCTCAAATCCTGATACATCTTGGCGGCACCCGGATAGATGGAATACCGCGAACTGTGGGCCTCTTCAAGAATCAACTCACGAAGCCCATCCATATTGGGCTCACAAATATGACCCTGCATTCGTAAAACCCCATCATCTCTAATGGTAACCTGCTTGGCATCACAGTGCCGCACCATGTCCTTAAGTACAAGCAAATGGGGGTCTTCATACTAACGGTATCTGATGCGCTCATACAAAGAAGATCGAGAGACCGTGCAAGCTAGAACACGAATGGGCTCGAAAACATCTAACCTCACGAACTGATTGGCAAAGGCCTGAACATCTAACGCGAGCGGTCTCTCACCAACTGGAATATACGCAAGGCTACCCATACTCACAGCCTTCCTACTCAAGGTATCGGTCATCATATTGGCCTTCCGAAGATGATACAAAATAGTGATATCATAGTCATTTAATAGCTCTAACCACCTCTGTTGCCTCGAGTTGAGATCTTTTTGCTTGAACAAATATTTTAGACTTCGATGGTCTATGAATACCTCACACGACACGCCATAGAGGTAATGCCTCCAAATCTTCAATGCATGAACAATGGCTGCCAACTCTAAGTCATGAGCAGGGTAATTCTTCTCATGAACCTTCAACTGCCACGATGCATATGCAATCACCCTGCTATCCTGCATCAATACTACACCGAGCCCAATACTCGATGCATCACAATACACCGTATAGGATCCTGAATCAGTGGGTACCAATACCGGAGCTGTAGTCAACGCAGTCTTGAGCTTCTGAAGGCTAAACTCGCACTCGTCCGACCATCTGAATGGGGCACCCTTTTGGATTAATCTAGTCAATGGGGTTGCGATAGATGAAAACCCCTCCATGAACTGATGATAATACCCTACCAAACCCAGGAAGCTCCGAATCTCTGTAGCTTAAGTAAGTCTAGGCCAGTTCTGAACTACCTCAATTTTCTTAGGATCCACTTTAATGCCCTCAGCCGATACAACATGCCCCAAAAAGACAACTGAGTCCAGCCAAAACTCACATTTCGAAAACTTAGCATATAACTGGCTATCTCTCAAAGTCTAGAGTACAACTCGAAGATGCTGCTTATGCTCGTCTCGACTGCGGGAGTAGATCAAAATATCATCAATGAACGTGATCACAAAAGAATCCAAATAGGGCTTAAATACCTGGTTCATAAAATCCATAAATATTGTTGGGGCATTTGTCAAGCCAAATGAAATCACTAGAAACTCATAATGCCCATACCGATTTCGAAAAGTTGTCTTCGGTACATCCGTTGTCCTAATCTTCAACTGATGGTAGCCAGATCTCAAATCAATCTTCAAAAACACTTTGGCACCCTGAAGCTGGTCAAATAAGTTATTAACCCTCGGCAAGGGATACTTGTTCTTGATAGTCACTTTGTTCAACTACTGATAATCTATACACTTCATCATCAAACCATCTTTCTTCTTCACGAACAACACGGGTGCACCCCAAGGCGACACACTAGGTCTAATGAATCCCTTATCAAGAAAATCCTGCAACTGCTCCTTCAGTTCCTTCAACTCAGGTGGTGCCATACAGTATGGTGGAATAGAAATGGGCTGAGTGCCTGGAGCCAAGTCAATACAAAAATCAATATCTCTATCGGGTGGCATCCCTTATAGATCTGCAGGAAACACCTCTGGAAACTCACGCACAACATGAACTGAATCCATGGAAGAGATCTCCGCACTAGAGTCACGAACATAGGCCAAATATGCTAGACACCCCTTCTCGATCATATGCCGAGCCTTCACGTAAGAAATAACTTTGCTAGTAAAATGGCCAGGAGTCCCCCTCCACTCTAATCGGGGATACCCTGGCATGGTTAGTCACCGTCTTAGCGTGACAATCCAATATAGCATGATAAGGTGACAACCAATCCATGCCCAAAATAATATCAAAATTCAGCATATCAAGAAGTAGGAGATCTACACTAGTCTCAAGGCTCACAATAGAAACCATACACGAGCAATAAACACGATATGCAATAAGAGAATCTCCCACAGATGTGGACACATATACAAGAGCATCAGAGAATCACGAGGCACAATCAGATATGAAGAAAAATAGGATGACATGTAGGAATAAGTAGAGCCCAGATCAAATAGAACTGAAGCATCTCTTTGTCAAACTGGAACAATACATGTGATGACGGCGTCAGATGACTCTGCCTTAGGTCTAGCTAAGAATGCATAAAAACGAGGTTGGGCCCCACCACTCTGACCTCCGCCTCTCGGGCGACCCCTAGCTGGCTAGCCTGACCTACACCTCTAACGATCTTACCCCCGCCCCTAGCTGGCTGTAAGGCGGTGGAGCACCCGCTACCAATATGATGGCACGAGAATCCTGCTGAGATTTAATGCTCGACAATTTAGGGCAATACCTCCTGATGTGACCTATGCCCCCACACTTAAAGCACTCTCTCGGCTGTTGAGGCTGCTGAATATGAGACTGACCTTGACGGTTCAGATAGCTGTTATAGTAACTCTGAAGCGGTGGTGCACTGATAGGAGCTAAACGTGCACTGAATGCTGGCTGCTCAGGATGAGATCCATAAGGACCACGACTGCCCGAAACACCGTAGGCTACCTGAAGAGCTGACTGAATCGGCCTAGGAAGATGACCTCTACCAAAAGAACCTTTGCCTCCAGACGAGGTATCACTGAAACCACCAAAATGATGGGGCCTCTTCTCATATGTCGACCCTCTATCTTGACCACAAACCATCTTGATCCATCTAGCAATCTCTACGGCTCTCTGGAAAGAAATATCATCCCCTTTCTCCTTGGCCATCTCAAGTCTGATGCAGAAGGTAAGACCATCAATAAACCTCCTCACGCTCTCTCTATCTGTGGGAATCAGCATAGCTGCACGACGTGCTAGGTCCATCAACCTGGTCTCGTACTAGGTGACGGTCATGCCACCCTGCTGAGGGCGCTCGAACTGCCTACGGTACTCCTTTCTCAGAGTGAAAGGAATAAACTTCTCTAGGAATAGCTGCAAAAATTGATCCCAGGTAAGTGAAGGTGAACTAGCTAGTCTGCTCTACTCGAAATCCTGCCACCACCTCTTGGTTGAACCGATCATCTGCAACACTATAAAGTCGATCATATTGGTCTCAACAATACCCATGTTGCGCAACACCTCGTGGGAGAAGTCCAAATAATCATGTGGGTCCTCAGAGGGTGCACTGCTATATTGAACAGAAAAGAGCTTGGTGAACTTATCCAACCTCATCAAGGCCTCAGAAGACAAAGTAGGCCTCTCCCCGGCATGTGGCGCAACAATCGACTAAACTATCCCAGCTGGCTGGGATGCTGGAGTCTGATATAGGGGATCCATCTGCTCTAGAGTGTGAGTGGAGGGAGTCTGTGCTCCTTCCCCAGCCTGAGAGACGACTGGTGCCACAGGAAATTCTCCGGTCTGAGCCACACTCTCCATGAGTCCAACTAGGCGAACTAGAACGTCTTGGAGTACTGGAGTGGCTATGAATCCCTCCAGAACCTGAGTTGGTCCAACACGTATGGTCTGAGCCGGGACCTCCTCCTCATGATCAAATTGAGGCTCTACTGCGGGTGCTGCTGCTCGAGCTCTAGGTTGAGCTCGACCTCAGCCCCGGCGTCTTGTTCGACCTCAGCCTCGGCCTCTGGCCCTGATAGTAGCTGCAACAGGGGGCTCCGGCTCCTACGCAGCCATAGATGCCATGCGAGTTCTCACCAGCTGCGAGAGAACAAGAGTAGAATGGTTCAAACTTCAATAATGGAAATAAACCTCACCATAGAGAAAGAAAGGGGTGAAATTTTCCTAAAGCCATATAGCATCTCAAAGATAAGTACAGACGTTTCCATTCCAATCCTTAGGACTCTGCGAAGCTTGCTCATGACTCGTGAGACCTAGGCAACCTAGTGCTATGATACCAACTTGTCACGACCCGAAATTCCCACCCTCGGGACCGTGATGACACCCAACATTTCACTTGCTAGGCAAACCAGCGTTAGCTATATCTATTAAATGTTTTTAACAATTCCAAATTAAAAGACAACAACAAAACTGAATAGTCTAAAATAAGGTGATAAACTACTAAATGAAAAAAACCAAATACAAATCCGAGATCTGGTGTCACGAATACATGAGCGTCTAGAGTACTACAAATAAGGGTCTGGAAAAGAACATAACTGTCTGAATCAAAATAAATAGCTAAAATTATGTAAAAGGGGACTCCAGGGCTGCGAACGTCATGCAGCTATACCTCAAGTCTCCAATGATAGCTAGATCCAAGCAAACGTCATTCAGCGCAGCTGGGACCAACTCTAGTATCTGCACAAGAAGTGTAGAGTGTAGTATGAGTACAACCGACCTCATGTACTCTGTAACTGCTGAGCCTATCCTCGATAAGGTAGTGACGAGGATAAGGCGGGTTACTTACAATAACATGTACGCAATAATAATTATAATAACAAAAAAAAAAACAAGAATGGAAATAAAGCAGTTAAATCATAATAACGAACTCAAAATCCAAGTACCACAGAGTCTAGAATAACAAGGCTTATAAGCTCATTTCAAAAACCGAGGCAAATCCAACAAACACAAACAAATACAACTCATACAATCCGTTGCGGCGCGCAACCCGATTCTACCATATCATCATCTGTCAACATCATAATCCGTCCTTATTCCACCATTTCAATTCATTACCTTTTAATTTCTGTTGCGGCGTTCAACCCGCTCCCCAAACAATTTCGATCAACAATAGCAATTCAACAACCAAAATTTAAAGGAATTTCTTCATCGCGAGAGTAATATACGAAGCTGTGAGCACGTGATTTTTACCGTACCCGAAATATCTTTATAAAAATCATTAAATAATTTTTAATTAAGTATTAGTCATTTTAGGATTTTATTAGGTGTTTAATTACTCAATTGTTAACTAATTAATTCATAAAAATACTCAAAAATATCATGCATTGCATTTAGGATTTATGTTACATTTTAGAATTAAGTTAGTAATTAATCGTTTTATAAAATCAAAAATCATAAAAAATGGTTCATTTACACTTTCTTTAATTTCTAATCTTTAATTAGTAGATTCAAGGATTATTATAATTTTGTAAATAATTACTTTAGTTTAATTTTACATTTTTAGGGATTAAGATTTTAATTATTAGGTATTAAAGAAATAGAAACCGGATTTGGGCCAGTTTTAATTTAAACTAGGCTCAAATGCACTAAAAATCCGGCCAAACCCAGAGTCCATTTTCCCTCCCCTTAATCTGGGCCGTTGATCTTAGCAAGATCAACGGCCAGGAACTAACCCATCCCCCATATAAAAATGTCCTAAACCAAACCCTAATACTCTTTCACTTCCGCCTCTTCACTGTCCAAACACCCCCCATGAGGCCAACCCTAGCCGCCGACTTTCAACCCAAAAATCCGTTATCCACCACCGTTCCCGGCCACCCCAAACCACCACCATCACCTCCCTCACTTCAATCAACCCCTTGTCTACCAAAAACCCCAAAAAATCCAAGGAACTCGTGCAAAATCAGAACTTTAAGGATTAAAATCAAGACCGAGTTTTTTTGAAAAAAATAAGTTTTAACCGTGCGTTCTTGACAAGAACACACGGTTTAAACTTTATTTTGGTCACAAAATCATCAAGGATAAGAAGATAATTCGAGGTAATTACTTGTTTCCGTTTCATTTCATTTTTCTAGGTATTTTCTAGTTCATTCATCTCCTACCCTCTTTCTTTTACTTTGTTCGATTTTCTGATTTTGTTGGGTTTTACAAAAATGGCCAGGCTTCGTTTTTGACTAGGCTAATCCGTAAATTAGGAAAAAGGGCCAAATTATTAAATGGCTATTATTTAAAAGGGGTTACGGACAACTAGAGGGGGTTAATTAGAAATAAAAGATACTTAAAGGGGGAAAGGGTAATTTCAAAAGATCCCAACAGATTTCTATTGGAATTTTGTTAAAAAATCTGCTTGTGTATCGTGGGGGTGGAGGATCAGTGAAAAGGATTTGTTTCTTTTCTTTAACTAACAGAAAACAAAAAATAAAAAAAGTGGGGTCTGTTTAGTTTGGTTATAAATAGGAGTCTAAGTCTAAAAAACAAAGGAGAAAAAAAGAGAGGTCGTTTACAGAGAGGTCTAGAGTCTGAAAAAGAATTGAGAGAAGAGAGGGATAAAAGCAGAGGAGTAGAAAAAGAAAAGGCAGTGAACTTTTACAAGAAACAAACACTGAAGCTTTGGTTGTTCGATTGTTGTTGCTGACTGCTGCTTAGTGTCGTGCGTTAATTAGTACTACAAATCGAGGCTGCTATTTGTTGATTGTGGTTGTCTGGTTAAAGATTTGCTTGTCGACTGCGTAGGTAATTTCCAAACTTCTCTGTAATTTTAAATCAATTAGAATGAAATATTGATTCAGATTCGCGTTTCTTTATTTTGTTTAATCTGCTTGATCTATCCGTTTGTAATTAAATGTGATACATGTCCATTCAAGAGTTTGTTGGATTCGACTCATAAAAAATGTTGTTCTCTTTTGTGTCGCTACTGCGTATTTGGTCCGTTTTCGTTTTTCCGATGATTATAACATGATACAAAGATTGAAATGAAGTTGTTTTGTGAAGGCTATCCATTAATTGATCGACAGTAGCATTGTTGTTGTTAATCATATTTTCAATTAGTCTGTTTTTTTAGGATTACATTGCTATTTCAGCAACAGCATGGATATTAATAAGTTAATTTGTTCAAGCATTAGGAAGTGTTCATGGTTGTATAGTCCGTTCTTTCAAAGTTTCCTATTCTGATAATGAATGTTTAAATTCATACTCCAATTAGAGTCAAGTTTATTAAGCTGATTAACGTTGAAATAGTATCGTTGTTAAATTTAAAATGGCTAGTTCTAGAATAAGTGTTATTTCAAGTGTTGCCATCCGGGTAAAATCAGGGGCAGTGTTTGTAATCCTGCCTCCTTTGCGTGAGTTTGCATAGGAATGGTGCTATAAATGGACATATAAGTGAGTTGTCTGTTATTTTGGGATCCCATTCTGAAAATAATACTGCCAATAGTAGCTTCAGATTGTAGCCAGTTTGTTAACACAAATGGCTATATTCATAATCATGTAAATCGATTCAATTCCTGTGATAAATTTGTTGTATATATGATCTGTCTGTCAAGTTGATCACGCTGAAAATGGCACTGTTAACATAATATTCAGATTATAGCGGCATTCGCAAATTTGTGGCCATGTATGTAATTTGATGGTTGTTGGAGAAATGGTGTTATTACTGTAATTGTGTTCGTCTTTAAAAGTTGCCAGCATATGTTTATGACTAGATCTCACTGGATGAAGTTGCTATTCATTTATCAATTTTTTTAAAAAAAAATTTCAGATTGTTTAGGTTAAGCATTTGATTGGCTATATTTGCAAACGAATTACATTTGGAAGGTTGATATTAGATTCAATTCACTATTCACAGAAATTAACTACTATCATTACTGATATGATTTCTTAACAATACCCAGTATCAAAAGTTATTTTAGAGATGCGCCATGTAGTTAGCATTACTCCCTAATGGCCCTCTTAATTAATTAAATGCAAGAATGGAATGAGAAAGCCTCAAACGTCTATTAATTTTATTAATTCAATTCAAACACGATTAATTACGTTGTTGCTATGGGTACGGTTTCCGTGACATAGTGACGATGCCAACCTTCGGGGATGCCTTTTAGGTGGCCCGATTTAAACAATTTTAAATAATAAAAGCGTTAAAATTAATTTGAGGTGTGCCATACCAAATAAATTTACAAATATATGGCCCTCATTAATTAAACACTTAGAAAACCGAGGCGCGCTATTTAGCAAATTTCATGGCCCTCAACAAACTAAAAATACGTAATTTGCTTTAGGCACGTTAGTCTAATAATTTAGTTTCCTAAATTCGGGTGCGCATTTATGTGACCCACATTCCATAAATCTCAATGTTAAATTAAAAACGTTATAAGTTGCGGGTGCATTTATGTGACGCAATTTGTGACATATTTTTGATTGACATTGCAATTCTTGATAAATTTTAAAAGCGAAAAAGTAAAAAATTAAAAATGCACTATAGATTAATAACAGATATAAAAATCAAATAATAAGCCGATTGTGACAATAAGCGACCGTGCTAAAACCATGGAACCCGAGGGTGCCTAACACCTTCCCGCTGGTTAACAGAATTTCTTACTTAGAATTTCTGGTTCGCAGACTTCTTTATGAAAGTCGAACTTTTCCTTGATCTGGGATAAAACCGGTGACTTGGAACACCAATTTAAAATTTCCAAGTGGCGACTCTGAAAATAATTCAATAATCCCATTTTGATCAATGTCACTTTAATTGGAAAAACTCTTTTTTATATATTCCTCTCGGGGAGTGTACGAAAAGACGTGTGACAGAAGCAATGAAGAATCACATAATAATCCAAGAATTTTTAACAATTCAAATGTCTCAAATATACCCACTCATCGATATCCACCAATTAACAACTCGTACAAGTGAAACTACGTCATAGAAGGCAACTAATTCTACAGAACTATAAGACAAGTAAGACATATGACAATTTAAATATGCAAATAAAGCAAATAGAGGCAAGTACCAAATAAGCATAGAATTATAGAAGGGATGGATAATCTAATACAAGGATAACTAAATGACAAATAACAATTATGGCATGAAGTCAAATAAGCATGTAGCAATTAAGGCATGTAAAAAATATACTATGTAGTAATGAAAACATGGAAGCAAGTAACATAACAGCACATATACACTCGTCACCTCGCATATACATCATTTCCCACATAATCCACATAACATGTAGTTCAAGGATCCCTAATTTCCTCAAATCAAGGTTGGACTCAACATTTACCTCACTCCGCAATCAACTAAAAGCTTAACCACGGCCTTGCCTTTTGAACAAGACTCCAAACCAACCAAATCTAGCAACTTATTGACCAAATGATTCAAAATAAGCTTTACAAACTACCCATAAATGAAAGATGTTCAATTTTGATCATTTTTTTTAAAAAGGTCAACCCCGGGCTCGCTTGGTCAAAACTCGAGATTCGGACTAAAACTGGATTACCCATTTACCCCCGAGCACGATTATGTGATTTATTTCGAAATCCGGCCTCAATTCGAGATTTAAATCTCAATTTTACAAAAATCTCCAATTCTACCAAAATTCTTAATTTCTACCATGAAAATCCTAAATTTAATGTTGAAATCTCATGAAATGTAATGGGTAACTAAAAAGAAATGGATTAAAGTCACTTGCCAATGAATTTGGGATGAAAAGTCTCTTGGAAAATCGCATCTAGAGAAATGAGCTAAGTCCCATTTTTTCCCTCTTTTACCTAGCTGCAGGTGTCGCAATTGTAGAGTCTTGTTCGCAATTGCGAGCATCACAAATGCGAGACAAGGGATGCAAATGCGAACCCTGTCTCAGAGCAACAGATGTTGCAAATGCGATAATATGATCGCAAATGCAAAGTTCCCACCTTCGCAAATGCGACCACTTCCTTCGCAATTGCGAAGGAGTAAAATTTTGCCAGGTATCGCAAATGCGACCAAGTGATCACAAATGCGATCCTAAGCTGTTCGCAATTTTGAACCGTTTTCTCGCAAATGCGAAATTACCCAATCCCAGGGCTTGCTAACACTTGTTCGCAATTGCGAGATCTGCAGCAGAATACCAGCAACAAAAGTGCACCAGCTATCCTAGCATTAGCCAAATTCATCCGAAACTCACCCGAGCCAATCGGGCTTTAAACCGAACATGCACACAAGTATAATAACATCATGACAACTTGATCGCACATTCAATTTACCAAAATAACATCTAAATCTATGAACCAATCCTCAAAATAAATGAAATTTCAAAGTGAAACTCAAGAACACTAGAATCACATTTAAGCGTCCGAATCATGTCAAATCAATTCTGAATTGAATCAAATTTTGCAGACAAGTTTCAAATAGCAATATGGAACTATTCCAAGTTCCAACATCAAAATCCGAACCCGTTAGTTAAAAAGTCAACTTACGATCAAATTTAATAATTTTTAACTTTCAAGAATGCTAGATTTCGGCAAAATGAATGAAAACCAATTAGGGACTTCCGAATTCAATTTCGGGCATACACCCAAGTCCCAAATCACTTTAAGGACCCACTTGGATCATCAAAATATTATCCGGGTCCGTTTACATGAAATATTAACCGTAGTCAACTCAAACCATTTTAAAGGCAAAAATTCACATTTTTTTCTATTTTTCATATAAAGGCTTTCCGGCATAAGACACAGATTGCGCACGTAAATCGAAAATACTAAATGGAGTTAATCAAGGTCTCGAAACATAAAAAATAGAGGTTTGATCTCAAAATGACATATCGGGTCATCACATAGGGTTAATTAGTCACAATATTTGCACATTGTTCATCTTCCCACCCCATCTTTCACCCTATTTTCTTCTTCGTGCTTGCTTTGTATATCTTGCCGATATCTACTTGTGGACAATGTATAAGTTCTGAACTAGAAGTAGGGCATATCAATACTTATTTTTTGATATTACCACTAATGAAATGGTTATATGCTTCATTTTTTGAAATTATCACAACTGATATGGTTGTCACACCACTTTTTGCCCCAAAAAATATGTGGATTATTATGGATAGTTGTGAGTTAAAGAGTTTTTCAATTAAAATAACAATTTGAGATATGAATTATTTTAATGCTTAGAGTCGCCACTTGGAATTGATTTTTGGGTATTCCAAGTCACCTTTTATTTGAATCCCTAGTCAAAGAAATGTTGATTTTATTTATTATTGGTCTGCGAAAACACGAGACTGGGTAAGGAATTCTATTGACCGGGGAGAAGGTATGAGGCACTCGCCGAATCCCGTGATTTTAGCATGGTTGCTTTATTGACTACAACCTGGCTTGAATTAATTATGGACAAACTATCCTTTATTTTGATTTTCATGTTTTACCTATCCGCTTTTATAGCTTGATTATTATGATTATTAAAGGATATTTTGAATAATAAGATGTCGTGACCACATTATGCAAGCGAATGCATGATCAAGACGAAATTTATTAATTTTGTCATAACAGTGCTACGCAAGCGAATCTGCAGTCATGACAAAGGATTATTAGCACGCTATTACTTTTGGAAAATTACCACATTTGAGGGAATTAACTTGGAATTTATTAAATGTCAACTATCACACTACGCAAGCGAATCCACAATTATATCAAGGGATTAATTAAATTAGGAGTTAATTACAAGCAATTGGATATAGTATGAGATTATTGGATTAATTTATTGAAAGTTAAATATCACGCTACGCAAGCGAGTCCGTGAAATGAGAAAGTTAAAGCGCGCCTACTAGTTGCCTAGCGTTTAAATTAATTAGGTAATTAAGTTATTGAATTATTACTATTTTAAGATGAAACTGATTTTATCGAAGTTGGTTTGAGAGAACAATAATTAATGACTTAGGCCATCTCTTGCTTATTGGCTTTTCATGTCAATGGGCCACTTTATTGACTTATGGGCTGCTTTGTTGGTTTACAATAAAATAGGCCTAGCAGAATTGCCCATATTACTAAGATCTTTATTTTTGCTTTACTCATTTGCCCACTTACTTCTTCTTTTTTTCGATTAATCTCAAACCCATCATCTAAACTATATACAATCTGAAATAAGCATATTTAAATGATTAATTCTAGCTTGAGGAAATTGTGAACTAATATCCAACCCATTAGACTTTATTTGAGAATAGAATAGAAAATGACACCAAACTTCATTTCGACTAAGCTCGTAAAAATAGTAATTTGAAAAGATCATCAACTCATTTGATAATGGAATAAAATTATAAACATACAGTTCCTTGGAATTCAAGCTTTAACAAGAAATAAAAGTTTACAACTACACTAATATTTAAATGTTAACACATACAACCAGACTTTTAGACAAGCTTAAAGAAAATGGAAATGAACCAAAAATAATCAAGATGAGTAGCACAATGCCAAAAACTATCATTGTTATTATTTATTGAAACAGGCATACATATCACATGGCTTAAAATGTTACCTTAGTGCTGAAACTCCTAAAGCTACTACTGCTCATAAAGACTTTGAACCAACAGTAGGCTACCAATGCGACATGCTTTAAACTAGCAACAACGAACTCAAATCAGCAGTGCGAAACTAGTGGAAAAACAGAAAGACCAGATCTGAATGCTCCCAGCAATACCGAACAAAAAAGTAACTTGAAAGATCTATTTGGTTTGGAGATCTGAAAAGAAAAGAAAAGAAAGCATACTACCTTTTTTCTTTAATGCTTAGTTATTGTCTTTTTTTATTTTTTGTGTTTTCTTAGAGTGTAAAGGATATCTTCTAAGGGTGATAGAGTGTTTTTCAATCAAGTGTGGGAAGAGCAGCCCCTTAAGTAGGCAAAGAAAATTACTTTTTGGACAAATTTGGTTCACCAAAAGTTTGTCCAAAAAGGACCGACTCTGTGTGCTAAATACTGTTCAAAGGTTGTCCAATAGGTGAAAGAACAGCCTAAAAATTTGTTGTAGCAGAAGCAAGGAGGAAAAGAGTCTTTTTAGCCCCTCTACTAGTAAAAAGTAGGCTAGTAATACCTTATTTTATGATAAGTAGTACCCTATTTTATGATAAAATTACCTAAATTCAGCTTTTACGATATTAGTACCAATCTATGAAATTCAAAACAAATTAAGAAACAAGTAACTAGATCGATTAGATTGATAAGGCAAACATACTTGGAGTGCAACCAAAATGAGCATTAAAACGAACTAGATTAAAACCACTTCAACTTATGCAAATAAACGTAGAGCGACTGAAACTATAACCTATTACACTAAACAAATTTAAACATAGTATCGTTGCACTATCGGACAACAATTAAAAGCAACAAACGACTAAGGATTAGACAATACGACTATTTCAAAATACACTAATGCAGCCAAACAAATCAGCAATGATCAAAACGAGCGAAGAAATCAAACGAAAGATAAACCTAAATCGCAAAAACAAAAAAAATAGAAAAGTGAAGAAAGAAAATAAGAAGAAAGGGAGGTAGGGTTTTACCACACAAGGGAAAGTCGATGCCAAATCGAACAACGAAGAGATGCCAGGGACCTCGAGCAACGGCGATCCGACTTTGGAATGATCGTTTCATTTTGATAGATGCTAAATTCAATGAATTTGGCGTCATATCAAAAGGAAATGGGTTTCCTTAGGTCGAATGTACTTTATAACAGAGGGCTAAAGCAGTTTAGGGGAAATAGTGATGGTGGTGGCCGGAGGTTGGCAGTGGGACGGCGGCAATGGCGGAGCGACAACGTTTGTGGGTGAAAATAGGGGGGAAATATAGGTATCATGGAGCTCTATCCATTCATGTTGTGTTGTAGGGTGGTAGTAGCCGGAGCTTCACGAATTTGGACAAAAAAGGTGGCGGCTAGGGTTTCCTAGATCCAAAAGTCGTGGAATTTGAGCGAGTTTTGAGGGATTTGGAAAGAGGAGGTTGAGGGGATTGTATGGTGAAAATATGGGGTGTTTTGGAGGTGGTCCACTACCGGTGGGCGATTTCCGGCAGCGGAGCAGGCGACACGCGGCTGAGAGAGGAGAGAGTAAAGAAAGAAAGAAATAAAGGAAAAATGGGAACAAAATTTTGGCCTCTGTAGGTCTTAAATACCAGAAAAGAGATCAAATGATGGTCGTTGGATGAAGGAGAGATGAAGAGCTGGGATTTGATCTCACCCACTTAACTAAAGGACGTCGTTTTGGCATCTTCTAGGAAGCCCATCTAGAATGGGTCTTGGAGCTAGTGGGCCTATGATTTTTGTCTAAATTTTGGGCTAATTTTGGCTTTAAAATGATAAACCAAATCCCTTAACCCCTTAACAAACTAATTAAACTAAACTCTAACTCAAAAACCTACAAAACACACAAAATAATTCAAGGAAAAAATATAAATTAGAAAAAGAAATAGCAAAAATTAGGCATTTACAGCTGCCCCTCTTTGCTCGAGAACATGAAAAGTTTTCGTGCAAAGATAGTGAATGTCATGACTAATTTTGCTCACAAATCAACTACAATGAAAGCATTTCTTGAAAAAGGTGACTGAACCTTGCTTCCGAAGTTGCCTACATATTCTTGGCTATAAAGGAATAAGGTCAGTGTAGTTCTGAGAAATTTTGGTAGCTGGGACTACCAAACACTGGAGTTAAGACTGCTGATATTGTTGTCTTTATTGTTACTGTTACTTGCTGCTTACATCAAAAGAAAAAGGAGAAAAGAACTACATATGCCTGCAAACTACGGGTGTAAAATTCCTATCTATGTGTCTTGTGGAGTTAAATCTTGATTCTTGACTTGCTCACTTGTGTTGATCTTAGATTGGATCTTGATGCTCTTTGAAGAAAAGATTATGACTCAATCTCAATCTCTCTCTTTCCTGATTCAAAATTGAGAAGAGGAATCTTGAGAAGCTGGGTTGCTAACACATTATCAAAGTTAACTCCAACTTTCCTGTGATCGAAAGACTTCTTTTTTCTGATGAGAATTGAAAATGTAAGTTTTAATTGTCACAACCTGTGCTCTACGGCGGGGCCTGCAAAGCCATCAAAGACGAACAAATTTTTTGCCCCAGTTTGGTACTGAGAAATTTTTTGTGAGTTATAGGCTAAAGCTGCAAATCAGCTTATTTTATTTGAAAGATGCAAAAATGATACTGAAGACTCTGAATCGAATGTGCTTCTCTTAGGAGTAAAACTGATAAAACTTAGACAAGTAGGTGCATCTCCCATGGGTAACATTGGAATGACTGTGAGATTGAAGGACTCGAACTAGGAATTGCGTCTCTTACGATTAATAATTCATATTAGAAAGTGTGTATCCTATTGGAATGACTTAAACTAGGAAGTGTTTCTCCTACGAATGAGGTTGAAAGACTTAGACTAGGAAGTGCATCTCCTAAGATTGGTAGTTTGGATTAGGAAGTGTGTCTCCTACTGGAATAACTCAAACTAAGAAGTGTGTCTCTTACGGATGAGGTTGAAGGACTTGTGCTAAGAAGTGCTTCTCCTAGGATTAATGATTCAGATTTAGGAAGTGCATCTCCTGGAATGACTCAAACTAAGAAGTGTGTCTCTTACGAATGAGGTTGAAAGGCTTGGGCTAGGAAGTGCGTCTCCTAGGATTAATAGTTCATATTAGCAAGTGCGTCTCCTATTGGAATGACTCAAACTAGGAAGTGTGTCTCTTACGAATGAGGTTGAAGGACTTGACTAGGAAGTGCGTCTCCTAAGATTAATTGTTTAGATTAGGAAGTGTGTCTCCTATTGGAATGACTCAAACTAGGAAGTGCGTCTCCTACGAGTGAGGTTGAAGGACTTGGACTAGGAAGTGCATCTCCTAGGATTAATGGTTCAGATTAGGAAGTGTGTCTCCTATTGGAATGACTCAAACTAGAAAGTGTATCTCCTAGGAATGAGGTTGAAGGACTTGACTAGGAAGTGCATCTCCTAGGATTAATGGTTCATATTAGGAAGTGTGTCTCCTATTGGAAGACACAAACTAGAAAGTGTGTCTCCTATGAATGAGGTTGAAGAATTGAGAGGGAATGTAACCAGGGGCTGGCACCCTGTATTGTTGAGCCAGAATGTAACCATGGGGTTGGCGCCTTGTATCAATTAGAAAGAAGGAAACCGGGGGATTGAATACCTTGTAATAAAATGGAACCCCTATAAGGATTAGTATACCTTATGTTAAAAAATACAGCTAGGGATTGGTGTACCCTATACTGAACATGCGACTAGCGCGTGGTCTGCCCTATGTCAAAATGGAATCTCAACTAAGGCATGGTGTACCTCATGCTGGAAAATGAAGTGGCTGATGATGTGATTATGGGCATGCCTAAAAAGAAAAAGCTGAGACTTTGAAGAACTTTACCTTTGGTGACATTCGCCCTTTGAAACTTCATTTCTACACTACTTTGTTTCCTATTTCAAACAAAGAAAGATTTGTGAGTTTTCAAAGTGGTGGTTGGTTTGTGTGACCTGAGTAGTGTGAATTCGCAGCCACCTTGCTGAAGGAGAACTGATTCTTTCAGCGTGGTGCCAAGTTGCTCGGGTATTCTGTATTGCATTATGGAGACCTTGGCTTTCTATCGTCGCCCCCGACTATTTTATTCCCGGATGTCTAAGGTGTTGCTAAACCTTGCCTACAAAGCAAGTCTTCACCTTGGCGGTTTTTTTTTCTTTAAAAATCAAACTTAATTATCTTGCACCCGATATCAGTTTGTGTCTGTGGTGCTATCAACTTTGCACATGAAATAAGTCTTGCTTAGCAACCTTTTCGATTTTTTTGAAAAACTTTGTTCGGCTTATTAGAGGAGATCACAGATGGATTCGTGCCTCTGTCAATGCCGTGTACGCCCTACATCCTTTGTTTTGCACTTCCGGTAAACAGTGACTAATTTTGTGCCCATTTCTTTGTTGGCTTCTAAACAAATAGACCAGAAAACTTTTCTCTTTGGAACTTCCGTATGCACACTCAGATCTTGTTTAAACTTCAACAACTTATTGTGCATGTTGCTTCCTTGGTTTGTCCTCTTTGATGTGCTAGGATAGAACTCACTTTGTACAGTTAGAAAGCTGGTAACAGATTTTGAAATCATTTCTTATTTATTTTAACAAAGACCAACTCAAAATAATAATGCAAATGGACACAATGACGCGATGTAGAAGTGAGAAGGAATAGTATTTAACTAAAAATGCCGCTTTAGGGGGGAAGAAAGAAAGAAAGGGATTTTTTGAATGTGGGAGATAACTCTAACGATCATGACATGCATTTTAGACTGAGCGGCCAAATCTATCCGACCAATCTACTCTTTCTTCTTGTTGTTCCCTTTCGTCTTTGAAGTTGGCCTCTTTGTGCTAATCATTCGTAATAAATCACAGCTCACCTTCGACTAGCAGTGCCCCGAAAGGTTTTCACCAACTGGCCTCTCTCAGTTATTTATCTCTACTTACCATCTTCTTACAATGCCCATGAGTGTTTTCACCAATAAGACTCTCTCATTTTCATTCATATCGTGTTTTACTCTTTTTTTTTCTTTTTCTTTTGTGCGAGCAACCTGACATTGTTTTGTGTCTCGTGACAATTTTTGCTTATTGTGTGCTTTCCTTGGCATTCTTAAAGATTAATTGGGAGGTCTTTATTTGGAGGATTTTTGGATAGGGTTAGAAAGAAAGGGTCGCATGAGGCTCAAAATAGACTCAAAATGATAGGGTTGTATACTTACAGCTCTTTGAATCGACTCTTCATAAAAACATAAAAACTTCTGCACCAGTTTCAACTACTAGAGAATTTTTATTTTTGATTTGGTTAGACTGAACCCTAGTGTAGAGCTACCTACGTATCCTTTAAAGGAATTAAGTCAAACGTAGTTCAAATTGACACGAAAGAATTTGTTGTGGTTTTTTTCCCATTATTTTCTTTCTTTTTTCTCTCTTTTCTTTTTTTTCTTTTTTTAAAACAAAGTGCCCCAGCTCCTATTTTCTGGTAGTATGGATCTTCCGACTCTTTAATTTTTTAGGGACTTTGACTCTATACTTGATTCCAAAAGAGGGGGGTCAAAGAAAAATAAAACAGGCTCAAATGGGGTGACGAAGATATGAAGTGTTTGGGTAGCAGAAAAATAGCCTCCCAACCTCAAAAATGCCAAACATACTATCTCTTCTCAAGTTCGACATTGATGGACATGACAGTCTTCTTGGTTTTGTTAGGTGTATAGCTCTGTAGTCAGTATCTTGTTCGCAAAAAATGACCTTTGTCAATTTGGAGCCATATTTTCTTGGTATTTGTTTTGATGTGGAAGTATGCACTTCAATACCAGCTAATCCATTTAAAATTTCATGTAATGCACTTTCCTTGGAGATTTGCGTCATCTTCCATGATATGATTAGATTATGGCAGGCTGTTGCCAAAACCCTTTCATCGATTAGTCCAACCAGACTTCAAAACTTTCAATTATTCCTAAGCTGGTATTCATGATAGGTTTGAGATAAACATCTTTAACCTCTACGGATATGACTGTTTTGGTTCCATGTGATCTTGACATATACTTATCATCAAAGTTTTTCAACCTCTTACTTATCCTCCAAGTGTTTTTCATCGATTCGATTCAAGATTGGGCATGCTTTCTAAAATCTAGCTGAAAACTCCGCATGTATGTCATGTCACTAACATTGGCGTGAAAAGAAATATACATGCAAGAAGAACTAAAAACAATGGATTTGAATGACACAAAGCAAAAAGTTGCATTTCATTGATTAAAGGATAGAGATTATGACAGGACAAACAAACAACATCTGGATTATAACCTCGAAATAATCCAGATGATAGAATTATGACAAAATAAGTTACCAAGGCTCCTTCCTAGCACAGAGGGGAGTGGCTTTCCAATTACTAAGCTCGACACCTTAGCTACGAATTTGCACATCAGCGTCAAACAGGACCTTCAACAATTCTGATCACCTTGCATTTAGTGGAAAGGTCCTTGACTTTTTTAGCAAACTGTCCCCATATTCTTTATCATTGTAAATCATCCAAAAATTTCGTGCTTTGTCATGAATTTCAAGGTGCCATTATCTTGGACCACGATCATCCCTTCTTGAATCATCATTTCTATTTCCTTTTTCAAAGCCCCAAAATCCTCAGTGCTATGCCCCTAGACATTAGAATGGTACATGCACTGTACAGCAGGGTTAAAACCTTTTGCATATGGATCAGGAACATACCCTTGAAGCGGCTCAATCATGTCACAACATTTTAACCTTTCAAACAAACTTGCGTAGGATTATATGATTGGCGTGAAATTGTCCCTCTACTTATGTTCCCTTTCATATTTTTGGTTTGGACGAGGGTTGTAGGGTGATTGAGAGTTCTGCTGCCGTGGACGAAGATCTGTTAAAGCTGGGGCCCGCATTTGCTGGCGATTGGATGGTTTGGCATAAGACTGAGCATTAAGTGTTGCATATTGTGGAGCAACTGAGTATTGAGGATCCGAGATGGATGGTAGTGTTGTGGGGAACCATAGGAAACCTGATGAGACTACCCATATTGTTGAGATTCTCCCCTTTGGCCTCTTTTCAACCATGATTCCATCATGGCCTTCCTCATATTTCTTCTTTCGATTTGCAAGGCATCCCGACCCATTCTGAATTGCTTGGGTGGTGGCTTTGAGAACTGCTTGACTTATAATTTGGCCAGTCTTGAGGCCATTCTCGACCATTTCCCCTATCTTGATTGCTTCTGCAAAAGGTTTACCCATGGCGGGCATCATGTTTTTAAAGTAATCAGGCTCTTGAGCGTCCAAAAAAATAGAGATCAACTCGTGGTTATCCATGGGTAGCTTAAATCTAGTCGCTTGCTCTCTCCATTTAATGGCATAATCCTTAAAGCTTTCAATCGACTTATTCTTCATATTGGACAAGGAATTGCGATCTGGCGCAATATCAATATGGTACTGAAATTATTTGATGAAGGCTTGGGCCATGTCGTCCCAAACATGTCAGTGAGAGATCTCTTGGTCAATGAACCATTCAGGGGCTACTCCCACTAGACTCTCCCCAAAATAAGCCATCAGCAACTCTTCTTTTTCTCCTGCGCCCCTCAGGTGGTTGCAATACCTTTTCAAGCGGGTGATAGGATCGTCGTATCCATTATATTTCTCAAATTTTGGGGTCTTGAACACTGGGGGTAAATTGATGTGGGGAAACATGCACAAATCATTGAATGAAACACTTTTGTGACCACCTAGTCCTTGTATGTTCTTTATGTTCTGCTCAAGACGTATTATTTTCGTGTCCATCTCATCTGGCTCTCCCGTCTTGATAGCCTTTTCATTTTCTATAGGTGACTCATACTGTGGAGTCTAATTATGTGGAGCCGAGACCTTGAAATCTATATCTGGAGAGTAGTATTGGCCATCATAAGCATGAGATGGTGGCTCGATGTTTGGGCTCGTCACAGAATTTGGTGGCCGGATTGTATACACTGGTGCACCACACATGATGAGAGGGGTATTCCTAACCGGTGCGGCAGGAGGTTGCACATTCATTACCAGGGGCGGAAGGAAAGTTGTTGACACATACCCCCGGTGGTAGAATGTGATCACTCGTTGTGGGGAGCGGTGGTTGAGTAGCCACGGATACTGTCACGATCCAAAACCAACCTGTCGTGATGGCCCCTATCATGGTACTAGACAAGCCGACTATGCAGACATTGCCAACACTCTAAAGCTTTGAAAGATATGGAAGCAGTTAAAATTAAGGAAAACCTTTTTAAAATAGAGTAAGAAATCATAATTCAATACAAAATCTCTCCCAAAATCATGGGTGTCACCGAGTACATGAGCAGCTACATAAAGATATAGTCTAATACACCGTCTAGGTAATAAAAACGGAAGCATAAAATGAAAGGTGAGGAGGGAGAGTCAAGGTCTACGAACGCCAAGTAGCTACCTCGATAGTATCCGGACTCCACAACTCAGCAACCGCCGTGGCCGAAAGCACCTGGATCTGCACACGAGGTGCAGGGTGTAGCATGAGTACAACCAACTCAATAACTAACAAATCTAACCTTTGGACTGAAAGATAGTGACAAACTCAACAGGTACAGTTAAATATAGAAATAACAGTACATAAATGTAGGCATGCTTTCACGTTCAACAGTTAAACTCAATTCAAGTAAAATAGATCAATTCTGAATGATATGAGGAGTATGAACTCTCTACATCTACATGCCAATGCACATGCTGTTTGTGATGCACCACGCTGAAAGCCTCGTGTACTCACACTCTCAGGATACTCAATTACTCAGTACTGTATATGGCCAAACCAGCCTAGGGAAGATCCAGCCCAGGGGAAGATCCATCCCTCAATATAGTCCACTGCGCTCACTAGAGGTGTGTACAGACTCCGGAGGGGCTCCTTCAGCCCAAGCGCTATAATAAGCCAGATCCAGCTGTCACACCTCTTTTCGTACACTCCCTGAGAGGAAATGTATAAAAATGAGTTTTTCCAATTAAAGTGACATTGATCGAAATGGGATTATTGAATTATTTTCAGAGTCGCCACTTGGAAATTTAAATTGGTGTTCCAAGTCACCGGTTTTATCCCAGATCGAGGAAAAGTTCGACTTTCATAAAGAAGTCTGCGAACCAGAAATTCTAAGTAAGGAATTCTGTTAACCCGCGGGAAGGTGTTAGGCACCCTCGGGTTCCGTGGTTTTAGAACGGTCGCTTATTGTCACAATCGGCTTTATTATCTAATTTTAATACCTGTTATTAGCCTATAGTGCATTTCACTTTATTCCGCTTTTCTGCTTTTTAAAATTATTGGAGAATTGCAATGTTAATCAAAAAATCTCACGAATCACGTCACATAAATGCACCCGTAATTTGTAACATCTTTTAATTAAACATCGGGATTTTGGATTTGGGTCACATAAATGCGCACCCGAGTTCAGGAAATTCAATTATTAAAATAACGCGCCTAAAGCAGCTACACGTTTTTAACTTTTCGAGGGCCATGAAATTTACTGAATAGCACGCCTCGATTTTCTAAGTGTTTAATCAATGAGGGCCATATGTTTGTAATTTCATTTAGTATGGCACGCCTCAAATTAGTTTTTAAAGCTTTTATTATTTAAAATTATTTAAATCGGGTCACCTAAAAGGCACCCCCGAAATTAGCGTTATCACTATGTCACGGGAATCGTACCCATAGTGGCAACATAATTAATTGCCTAGAATCGAACTACTAAAGTTTAAAGCATTGAAGGCTTATTTACATTGATATCACACCTTAATTAATTAAGAGGGCCATGGATGATCGTTACTAATTGTATGGCACACCTCTGTTATCCTAAATTAACTAAATGTCATTGCTAAGAAATAATGTAACCGATTGATGTCTGATGAAGGGATTTTAACACGATAACAACTATTCAACAAGAACTCATTTGCAAATGTAACCATAAACATGCATACTAAGCATAAGAACGGTCGATTACAAACACTGCCGATAACATACTTGAAAATTTCTTTTGACATCATCTTTCTATAATAACTCAACCAGCACAAAATATAACCACGAAAATGACCTGAACAACATCTTCTACAATAATAGTCTTAAAATTAATCAAACACAATTTCCATTGAACTTTACAATTTAAAATAGGAACTTTATGCCCACAACACCTTTTCCACATTACAACCATCGAACAGAGTACCAATCTCAACCCACAGGATAACAAATTTATCTATAAGTATTAACTCCTTTTAATGTTTATGAATACGGTCATTGGTTTTACAAGGATGCAATAATACTCCAAAGTGTGCTTAAATGAACTAATCTCTATAGTAGCCATAAACCAATTAGATGGCGTAATTACGAATATAACCAACGAACTCACAAATGCATCTTGCAGATAAATCTTCCCTTAAGGACATTGTTCTTAATACAACCAACCTAGTAAAACAGAATAAAAATGACCGATATCCAGTTTACATTGAATGTAGTGTTATCAAATTATATTACATTAACAGCCTATATAGCATTAACGCCTGCAGTAGTACACAAACAGTAGTATCTTAACACTATGGAGGTATCAAGATTCTAGTGTGATGCATAACAGTAGTTACGTTAACGCATAGTAGACTATGCTTGAAACAAAAATGAACGATAGTACGAATGAAACTGTTAACAGTTTATGTACAATCTTCGAAATAAAACAACATTTTGAGGCACCAACGATATTAATCAGCTATGAATAGTACACATATGGCCTTAATCATGAGTATAAGCATAGACGATTCTGAGTCCTGAATGAACAAAGCTGGGCAGAACAATAGGAAATCTCGAGGAAAACAGAACATGTAATATTAACAGTTATATGAGATAACAGTTGTGTATCCTATATGACTCCAAAGTCGACTATCAGTTTATAATGAAAATAAGTTAGACGAAGCAAATGCGTAATATCAGTAATAAATGGTAAGACGCGCAATGAACATCGTTCAATAGTATAGAAATAGTCATTAATCAAAGACGAGCAAATTTAAACGGAAACAGACAGATGATAATCAACTAAATTCAAACCAATATCTATCGAACTACATGAAGAACTGTAAAGCATCTATAACACATTGTTTGCGATATGACGTGTAAATACAAAAAGCGCTCGAGCGTACCTATAAAGTTGATCAAACAAATCCTAATGAAAATGCAGCAAACGGGCAAGCAGCAGCTCTGAAATTCACAAGCTTATCCGTGATTAGTGAGCGATTTGGTATTTCATATACCAAATTTCAGAGGCAGAGAAGAAGTATTTGTTTTTGCTTTTTGACTCCTCTGTTTTTTCACTCTGTAAACGACCTCTCTGTTTTTCTCTATTTCTTTTCTCCTCCTCTCTATAGCTCACTGTTTCTCACAATTCCCTCCTTTTCAATTCTTTTTCAGACCAAAACCTTCTGTTTGCTTTTAAATTTCATACCTCCCCTCCCCCTTGTAAACGACCTCTCTGTTGTCTTTTATACTTCCCTCAAAACAAAACAGACCT
>MCJB01040030.1:111742-157289 GCA_002018475.1 Nicotiana obtusifolia | reverse complement strand
TCTCTCTCTCTCTCTCTCTCTCTCTCTCTCGGGCTCACAATGGCGTGAAACCAGCCCAAAAATGATGATAGGATATAGCAATAACTAGCAACGGAGACTGAGATATGATATGCAATGAATAAATAGGACTGAGTGTGAAATTTCAATGTAATCAATAAGTCGACAGCAAGAAACGACCATTATAGGTCCCAACAGTAGCAGCATATAGCCTAAACATGATTTCTAGCATGATTGGCAGCTCAATTACTTATCACATGATGAGAACACGGATATCAACAAGATAAATCCACTATACAGTTCCATGGAATCGACCAGGTCACAGTTCTTATGGTGCATACCCACATGCCCTTCACTTGGCATGTGCATCACCTCAACATCAATCATATAACACATAATTCGGGGTTTCGAACCCTCAGGGCCAAGTTTAGAAGTGTTACTTACCTCAATCCGAGCAAATCTTTACTCCAACACACCTTTGCCTCGCAAAACGGCCTCCGAGTGCCTCGAATCTACCCACAAACAATGCGATACAATCAACACAGGCTAAAGGAATCAATTCCATAAGGAAATACTAAGTTATTAATCAAAAGTCAAAATCGACTCAAAAGCCCGCCCCCGGGCCCACGTCTCGAAACGCGATTAAAGTCACAAAATTCGAAAGCCCATTCAACCACGAGTCCCCATACCAAATTTATCAAAATCCGACTCCAAATCGTCACTCAAATCCCCAAATCAAACTCTCAAAATCTCTAATCTCAAACTCCCAAATTCCACCTTAAATACGCACAAACTATGTGGGAAAATCAATGTGGAAACACAATTACTGAATAAATTAGACCACAAGCGACTTACCTCAAGGAATCCCCCAAAAATCTTCTCAAAAATCGCTAAACCCCGAGCTTGAAATGTTTAAAATAGTGAAAATCTCGGAACCCTCGTTTATAAGACACTGCCCAGGATTTTCGCACCTGCCGCCGAATAACCACACTTGCGGAACTGCTTTTGCGGTAAAAACATCCGCTTCTGTAGAAATCACTTAAATCCTCCAAGGCTTCCATCTGTGCTCCAGCTTCCGCGCCTGCGGAGGCGCTTCTGCGGCCCACTATCCGCTTCTATGGAAACAGACCTCGCCCCTCAACTCCGCATATGCGAAACCTTGCTCGCACATGCGAGCTCGCAGATACGATTACCCCCTCGCACCTGCGTCCTGCCCCAGGCTAGCCCATCTCCGCACCTGCAGAAATCCAGCCGCATCTGAGGCATCGCACCCGGAGCCAATCCCTCGTAGGTGCGATCACACCAGAAAACTCCCAGCTTCAGCAATGCACTGAGTCTCATTTTTCGATCCGTTAACCATTCGAAATCAACTCGAGGCCCCTCGGGACCTCAACCAAACATACCAACAATTCCTAAAACACAGTACGAACTTAGTTGAGCCCTCAAGTCACCTCAAACAACATCAAAATCACGATTCTCACCCCAATTCAAGCCTATTGAAACTAAGGAAATTCCACATCTACAAACGACGTCGAAACCTATCAAATCACGTCCGATTAATCCCAAATTTTGCACACAAGTCACAAATGACACCACGGACCTACTCAAACTCCCGGAACCCTAGTCCGAGCCCGGTATCCACAAAGTCCACTCTCGGTCAAACTTTTAAATTTTTAACTTTCGCCATTTCAAGCTTAATTCCACTATGGACCTCCAAATCACAATCCGGACACGCTCTTAAGTCCAACATTACCCAAAGGATCTAACGGAACCATCAAAACTCCATTCCAGAGTCGTTTACACATAAGCCAATATCCGGTCAACTTTTTCAACTTAAGCTTTCAACCTTGAGACTAAGTGTCTCAATTTATTTCGAAATCTCTCCGAACCCGAACCAACTACCTCGACAAGTCACATAACAGCTATAAAGCACAAAAGGAGCAGTAAATAGGAGAACGGGGCTAAAACTCAAAAAACGATCGGCCGGATCGTTACAGATACGGTGAAAGTTCCCTTTGACGTACCTTGAGGCGGAGGCTGACCGGAGACCCAAGCCTGATACACATCAGACAGTTGTTGTTTCAATCTTCTTACTTCCTCCGACTCTTGCTCAACAGACTGACCCTGGGGGTCGTCACTGACCAACTCAATTTCATCATTGTTAGCCATCGGTACCTTTCCCTTAGATCTGGTGAAGTAATGATGTATTGCCAGTTTCACCACAAACCAACCACCTTAAGCTAAATCTATAAGAGACAACAAATGTGTTAAGGAAGCTTTTAAGGCTATCTCGGTAAAAATGGTCGGATACAAAGGCAACACAGTAAAAAAGTAGACAAAAACAGACGAAATCATCATTTTTACAAAAACAGCCTTGCGACACACCATTGAAGGTTCAAGGCTATCTCGGTAAAAATGACCGGGCATAAGAGCAAAATGGTTAAAAGCAAAAAATGGACAAAGTAGCTATTTACAAAAACGGTCCTTTAGCACTTTCGAGGAAGATATTTAGGCTGTCTCAGCAAAATCGACCGGATACGGAGGCAAAATGGTAAAAGGTGACTAAAATTAGCTTTTTCTTTTTTTTTCGAATTTTTTTGTGCATATGCGTAACTTTTTGTGCTTTTTTTTTAAGAACGTGGGTCGAACCCGATAAACGTTGCTTATGTATCTCATCGGGTAGTGAGAATCAGACCCGTGTAGTTCGGTGCAAGACTTGACAGGGTTTTGACCATTTTTGTTTTTTTTTTCCGGACACCTCACGCTGGACTACTTCAAAATCTTAGTAAAAATAGATTATTTGTACCAAACAAGGAGAATGTTTTTTTATTCAAATTGCGCTCAACTAATTTTCTAAAGTCGGTCAACAATACAAGCAAGCCTTCCAAATGATGTAGCAAGTAGCACATAAGTGAACATAATGGTCTCAAATATGATACATGTCTTATACGAATCAAGCCCCTCTTTCGAGCTTCACTAAGTCAAATGCACGTGATACGAATAAAGTGAACCTACTAGGGATATCCGCCATGAGATTTTTTCTTCTAGATTTAATTCCTGATGGAGAATGTATCTAGACTGGCGTACTCGAGCAAACAACTCTAGCCGATGAGGGTCAGCGTACCGGTAGCATTACTTTCCCGCTTAGCTGGTGGCGCTCCCCCGCCTAAAACATGTGTGACTAACATCCTTCACTGAATGGAAAGCAGTGACAATTTGAGATAGGGATTGTTATGGATAATTGTGGGTTAAAGATTTTTTTCAATTAAAGTGACAATTTGAGATATGGATTATTTTATTGTTCAGAGTCGCCACTTGAAATTAATTTTTGGGTGTTCCAAGTCACCTTTTTTTTTTTGAATCCCTAGTCAAAGGGGTGTTGACTCTATTTATTATTGGTCTGTGAAAACAGGAGACTGGGTAAGAAATTCTGTTGACCGGGGAGAAGGTATGAGGCACTCGCCGAATCCCATGATTTTAGCACGGTCTCTATATTGACTACAACCTGGCTTGAATTAATTCTGGACAAACTATGCTTTATTTTGATTTTCATGTTTTACCTATCCGCTTTTATAGCTTGGTTATTATGAATATTAAACGATGTTTTGGATAATAAGATATGTTACCACATTACGCAAGCGAATGCATGATCGAGATGAAATTTATTAATTTTGTCATAACAATGTTAGGCAAGAGAATTTGCAGTCATGACAAATAATTATTAACATGTTATTACTTTTGAAAAAATTGCTACATCTGAGAATTAACTTGAAATTTATTAAATATCAACTATCGCGTTACACAAGCGAATCCGCAATTATAGCAATAAATTAATTAAATTAGAAATTAATTATAAGCTATTGGATATGGTATGGGATTATTGGATTAATTTATTAAAAGCTAAATATCACGCAGCAAGCCAGTCCGTGAAATGAGAAAGTTAAAGCGCGCCTACTAGTTGTCTAGCGTTTAAATTAATTAAGTGATTAAGTTATTGAACTATTACTATATTTAGAAGAAACTGATTTTATTGGAGTTGGTTTGAGAGAATAATATTTAAAGACCTGAGCCATTGCTTGCTTATTGGCTTTTCATGGTAATGCGCCACTTTATTGACTTATGTTAGTTTACAATAAAATGGGCCTAGCAGAATTGTCCAAATTACTAAGATCTTTGTTTGTGTTTTACTCATTTGCCCACTAACATTTTTTTCTAATTAATCTCAAACCCATCATCTAAACTACACACGTGAATCTGAAATAAGCATAAATTTAAATAATTAATTCTAGCTTGAGGAAATTGTGAACTAATATCCAACCCATTAGACTTTATTTGAGAACAGAACAGCAAATAACACCAAACTTCATTTCGACTAAGCTCATAAAAATAGTAATTTGAAAAGATCATCGACTCATTTGATAACGGAATAAAATTATAAACATACAGTTCCTTGAAATTCAAGCTTCAACAAGAAATAAAAGTTCACGACTACACTAATATTTAAATGTTAACACATACAACCAGATTTTAGACAAGCTTAAACAGAATGGAAATGAACCAAAAATAATCAAGATGAGTAACATAATGCCAAAAACTATCATTGTTATTATTTATTGAAGCAGGCATACATATCACATGGCTTAGAATGTTACCTTAGTGCTGAAACTCCTAAAGCTACTGCTCATAAAGGCTATGAACCAACAGTAGGCTACCAAACACGATACGTTTTGAACCAGCGATAACGAACTCAAATCAGCAATACGAAACTAGTGAAAAGCTCAAAAGACAAGATCCGAATGCTCCCAGCAATACCGAACCAAAAAGAAACTTGAAAGATTTGTTTGTTTTGGAGATCTGAAAAGAAAAGAAGAGTAGACAACCTTTTTTCTTTAATTCTTAGATGATGTCTTCTTCTTTTTTTGTGTTTTCTTAGAGTGTAAAGGATGTCTTCTAAGGATGATTGAGTGTTTTTCTATCAAGTGTGGAAAGAGCAGCCCCTTAAGTAGGCAAAGAAACTGACTTTGTATGCTAAATACTGTTCAAAGGATATCCAAAAAGTGAAAGGACAACCTGAAAATCTGTTGTAGCAGAAGCAAGGAGGAAAAGAGTCATTTCAATCATCCTACTATTAAAAAATAGGCTACTAGTTCCCTCTTTTATGATAAAATTACATAAACTTCAGCTTTGACAATATTAGTACCAATCTGTGTAATTCAAAACAAATCAATAAATAAGTAACTAGAATTGATTAAATTGATAAGGCAAACATACTTGGATTGCAACCGAAATGCGCATTCAAACAAACTAGATTAAACCACTTCAACTTAAGCAAATTAACGTAGAGCAAGGGAAACTATAATCTATTGCACTAAACATATTTAAACATAGCATCGCTGCATTATTAGATAATAATTAATAGCAACAAACGACTAACGATTAGACAATATGACTATTTCAAAACACACTAATACAGCTAAACGAATCAGTAATGACCAAAACAAGCGAAGAAATCAAACGAAACCTAGACCTAAATCGCAAAAATAAAAAATAAAAAAGGAAAGAAAGAAAATAAAAAGATAGGAAGGTAGGGTTTTACCACACGAGGAAAGTCGATGCCAAATTGAGCAACGAAGAAATGCCGGGGACCTCGAACAACAGTTGTCCGACCTGGGAACACTCGTTTCGTTTTGGTAGACGCTAAATTCAATGAATTCGGCGTCATACCAAAAGGAAACGGGTGTCCTTAGGTCGAATGTATTTTAAAGTAGAGGGCTAAGGTGGTTTAGGGGCGGTAGTGGTGGTGGTGACTGGAGGTCGGTAGTGGGGCGATGGCAGTGGCGGAACGGCAACGTTGCAGGTGAAATTAGGGGGGAAGTGTAGGTATCGTGGAGCTCTATCCATTCATGTAGTATTGTAGGGTGGTAGTGGCTGGAGCTTCACGATTTTGGACAAAAAAGGTGGCGGCTAGGGTTTCCTAGATCTAAAAATTATGGAATTTGAGCGGGTTTTGAGGGATTTGGGTTGGAGATTTGGAAGAGGAGGTTGAGGGGATTGTATGGTGAAAATATGGGGTGGTTTGGAGGTGGTCCGCCGCCGGTGTTCCGGCGGCGGGCGGCTGAAAGAGGAGAGAGTAAAGAGAGAGGAAGAAAGAAAGAAAGAAAGAAAGAAAGGAAAAATGGGGAAAAATTATGGCCTCTTTAGGTCTTAAATACTTACAAAAGAGATCAAATGATGGCCATTGGATGAGGAAGAGATGAAGGGCTGGGATTTGATCTCATCCACTTAACAAAAACGACGTCGATCTTCCAGGCAGCCCATTCAGACCGGGTCTTGAAGCTACCGGACCTGTGATTTTGCTCCAATTTTTGGGTTACTTTGGCTTTAAAATGATAAACTCAATCCCTTAACCCCTAAACAAACTAGTTAAACTAAACTCTAACTCAAAAACCTATAAAAACACACATAATAATTCGAGGAAATAATATAAATTAGAAAAAGAAAGAGCAAAAGTTAGGCATTTACAATGGTTATCACAATTAATTGACATACGTTCCTTCTTTGTATGTAGCTTTTTGGAAGAAGTTATACACATATGCTGATACGTTCATTGGAATCACAAAGATTGTATAAAGTTATTTTTTCTCTCTCTAGACATCGATCGATATGTAATGGAATGCTACTTCTATATAATTTCCCCCGGGTTCCGTTAGAGTTTAATACTTGCTCATGCGTGGACTGTTCTTTTCCCTGAGGAGGACTGCTAACAAAGTTAGGTGAATTGTAAGGCTTATGCCGAAGTGCACCGACTCCTTTCTTCACTCGAAAAGGGGGAGACCTGGTCTCTAAGTCAGTGGCCGGCTTCGTGGGCCTAAAGTGCATGATGATTCGATTTCCGAAATATATAAATATAAAGAAAAAGGCCTCCTCTTGCTGTTCTCTTTCTTTCTCTCTCCTATTGACTATTGACATAGCAAAGTCTGGTTCTATTGAGCGTGATACCCGCCCTCTACAAAGTGGTTTTTGAAAAGGTCTTTAAACGACTCTTCGTCTCCAGTTCCAAAAGGTTTAATGAATGGCTTTTTTCTCTGCCCACCACCCATAAAAAGACAGACTACATAGGGCCTCCTCAGCCCGCCCTGGTTTTCGGTATATATCTTCTTTAAAACTTCCAACATTTTAAATTCTACGCTCTCTTTGGAGAAATATTAGAAGAATTAAGCATCTGCATTTTTCTTTTTATGATGCACATTAGTGACTTTGATTATGAATACATAATGGTAGCTAATCTTTTTATGATGCAGAGGAAAGACTTTGAAATTACTTATAGCAGAGGAGAGAGTTGCTGAGAAGATGAGGAGCTAGAGGAATGAATGAAGAGGTTGTGATTGTGTTGGCAAATCAAGTGAAATTAACATGGTAAAAGTGCATCACTCCTTCCTTGTGATGATGCGGATTAAGCTTGGCTTTATGATCTATGAATGCAAATTTACTGCTTAGAAAAGACAATAAATTAATATTGTTCTTTCTTTTTTAACTTTCTTTCTCCTCATTAAAGATCAAGGTCTATAAATACATTTATTAATAATAATAATAATTATTATATTATAAGAAATAATATGTTATTTATAAACAATATTTGGACGAAATAAAATGCAAGAGGATTTAAGTTTCCTTTTTCTTTCTATCCAGAAGACTCTGAATACTTTTCTCATCTTCTCTTCATTATATGCATTTGATTGAAATTCAAGAAGTACACATATTTTATGGCTTTTCTTAATTACCTACGTGAAATAAATTTCATGTGTTAGAACCTATTTTATTTAGTGTATGAACATAAACCAATTGAAGAGTTTAGAAACTTCAACAACATTGTCAAGCGAATACTCAGATATTTTACAATAATGCAAGTAATAACACGACGTCCATTAAATTGATTAGAGTGATCATGATGATAAAAAATTACTATTTATGATATAATCAATTTATATATGCTTATGGATAAAAATTATCTATTTTATCTCAAGTAATTCAAACCAATAACAATTAAATCCAACTAAAACCGCGCGAAGCATTCAAAAATTCACTAGTTTTTAGTATAAGTTTATAACTTAAGTCATATTACATAGTCAAAGTTTTATACCGTAAGAAATCGAGATTTTAACTTAGAACTATAGTTTAATAATTTAAAGTTTCCTACCTTATACACATAATCTATTTTTTTCTTGCCCTAAATTCAGTAAAATTGCACTTTTTAATCCAACAATTTCACATTAAATTAGAGGAACATTCTTCGGCATCTCGAAGAGAGTGGAGAACTATTAATTTGTAGCCTTAAACAACTAACACAAATAGTGTGAGGGTTGACTTATTTAACAAGTGGAGTATGCAAGATCCATTATATTATATCATCCGCTCTCCTTTCTTCTCACACATCAATCACCATTCACCCTCAAATGCTCTCTCTTTTTGATACTTCGAACAAGTTAGATAACTTTTTTCTTTGTATTTTTGCACCATATTTTTTTCTATATTAATTTATTTAACAGTAAATTTGGTCAAACAAAAATTAGAATTTGTCTTATAAATTTGCATCTAATTCACACCCAATTGTGTACCATAGAAGTCAAAACAAAATTATCTAGCCATTTTTATTATGCCATAGTAGTATTAAGTATTAATTGTGTGATTTTTATTGATAAATCTTTTTTTTAAAGATTATTTGTACAATAAATAACAAGAATTATGTCCTTAATCACAAATAAACTTAGATCAACTATTATTTAAGGGCGCCTTATAGCCTGTTTGGCCAAGCTTCTTTCTACCCCAAAAGTATTTTTTCTTTTTCTCAAAAAATATTTTTTTTCTCAATTTGAGGTGTTTGGCCAAGCTTTTTTTGGAAAAAAAGTGCTTTTGGGAAGAAGCAGAAGCAGTTTAAGAGAAACAGAAAAAAGTAGCTTCTCTCCAGAAGCAGAAGCAGAAGCAGTTTTGACTTTTCTTCTTACCAAAAATACCCTTAACAAAATATGATATATATCAAAATAACCTTACTTATTTTAAACCTAATACTTAGAATTAGAAATTATATTATTGAACTCTCATAATGTATAAATATTTATTTATTTATTTTTAGAATAGCTTTCTAATATATGGTGATTTTTGAGATGAATGCTTTTATATTTGTTAAATAATTTTTTGATATATTTAAATCATCTTGAAAGAATTAAAGTATTTTAAAATTTTATTTCCATGTTTCACTTAAATAAAATAAAGAAAACTTAATTATTATCTTTAATAATAAATATTTGAGATTATTTATTTATTCATATAATAATAACTATTAATTATTAAATAAATTTCTTCACGTCCTTATTCCAAATTTGATAAGTAAAAGCAATTTTTGAAACACAAACCAGTACTTTTTCCAAAAGCACTGCTAGAAAAGTACTTCTCAACCCTCAGCAAGGCAGCAACTGTACCTGTTAAGCAGGATTTTCTATTTTTCTTCTTTTAGCTTAGTTCTTACAATCCTGCAAGTATCTCGCATCAGATTCTTTATCCGCTGTTCAACACCTTTTATACAGATTAATAATATCGAGAAATTAGACATAGGTCTAATATTCGTTATCAAAGTTTTTTCCAGGATCTGATCTGAAATTTGATCCGTCCATTTTCATGATCTGGATCTGAAAGCTCAATTAACGACCGTGACCTATCATTTGAGTTTTTCATCTGCCGCGTCTGATTATTCATGTTCTAAAAGGTTTATATAAATCTTAATTCGTCGAAATTTGGTCACGGTTAGTTGAATTAGGGAGGGTCAATGGAGTGGGCGACGCTACAGCATCTAGATCTCCGGCATGTTGGTCGGAGTTCAAAGCCATTACAGCCTCACGCCGCCGCATTTCATCCCACTCAGGCACTTCTCTCCGTCGCCGTCGGAAGCCAAATCATAGGTACATTTGATACTCCTTCCCTACTTCAAAATCTCAGCTTTTGTGAAAGCATACAATTTCAACTGAAACAGAATTCACATATGCTTTATGTTCTGTTAATAAACTGCATCATGACTAAATGAATGAATCCTCAATATTCATTTCGCTCAATTTGGACAAGTTTCATTCCGGTATTTAGTTATCTTTTACAATAAACTGTATGATGATACTGGGTATATTTTACATGGGCAGAATTCGATGCGTATACTGGAAGCAAGATAGCTTCAATAGACATTGGTTCTCCTGTTGTTCGCATGGCTTATAGCCCAACAAGTGGACATTGTGTAATTGCTATTCTTGAGGTTAGTTCATTAAATATCTTCTAACATTATGATACTGAGTCTTATTTCTATTAAAGCCTGCAAGCTCTAACACTTGTCGCATTTGACACTAATGGCTTTGCTGTGAACTTAAGTGTGGCTGAAATATCACGGCATTAGGTTTATGTGAATCTTTGAATCCAAAAAAACAACTATGTAACTATATCTTTTGCGGTATGGGAGTATTTTAATGGGTTTTCAGTTAGGATTCCTTGTGAACCAGATGAGAACATGCTTTACCCGGTGATATACTGGCAATGTTTTAGTGCTTAAGTTTTATCAGTATTTGTTTGTCCAGGAAGGGTGATCATTTTTTGAGAAAGGTTACAGTATATTCATCAGCACAAGGTTTGTGGTGGAAACCATAATTACAAAAAACCTAATTACATCTGCCCAATACTCTTCTTACAAGGACTCTAAAAACTGTAGTAAAGTCTCAGCTTCATCTACACAAAATTCTTTACACCAAAAATGAAAAGACAAATCACAGTTTAGCTTGATTTTCTGTAAAGAATTCCACCATATGCATGCTGGTATAGCCCTCCACCATATGCATGCTGGTATAGCCCTCCACCATCTCTTATTCCTTCCCCTGCCACCTACAATAAATAGGACAGCAAAAAGACTTTCATTTGCACTGTGCAACTGATTCATTAAATCCAACAACACAAAAGACTTTCATCTGCACTGAGCAATTGATTACCTTTTGTTTTCTTTGTTTGAGAGTGGAGTTGGGTGCTGGCATCGAGCATTCTGCTGAAATATTAGATTTTATTCATTTACCCTTTTTCTTTTCTGGTGCATTCCTTTGATACGTTGCACAAGTTTATTCTAGAAGATGTTTTTTATGCGTAGAAGGATTATCTTTTTGGGTACTGTTAGGATGCCAATTTGGAGAGGTGACAAGAGTAAGTATGACAACTTTCAAACGTAGCTTTTTCCGGACATCAACAAAGCAACAAAAGAACCATATGTATAATAGTTTTGTATGGCAGAATAAGAAACTACAGAAGACATGCTGCAAGAAACATAATGATGGAAATTTAATAGAGAAGGTTCATAGAAGTGAGGCGGTTATATAATGGCTGTCTTCAGCACATTGAATCTCTATGTTATATACTGTTTTGTTTCCTTTTGTTATTTTTTATTTTTTTGATAAGTTCCTTTTGTTATTTTATTATACCCTGAAAGATCATGTACTTTGAATTTCAAGCTATGTGTAATCTTCTGTTATTGTGCATTTAAATCATTTTTTGCTTTATTTCAGCATATAATTTTGGTAAGAAGAAACCAATTTATTTTCCTTGTGGACATAGCAAACAGTGTTCTTCACATCGCCCTGATATTCTAGGTTCCTTTTCTTTGTAATTTTCTCTTGCAATTAGATACCTTGAAATCAAGGAAAAAGTTTCCAAGGTATACTTAACTGAAAATTTTTCCTATAAACAAAATTACTAGAATTTTTTTGATAAGTACGATGACATATCATTATTGTTTTTGTTTTTGTTCTTTGTTTCTTTGTTGTTGTTGCTGGTTTTTGAAACAAATTGTTTGTACACATACTAAAAAGAACGTTAAGACATGGTTTTTGCTGGTTGTATAGATTGCCAAAATGTTCTTTGCCATAATTAAACTATATATATCATGCACAATTGACAGAGTACATATTATTATAAATGTACTCCTTGCATGTATTCATGTGCTAGTGTCCTCCATCTATTTGGTAAATGTTAGTGTCTCCTATCAGTGTCTGCCACATATTATCTAATGCAGTGATGGGTTCAATTTGGGAAAAGGCATTTCTCCTTAGTGAAGCCTTGATTTGTGATTCCCTGCCTTGCTTCCCACCTCTTTCTCCCCATGCAGAAGTTCATATATTCCAATAAGAGTTCTTAAACACTTTGATAAAGCTGCCATACCCTTTTTATTAGCCTCTTTTGTCTGTGGTATTAATTTTTGCTAATAATTAATAGTCACATTGTTCCAGTAAGAATTTAACTGGTTTCTTATTGTCCCCGAGTTTAAAGCCCCAATGATGTCACCTGTTCCTTTGTACTGCATTTTGCGCATTTCAACTCTGCTTTTGCTAGTGTCAGTACTCGTTCTGCTATAATCTTGCATCTGGGAAAATTGTTTTCTCATTTTGCCTGCTGCTTATCGCAGGATTGTACAATGCGTTCGTGTGACTTTGATGCAGAGCAAACATGTGTTTTACATTCACCTGAGAAGAGGACAGAACGCATTTCTTCTGATACTGAAGTTCATCTTGCATTGACTCCTCTTCAACCTGTTGTATTTTTTGGTTTCCATCGTAGGATGAGTGTAACAGGTCTGTCAAAATTTGTGTTGGAGCTCATGCCTGTACGTATATATAAGTTTTTTTCTGCATCATTTAGAGTTAAAAAAGCAAATGCTAGCAGATAACTGCTCCTAGGATATGCGTTCTTGGTTCTAAATTTACTCAATATCTGAAAGACCAATATCTGAAAGACCAGTGTTATTATAATTTTAACTACAGATATTTCACCAACCGAATGACAGTTTATATGGACATGGGAGATGTGATCCAGCTATTGGGTTGCAGTCTTGTCAATTTTAGTCCTGAGAGCTGCATTACCTATCCTGTGCTTTCTTCTGCTTGTTATACTGATGTGCAGTTTAAAAGAGTGCTTTGTCATTCATCAATTATATGGCTGAATCAATATGTGTTTCCTGCGAGTGCTACTGCATTGTCTCCATATTTTCTTAGACGCGTTAGGATCTAGATATATGCGGTTTAACCCCGTGCCTGCACATTTTACTATTTCTCTCCCCCCTCATTTTTTTCTTTGTTGGTTTTGTCGGGGTGGGGTCTTTTGTCCCCCTGGATTCCAATCTCATCCTTTCAAATATTTTATCCTTGAAAGAGCAAGTCAGCAGACTGCTTCCATTTGATCCTTTCACCTCATTCTTTTCTCTGTATGCCCATAAAGCATTAAAGAAAAACAAAGAACACAGGTAAACTTAGTTATAACTTGGTAGTTTGTGAGAAGTCATTTCGTTTGCAAAACTTTGAAGACTAGGGTTCAAATCCAGTAGAGACAAAAAACACAAGGTGATTTCTTCCCATTTATCTAAGTCTTGGTGGACAGAGTTACCCGGTATCTGTGCAGCAGCCTCCTTCCCTTCCACTTTATTCTTTCTTTTTTATGTTAATAACCCATTAAAAAGAAGAGAACACGAGTAAACTTATTCAGAACTTGGTAGTTTGTGAAGAAATCTTGTCGTTACAAAACTTTGGAGACTAGGGTTCAAATCCCAGCAGAGAAAAAAAGCACCAGGTGATATCTTTCCACTTACTTAGCCTTGGTGGATAGAGTTATCCGGTACCTATACTTGTGGGAGATAGCAGGTACCCGATGGAAGAGTTGAGGTGTTCTTAAGCTGGTCCTGCACCATAGTTATTGTAAAATTCTCGTCATTTTGCTACATTTGATTAATTAAACTGGTCCTGCACCATAGTTATTAAAAAGGTTCTCGTTTTGCTACATTTCTATAATCAAATGCTAGTATTAGAGCAGTTTGCAGTGCTTGCGTAACTGTTTTATTGCAAAATGTTTCTGACTTCCATTTCTCTGGTTGTGAAGTTGTTGGAACTGTGGAAGGCGGGAAGGCACCAACAAAAATAAAAACTGACCTGAAGAAACCTATCGTCAATCTTGCTTGCCATCCTCGACTCCCTGTTCTGGTGACATGCTTACTTCAATTAAGCCTCCCCCTTCATGGTTGATCGGCAAAGTATTGTGACTGCCACTTTGATCTGACCTTTTTGTCCTCCCTTTGATTCCAGTATGTAGCTTACGCAGAAGGCTTGATTCGAGCTTATAACATCCACACATATGCTGTACATTACACTTTACAATGTGAGATTTGGACGAGTCCCTTAATATATTCTCTCTTTAGTTGGATTGTTTGAACTTAGTGGAACTTGCATGAAAGCCCTTATGTTTGCCATATATAGTGGATAATACAATCAAGCTGGTTGGTGCTGGTGCATTTGCATTTCATCCAACATTGGAATGGCTTTTTATTGGAGATAGACGTGGTACTCTTCTTGCATGGGATGTATCAACTGAAAGGCCTATGATGATTGGGATGTAAGTTATGTCAGTTCAGCTGTGGCTGACTTTATATTTCATATTTTACAATGTCTTCAATTTTGATTTGTTTCTGATGTCTTAACATATCTAGCTCAATGTAAGACCTTTGCAACCAATATGCTAGTTCTTTCTCCCTGAATTTGCTGACTAATGTTGCATTACCTTCTCGGGAAGCTAACCGACAGCTCAGTCTTAGGCAATAGTATATTGCTTTCGCTAAGATCTCAGTTTCCTTTTAAAGTGTGTTTTCTTAAAAAGAAATACATGCATTACAATTAACCCGAGTTCTGAAAGGAAATGTTGAATAAAAATCTAAACCTGAATGAGTTCTGGAATATTGTATTTTGCTGATTGAATTTGGAAAAAACAACTCTGACAATTATCATTATAGAAGTTCCAATTTCTGATGTTAAATGTTGAAATTTTAACATTTCTTCCGCATAGATGGATTTTACTTTATTTTAAAAAGGTACTTAAGTAGGATATATTTATAGAGAACTGAAGCAACTTAACACCTACTAGAATCAGGAATTCTTCTGTATAAAAACAAAAAGAGGGATTTGTGCAATAAAAAGTCCTATCTGTAGGCATAGGTGGATTGTAATCTTTTAATTTTTGCTTGCAATAACAGTACACAAGTAGGTTCTCAACCTATCACATCAGTTTCTTGGCTGCCAATGTTGCGGTTGCTGGTCACTTTGTCCAAGGATGGAAATATTCAAGTGTGGAAAACAAGGGTGGTACTGAATCCCAACAAGCCACCCATGCAAGCAAACTTTTTCGAGCCTGCTGGTACACTCAATTCTTTGAATCCCCTGAAGCTTTCATGAGATCACCTTGGTATAGTTGCTTGACATGAATGAGGAGTTTCTGATATATGTTAATTGTTTTAAGAGGCTTGAGAGGTAGTAAAGACATTTAAATGAACCGTTCAACTTTGGTGGTAAAATGATAGGTTGACATCAGTTTAACTTTTCATTTTGTGGTGTTATTACATTATAAATGGTGTTCAAAGCTGGATGAAAGGATTCCTTCTTTAATAGGACAAAGAGCAAACTCGTTTTACTTGCCACCCCCCACCCCCAACACACGCACAAAAGAAAAAAAAAAAAAGAAGAGTAAGCTCATACTTGAAAGTTTAGGCTCTTTTTCGGTGTTTCCTGCAGGTTATAAGCAATGCTATTCTAATTGCTGAATAAATTTAGAACTGACACAGTCTCTTCAGGGTCATCCAAAAAAATTGGAGCGATAAGAGAGAAGATTAGCATGCCCCTAAGTCCCCTACGCTAGGATGATACACACAAATCGTGAAATGGTCCAATTTCTTACCAATCAAAATTTAGAACTGACACAGCACATCATGGAATCTATTCTCAAATAGTACTAACTTCTTCTCATTTTTATTTGATATATTTTCTAGTTTGAGAACCTCCGAAAATATTGATCCACTAGAAATAACAAATATCTTACATAACTTCAACTACTTTGAAGATTTAAAATTCATTTGAAAAGTCAAATTTTTAGTACATTATGGTGCAACAACTACTACATACTTTCTTCTTTCTACTGCTACCAACAGCATACGAATTTCAAATTAGAACTGTAATCTCCATGTCAGTAGAATTACATCACACAAAATGAGACTGAAGGAGTACATATGTCCATTTCCACTTGTTTCGTTGTGATCTGTTGATGCTATATGTTGATAAGTTAACTGCTATGGTGCAGCAATTGAATCCATTGACATCCCTAGAATTCTATCTCAGCAAGGAGGAGAAACAGTTTATCCACTCCCTCGGATCAGGGCATTAGAAGTTCACCCAAAATTAAACCTAGCTGCATTGCTTTTTATGGTGAGCATTTCGATTTATGTCACATGCCTGTGACTTGTGTTGGCACTCAGACATTATGTGTTTTCCTACAGAGTTTGACTGGTGCTGACAATAGAAAAAATAGAGCTGCTTTTACTAGGGATGGAAGGAAACAATTATTTGCAGTTCTGCAAGGTGCAAGGGGATCTTCAGGTATTTCTTAATTAAGAATCAGGCTGTGTGCTTTAATTCCTACATTTATTAGATTTCAATGCCATATCTTTTTTGAGTAAAAGGGTAAGTAGATTTCAATACCATATCTTATATTGGTGCTACATTTTATCTTGCATGTCTCAAGTTCTGTTAGTCCTTCCTATTTAACTCAGATCCTTTATATTATCTTTGAAGGTTTCATTGGATTCTTGTGGTAGTATAATTTGTTCAGACGTGTTTATCAAGTTAGGTCTTCTTTTCTACAATGTTGTTCGGCACTTCATTTGATTTCTCTGTGACCTGGATTTCAATCTTTAATATGATATACCAGAGTTATCGAATCATGAAAAATTGCAGTTTTCAAAATGGTGTGGCTGTTTATGTACTATACTATTGTTACTATTTGGATGATCTTGCTGAGAAAATTAGTAGTGGAATTGGCTACAATCTTTTGATAGATTTAATTGCTCTAGTTCTGATCCCAAGTGTTCAGCATACCTAACTTTTTATGTGGCTGTACTATTGAGGTTACTGTGTGCATGCTTGGAAAGTAGTGGCATTTGCAACTATCTTTCGATCCAACACCTGTAATTGGTTGTGATCCCAAGTGTTTAACATATCTTGGGTTGTTGATGGAGGTTAAAGGAGTGTGTTGAAGGCTCTTACTTGCACCTTGTGTTCTTTTATTCATTTTACTTTTATCCCCTCTCTGGTCTTCATTTGGATAATGGGAGAGGCGTTAGATGCATTTTCTAATTGCTGTTATTGTCTGTTCCCCTTAGAATATGCAATCAGTATGTTTGTTTTTTTTTGAGCTTGCTTAACTTTAGTGCACCACTAGGTCCTTATTAGTGTAAATGGTTGTTTTCTTTTTCTTTTTTTCTTTTTTTTGTAAAGGACTATCTTTTCTATAAGCTTTGTATTGTTGTATAGCATACGTATACAAGGGGAAAAAGCATCAATATTACTTTATCAAAAAGAAAAAAATGTAATCTGTAATGAAAATATGTTTTTTTTGGGGATAAATGTTCTTTAATATGATTATCTGTTGTCTTGTGGTCACTTTAATATAATAAGAAAAAATCCAAATCTGTAATGAAAATATGTTTTTTTTGGGGATAAATGTTCTTTAATATGGTTATTGGTGGTCTTGTGATCACTTTAATATAACTATGTTATCAAGTATTCTATATCTTCACCTTGCTGTTCTAATTTTATGATCCTTTGCAGCATCTGTCTTGAAGGAAAAGCTCTCAGCCCTTGGTTCATCTGGAATATTAGCTGATCACCAACTTAAAGCTCAGCTACAAGAACATTATTTGAAAGGGTGAGTTGGGCCTTATCATTGTTCGCTTTCTATTAGAGCGAGTAACATTCAGGAAACGCAAGTTGTGAATTTTAAGCTTTACTTGATTTTTCGTTGCATATAATTTTCTCTCTTTGGGCAAGGTATTTGACTTTGCTGTGAACAAAAATAATGTAATTACTGTTCTTAAGAACATTTGCTTGGAATTCGTTGGGACATAGAAAAGTTGGATGGTTTGGTTGGTACTTTTTTGCTTGCCTGTCTAATGACAATGCCGATGTGGGTGAAACTTATGGTCTAGCAGCTGTCTGCCCAATATCCTAGTCCAGATTTGTCTAGCATATACCCCTCGTAGCAGCCCAACGTAGGCTAGCTATGACCTCATTGGAAAACATTTCAATGCCCATATCCAAGTATAAGTTGACTATGCAGTTAGATTGTGATCAAACTTACACTTTCCTTGCAATTCAAATCATCCTCTCTATTGTCATTTTTCATCTTTTATATTCCTCTCATTAACCTTTAGTTGACTAGTCATTTCAAGCAGTGAAAATGATTCTAATGAATTTAAACAAAATTCCTGCTTCCGTGCATCTGGCCTAGGCCTTCGGTTGGTTGCCTGTTGTTGTCCATCCTTTCCACATCTCTGCTGCCCTCTTTTGCACTCTCCATATTGAGAATTACTCCCCAAGATAGTTCTTGATAGGTCATCAGATAAAAGTGAGTTGCATCATATGGACACTGCTAATGTTTTCTCTTTGATCGGTTGGACACTGCCAATATTTACGCTATAGAACTTCGAATGCACCCTTTTTTCATTCCTGAGCCTCAGTATTTGGGTGTCTTTTGATTGAACGAAATAACTGATGTGTTGAGGGAGAATCTTCTCCGATATACAGGATTAATCCTCAGCCTTAAGAATTTATCTTCTCCAGTGTACAGGATAACTTTCAGCTTTAGAAAAAAATTACACACACACTCTTAGCAAAAGAGGAGCTGATGAGCTTTTCTATTCTCTGTTCTTTAACCTTAAGTGTCTATAGGCTAGGCTTTTTGTTCTGTTCTTTTATTGGTAAACATTTTGCACTATCTTGGTTAATATTCCTTGTTTTATATGCATTCATAACCACATACATATATCCCCCTCCCCCGCCACACACACACAGATACACTGATACACGCATGTATGTATGTATGTATGTATGTATGTATGCATATATCACATAGGAATTTACTTCTGCAAGTCGGGAAAGTTACATAAGAGTTTCCTTGGGTTTGTATGGAAGTTATGAAAAGGCTGAGTAGCAGCACATACAAATGGACAGATAAAAGTTGAAAATGGGGAAGAAGTCTAATGCTAGTTCTTAGTATTTGTCTAACTCTTATGTTAGTATTTTCCTTTTCTTATTTGGATTGGAAGAAAGAACTTTCTTTGTCTTGCACTTCTTTATTTTTGTTTTATCTCTTTGATGATTTTTCAACTATGATCAATGTGTCATCAGCTAAATTGGCATATAAAAACTACTTGGATTGGAAGAAAGAAAAACTTCCTGTTTTCCTTTTTTTATTGACCTCTGACAATTTTCAACTATGATCAATTTGCGATTAGCTAAATTGGGGTATAGACAACTGTCATAAAAATAAAAATAAAGGTGCACCTTGAGTTGATCGACAAATGCATACCACAATCAAAGGATAAAGCTTGTGATCTTGATGGGTTTACCATGTCTTCTGTCCGTACTTGTAGGGATGTAGTTAAAAGGGATCTCTTGAAGGTTTAAATAATTCTATGCTAACAAAGTTACCTCAGAGCATTAATTACACTTTCATCATCTCTGTTCCTAAAATATCCCATTCCCTCATATACGAAAATTTAGGCTGATTATTCATCTGCTTTATAAAAGTCTTTGAGGCCATGTGAAGTTTTAGACACCCCAATTTTTACGCTTGAAGTGCTTTTTCGGGCAGTCCATTTCTTATTTATATTTCAAAATCCCAAAGGTGGTTGCTCATCATGATTTTCTTTGGAGGGGTTGGAAGAGGTATTTGTCGTTGTAATTGGGACATGGTTTTTCTTTCTACCCCGTGGAACTAGTCGAGGTGTGCGCAAGCTAGCCCCGACGAAGATGGTTATAAAAAAAAGTGGTTTTTCTTCCTAAGAAGGAGGCTGCATAGCCAAAACCAACCAAAGAATATTGCAGAGCTGTATAAAGTTCAAACCATTGTTCCTGCTTACAGGATTTCTCTTTCTTTCATTCAGTTAGGACCAATCATGCTTGTTATCGCTAATGTTTTTTTTTTTTACTCAAAAGATTTCAATACTGCGACAAAGGAAGTGTACCTTCCATTATGTTTAAGTAGTGCCGAAAGGGTTAAATTGCAGTTCTCGCCAAAAAACTAAGCTTAAGTTACTCTATAGATAAGCATCATGGAAGATACGCAGGAGTGTCACAGTACTAGGGATAAATTAGAAACTATATCTTGACTTCCAAAAAAATAACTACATTATAGAAGAGATGACACCATATATTGGTAGAGTGGTTTTCTTGTCTTCCCGGTGGTGTAAGGCTATAGGCCTCTTCCATCATATTTGCTTGACTGATCTTTGGTGAAGTTAAAAGAGCTTGGTCTGCTTAATTTGTTTCATCTAGTCTAAGATCATCTGATCCTCATCTCTATACCATTGTTCTATATCATAAATTTTTAATAAATGTCCATTTATTGCTTATACATGGTAAATCAGTTTATCAGCAATTTATTGTTAACCTACTTCTCATTCATGATTTGTAGGGTTTAGTCATCCTTTTGTCATGTTTATCCATTTTGCCAACTCTAGTACTTTGAATACAATATTTGATCTATTTGGTAAATAACAATTGTAATACGAGGTTGGGTTCTCATATTTTTTATTTTGTTTATTAAAAAACATGAGGCTGTGTTTTCTTCGAGAATTTTGTTGGTTCACTATTTTTTCATATAATCTACTTGTAGCTTAATTCTGAGATTTTACTACTTGACCATTTGAGTTCCACAAGGTTTCTAATAATAATGTTTTCTTTTTTAATTTTCTTTTGTCAGGCAAAGTCAGCTCACAATTTCGGATATTGCACGAAAGGCTTTTCTTTATAGCGTAAGCTATTTTCTTTGTTTTACAATTATTTCCGGCTGAAGTACGGTCTATCTTATATAGATCAAATTCCTAAAATTTGAGGAAGCTACAAAAACTTTAGGTGATTTCTTTCCATCTGCCTAAACGTTGGTGGACAGAGTTACCTTATAAACTGGTGCGAGGTAATAGGTACCTAGTGAAATATTTGAGATGCGTGCAAGTTGATCCACACACCATAATTTTCGAAAAATGATAGAGAAACTAATTGCTTGTTTAAATATTGTACCTACTTAACTTCACCTAAGGTTGTAGCGTAGTGGTCAATGAAGTGGGTTGAGAACCATGAGGTCTCCGGTTCAAATCCCGGCGGAGGTGGAAATACGAGGTGATTTCTTCCAATCCTTGTGTACAAAGTTATTCGGTACTTGTGCTGGTGGGAGGTAGTAAGTACCCGGTAGAATTAGTCGAGGTGCTCGTAAGCTGGCCCGGACACCACGATTATAATAAAAGTTATACCTACCTTCTTTACGATAGAAAAATAAACCAACAAACTTTCTTCACAAGGTATGTGGAGGAGTTGCATCGTTGGTTGAAAGAAGGTTAGGGATATATAGACTTGAAGCAAAAAGCAAGAAGTGAAATGCATATTTTACAGAATTTAAGAAGTTACCAAATATTCAATCAGTACTTACATTTCCAAATTGCAATTAAAATAACTAATTTCAGCATACAACATGCAATAATGTCGACGTTAATTCAACTCATCCAAGTTGAATTCAAAGAACCAATTGCAACTCGTCAGGATCATTTTGCGCCTCATTTTTCGATACACACATTCTCTGTAGCATATAGTTCGGCCGTGAAGCGATAGCCCCTCGCATTATGCTCCTTCCTTGCTTTAAGGGACAAAGCAATGGCTTATAGTGACATTGGTTTAAGCAGTACTATTATAGACATAGATGAAGCTTTGGTGTTAAATGTAGGATCCCCGTGTTTGGTTATTATTGAAGTGTGTGACCATCTCATCTAAAAGCTTTAGCTGTTAAGAGAGCACACTTCTATTACTTAATTATGTCTTCAACACGCCTCCTCAAGTGCGGGCTTGATTCTTTTTGATGAGCCAAACACGTGGAGAATATTTTTGATATTGGGTGGTGGTGAGACTTGAACCCAGGATCTCTGCCTGCTCCGATACCATGTTGAAGTGTGTGACCATCTCATTTAAAAGCTTAAGCTGTTAGAAAGAGCGCACTTTTATTTACTTAATTATGTCTTCATGACATCGTTAATAGGCAGTTATCTTGACAGTACTTAACATTCAGACCTGCATATTATAAGGAACTTATTCTTACGCAAAAGCTACTTGTGAAGCTTTTAAAGGCATATTAGGTGTTCTTTGGGATAGTTAGGTGTTTTTGGTTGCCTATCCAGTCATCTATACTTCTATTTTGACATTGTTAAGTAAATGGATCTTATCCCAACTCAACCATTAAAGTTAGTTCATGACGTAAGAATTGCTTAATACTATATAGAAAGACTATAACTCATTCCCTCGAATAATTTGAGACTAACCTCGTCACTCTTAGGGCTGGATATTTGGAGCATGGATAACATAACACGAGGCCCAACATTGGCTAACTTAACATCAAAGATTGGTCTGGTTCTGATAGCTTGTCAAGAGAAATAGCCGTTGAACTTAATGCCGAAAGCTAGCTCATAAGTTTAGAATTTTCCAAAACCATATATAGAGACTATCATCTACACCCTCGGCCACTATAACTGACATATAAGCTATATGGTATAATATACTTAAAAAAAAAAAATGCTTTCTGTTATATTTTACCATCAAGAAAGTGATTCGAATACTGTCGCAATGTTATCTAGAAAGTTAAACATTTTCGGGAACTAAACACAATATTGGATTGAAGTTTGTGTATCCATCATTATATATTTTAAAAAAATTAATATCTAGCTTCTATGTAGAAAAATATAACCTTATTTCACAATAAAAAGCTTTGAAGCCAAGTAGTACTGAAAATGGACCAGTTTAACCTGTGATGTGTTTCTTTTTTGAGAAGGTAACATGTTGTATGTATTAAACACAAAACAGTACATGGGTTGTACTGAAACCATATATACAAGTGAGCAAAAAGAGTAAACCAGTCTACGTTTCTAACAGGAACCTAATGTGTCTAAGATAGATACAGTATCCTCTGGGTAGATCTGGTTGCACCAAAAACAAAAAAACTTAATACAGTTAAGTTTGATCTGTTGCAATGTGTTGCTGTTGTTCTTGAAACATCTAGAGTTCCTTTCTTTCCAAATTGTCCACCAAATACAAGCAGGGGCCATCCTCCATCTGTTTTTGTTATCTGCTCCAGCTCCAGCTGCTTCCCAACTAAAGAGAGCTTCGGTAATCTTTCTAGGCATTGTAGAAAACATACCTCTTCTTTATTCTTACTCGAATTCCGGCGACCTCCGTAAATTCCGGCGGAATTTTAACACTTTTCTACCTAACCTCAGTTTTCACCCACTGTGATCACTATTAAATCACCTTACCATCTTACATCTCAAGCAGGGAGTGGAGATAACATCCCATGGGGGAAAATACAATTTATTTCAATGTTGGCTTCAAGTCTTTTGACATTACTAGGGGACCTCTAACAGAGACCTGGTTCGACTGGTTGAGAGAAGTCGCAACATGATGAGACGATCAACACTGAGCAAAAAGATTATGGAATGGGTATGCTATGTACTTAAAGAGGCCTCAACTGACCAGAAGAACGTGGTAAGGAGATGGAAAACCTAGGATCAAATATCAGAGTATTTTTGTACCAGGAAGTACAATGACCATGCATATGAGCATTTTGGCGCTGTAGGGAGATGGTAGATCAATCGTTATATTTCCAGATTTAGCCATTAATGCTGGATAGAAGGACATAGCGTTAAGATAGACATGTTCATTAAATATGGCCCCAAATATATGTTTCCGAACCTCCCAGAACCTCTAAAGCTAAATACCCATATGCCAAGGCTGTTCAGGAGGTAAATGGCAATAAAACATCCTTCGAGAAGCAACTGTCAGTACCATATATAGAGACATTACCATTTCAAAGGCTTCTGGTACGAAGGGTACTGAGCTCTTGCAAAGATGCATAGTTGGGTTTTTTGGAAAAAAAGTAACAGAGAGACCCACTTTAGCAGACATCGAGATAGCCGGTGATGGCTGGAACATACCTAACGAGGTGGTCATTGAGAGAGAAGGGGTAAAAATTTTCATACCAATTGGGCTGAAAGATAAGACACGATTTGAATCGAGGATGACGACCACCATGGAGATAGCTGGAGAGGACAAGGGGTTGATACCTCTGAAAAACCAACGGGCAAAGTTACCCTACGAGATAGTAAGGCAACAGTGTAGCCTAATAGCTGTAGATTGGATGGACAAAGATCACGTACGGGGCAATGATGCACAATTTAAAAAATTGGGACCGGCACGTGCATCGCAAATGAAGGCTTTGGGGGAGCAAATACCAAATTTGGGCCTTTCTAAGGAGGCTGACACTGGTCATTCTAAACAAATTGGGTCAAATAATGCAGCCCATGTCATTTTTAGTGACTTCCAGCTGAAGACTAGAGATACTATAAGGTTCGACTTCTCCTTTGAAGATATGAGAGGTATTTCACGCTCGGAACAGAAGAACCAACAGAGAACTCCTGATAATCCTGAAAATTCTGGAATTATGCCATATGCGAAGACATCAAAGATCAACGTGGAGGGAGGAGAAGAAACAGAGGTAGGGATACAGGGAGAGAAGGGAGTTGATACTATGAAGCTCATGGAATTTGGGGAAGGTAAGCGCAATAGTGAAACTGTGCAACAACAATTCTTGCCTCAACTAGACTCGGACATCAATACTGAAGATTGGGAAGTGGAAGATGTGGTACCTCTTCAATTTCAATAGAGTGACTCTTTGCTTGAAAAAGAGATGGGGGCACCACTCTGGGTCCATAAGAATCTGCTCAAATTTAGCAAAATGTTCGGGGTAGATTTTCAGGGCCGTGAAGAAGAAGCTTTGGAGCTATTGATGCAAGTAGATAGTTGTAGGCAGGTAGAAGGATGGAGCAAGAATTGGAGTTCAAGAAATCAAGATTCAAAGGTACACATGAGCTGAAAAGTCTAATTACCTTTAATTTTAAATTCAAAAGCAATGAGAATGGAAATAGGGGAAAAGACTTGACAATTAGTGAATTGAAGCTCAATTTAGTTCTCATGGAATGTAAGGGGATTGAACGATTTTGAAGAGATATGGAATACTGTCATCGAAAAATGTGAGGAAAAGTTGGCCAGGTGGAAAACACAGTATTTGTCAATAGGAGGAAGGCTCATTTTGATAAACTCAGTCTTGGATTCACTCCCTACATACATGATGACACTTTTTCCCATCCTTGCAACAGTCATTCAGAGGTTGGATAGACTCAGAAGATCCTTTCTATGGCAAGGAAACAAAGAAAAAAAGGTTTTTCATTTGGTCAAATGAAAATCTCTTTTAATTGGAACAGCTCAAAGTGGACTTGGTATCAGAAATTTGAAGAAGAAGGATCAAAGCTAGGCAAATGGTTATGGAGATATTCTCAAGAACCCCAAACCTTATGGAGCAAAGTGATCAAAGCTAAATATGGGGAAGAAGACAAATGGATGACAAAGGAAGTTAAGACAACATATGTAGTGAGTCTATGGAGGTCTATAAGATCACTCTGGCGTTTATGAAGAACCTTACCTTTATTAAAGTGTAGAATGGAAACAAAACTTCCTTGTCAAAAGATAATTGGCTGGGAACTAGATGTTTACAAGATTTATTCCCTGATATGTATGGTCTGGCTCAACATTAACAAAAGTCAATTGCTGAAATATGGACTCTTCAAGGTTGGGACGTTGTTTTTAATGACTGGGAGATGACTAGACTGACTGATTTTGTACAAGCAGTTAGAAGTATTTAAAAGGGCTGCAGACTGGGGAGGACACAGTATGGTGGCAGGGACACAATAAAGGTAATTTCAAAGTGAAAGCAGGATATAAGATTTTGATCAACGCCAACGTACAGGTTACTAATTGGCCATAGAAGCATATATGGAAAATCAAGATCCCATATAAGGTAGCATGCTTCACCTGGTTATTGGCAAAGGAGGCAGTTTTGACCCAAGAAAACCTCATAAAGAGAGGGATTCCATTGTGCTTAAGATGTTTCCTTTTGTGTGGAAGATGCTGAGACAGTTAGCCATCTATTTTTGAATTGCAAAATAACAGACCAGTTATGGAATATTTTTATTAATCTTAGAGGTATATCCTTACAGTTCTCCACAGACAAAGAGAAGATTTGCTGCAAGCTACTCAGGCAGTGAAAAGAAATTCCATTTTTGACCTCCATTTCCATATAGCAATGGCTTACTCATTTCCAGAAGTGTTAAAGAAGAAGTGTTAAAGCAACTGTTCTTGTAATTAACCTCAGACAAGGACCGGACCAGTGTCTCCTTAGTGTGCAAATCATAGTACGAGATTGAGAGGCGGTGCGGGAGGAAAGTATTCATAAGAAACTGCTACGCCGTTAGCCCTGAGATTATGATCAGACGGTTCCCTACTGAAGTTAGATCTGTGAAGCTGAAAGGAAAGCCACATTTTGCGGACTTTAAACTAGTACCTGAAGGTTGGGGTGCGTATGTACAACCTTGGATTGCTGTAATGTCGGGGACTTATCCTATGCTTGAGGAGATTAGACTTAAGCGAATGGTTGTCAGTGATGAGTCTTTGGAGTTGATTTCTACTTCGTTTGAGCATTTTAAGGTTTTGGTTTTGTTGTCTTATGAATGGTTTACTACTGATGGACTTGCTGCTGTTGCGCTAACTGCAGGTTAGATATCTATGACGTGTCTTTTTTTGGTATAGTACATTTCAGGTTACCTTTTTTTTTTTTTAGTTACTGCTGAGTAAGTTGTTATTTGTCTGGTTTTTGTTGTTGTCTCTTAGCCGAAGGTCTCCCAGAAACAGCCTCTCTACCCTTCCGGGATAGGGATAAGGTCTGGGTACACTCTACCCTCCCCAGACCCCATTAGTGGGATTTTATTGGGCTGTTGTTGTTGTTGTTAGAGGTATATCCTGGACAATGCCTTGTAAGATTACTGAAGTTCTTATTAGTTAGGATGAAGCTGGAGCTGAAGCAAGAGAGATAGATGGAGGACTGTCCCAACATGTATTTGGTGGACAGTATGGAGAGAAAGGAATTCCAGGTGTTTTGAGGACAAAAGCAATTCACTGCAGAAGATCAAGCTTGATTGTGTCCTGCATTTTTGTTTTTGGTGTAAGCAGACTTACACAATAGATACTGCATCATTTTTAGAGTCCTTGCATCTTGTTAGGATTGTAGATCGGTCTTTCTTCTTTTGCCTTCTTGTAAATATGGTTTTCCAGTACAACCTGTGTACTGATTTATTACAATAATATATACACAATTGTTACCTTTTCAAAAAACAAAAAAAAAAAGAAAGATATCAGGCAAATGTGATATGATGCACAATAGTATTAGTCTATACTCCACCCACATGTTCTTGCAGTTTTTGTGCATCAGTTTTCTACTTGAGTGAAATTGGAAGAAGATATATTTAGAATTAATACACATACAAGATCTTGTATCGGGGGAGTACGGGACCATCCTCTACCTTGCTCTCACTTAAATACTAGGTTTCATGTTAGTGGCAGGTTCCAAACCGTGACGTGTGCCCAATAACACATCTTGCACTTCATCCTTATGGTTGAACCAAATCTATGGAGGCAGAATATATTTGGAAATTCCATAATAACTAGATGGTATAAAATATTGAAGAACAATTTAATCTTCTTGAAAAGACTGTAAGTTTAAACCATTATGCAAGACAACAAGGGAAAAAAACTAGACTTTGAATTTGAAATAGAGGGATTATTAGTTATTAGCTATACTGTTAGACCAACAGTAACTTGCCTTTTAAGGAAGTCAATATATATAAGAAAATCACCTTGACCTTATTTTGGCAGCATTTTATGGAAGGGCATGCAAAAAGTGCTCCAATTTCTCGGTTACCTCTCATCACGATCCTGGATACTAAACATTATTTGAAAGATGTCCCAGTTTGTCAGGTAATCATTATCAACTATTTAAGTTTCTACTCTCTTCACACAGTTTTGCTTGATATAGCCTCTAATAGCTATCTTATGCAGCCATTTCATCTGGATCTAAATTTTTTCAATAAAGAGAACCGAGTTCTTCACTATCCCGTCAGGGCTTTCTATGTTGAAGGCTCAAACCTTATGGCATACAATATATCTTCTGGAGTAGAAAATATTTATAAGAAGCTTTACGCATCGGTAATACTTAATTGTTATTTTCAATTAGTATGTTAAAGCAGTACACGTTTGCAGTATTTTGCACTTTTGAAACTGACATTTTTTTGTTCTTTCAGATTCCTGGAAATGTAGAATTTCATCCGAAGTACATTATTTATAGTAAAAAACAGCACCTCTTCCTTGTCGTTTTTGAGTTCAGCGGTGCTACAAATGAAGTGGTTCTTTATTGGGAAAATACAGATTACCAACTTGCTAATAGTAAAGCAACTACAATTAAAGGTTTTCACCGTCTATAAGATTTTCCAGTTTTGGCTTCTTAACTTAATATAAACAAGTTCTGTCATGACTCATTAAGTATCAACATAATGAGTTTACTCCCCTTTGCTCCAGGTCTAGATGCTGCCTTTGTTGGCCCTAATGAGAATCACTATGCAATTCTAGATGAGGATAAGACTGGGCTGTCCTTGTATATTTTGCCTGGAGCTGCTCTACAAGTGTCAAAAGAAAAGAATGGTGCCATTGATCAAAACCAGTCTACTGACACTGATGCTGGTACTACTAAGGGTCCAATGCAGTTTATGTTCGAAACTGAAGTTCATCGCCTCTTCTCAACTCCAATAGGTATGTTTGAAGGGGGTTCCATGGAATATATTATGTAAACTTCTGTGGCATTCCTGATTGATCCAATCATTTTGGTTTTGTAGAATCAACTTTGGTATTTGCTTCCCATGGTGACCAGATTGGCTTGGCAAAACTGGTTCAAAATTACCGCCTCTCAAATGCTGATGGCCATTACATATCAACAAAAGCTGAAGGAAGAAAATTTATCAAATTGAAAGTAAATGAGATTGTTCTCCAGGTAAATGTTTTAGGATATGCTTCTCTCTATCAAGTCTTGTTTAAGAAAGTTCCAATACAAATATTAGCAGCTTCACATATTGAGTTCCATTCCTGTTTGTTATGGTTTTTTTCCCAAGAACTGCTTCCTTCACAAGTATGATATTTTTCCAGGTGCACTGGCAAGAAACTCTCAGGGGCTACGTTGCTGGTGTATTGACCACACATAGGGTGCTTATTGTTTCAGCAGATCTAGATATCCTGGCTTGCAGTTCTACAAAGTTTGACAAAGGACTTCCTTCAATATCCTTGAATGCATTCCTTTTATCGTTCCTGTTATTTTTATTGCCTCCTCAGTTTACTTATCTTTATGTAGGCTGTTTTATACATGCTGGGATTCTTAACTTTTTGGATACTATAGATCTATTCTGTGGCTTGGGCCTGCACTTCTTTTTTCAACTGCCACTGCTGTTAGTATGCTTGGGTGGGATGGCAAAGTGAGGACTATACTTTCGATTAGTATGCCTAATGCAGGTGGATATTTAAGTCTTCCTCCAAACTGCATGTACATGCTTCCATGCTTGGGGCTATCCAGTTCTATTTGTTCTTTTTTGTTACATCTTTTTTCATGCAATCTTGGATGCTTAACTACTTTGCCTACATGACTTCCTTTTGCAGTATTGCTTGGAGCTTTGAATGATCGGCTGCTGCTTGCTAACCCTACAGATATAAATCCTAGACAAAAGAAAGGGGTTGAAATTAAAAACTGTCTTGTTGGACTTCTTGAACCTCTCCTTGTTGGGTTTTCCACAATGCAACAATATTTTGAACAGAAGCTTGACCTCTCAGAGATCCTATATCAGATAACCTCAAGGTTTTCCTTCTACGAAATGTTGATGCTTTTAGACTTTTAGTTTGGCATCTTTAATTTCTTTCATGCTACTTAAATGTTTGATCTGATTTCACTATTTAATTCTTTCTTGGTGCTTGCATGCATAATTTATTGTCAACCACGAAATTTAGTTTATTGTCTCAAGTAGTTCTAATTTTTGTTTTTGGAATCCTTTGTCGAATGAATTACCTTGATTTAGCTAACAAAGTTGATTCTAAAACATTTGATAACTTAAGTTAGTCGTATTAGGTAAATGTGTAAAGACAACTATGAAGTAATTTGTGACATTTCAAATTCCTTTTTGTGTCAATTTTTACCCTCTGGGTTAGCTTTTGCTCATATCTTTGCCTTAATCAGCACGGTGTGAACAAAGACCAACTACTAAGAATGTAGTAGATCACTCTTGTAATTGGAATATTAAAGAGACCATCACTTATTTTTTGTAATTATCATCTATTGTAAATAGAGAAGATATGTAGCTTTAAAGAATAATCACTAATCCTGAGTTGAATGCTTTAAATCTATAGGTTAGAAGTCCTAATTAGTTTTTAACTGGTATCTTTTCTCTCTCAAAAATGCCAGTTCTCTCAGGAAACTTTTGGTTGTTTTATTATTAAACAATTTTTGGCTGTCTTATGGATTTACAGTTAAAAAAAAAAAAAAAATCTTTTTCCTTTTCTTTTGGCTACATTAGGAAATGTACTTTTTACAGAGGAGAAATTGAGGTAAAATTTAGTTTGCTATGAAGTACTTAGTACGTAATATTTTGTTTTCTTCTTTATGCTTTCTGTCCTTGTATCAGGAATGAGGTGCCTCTATATTATAATATACAGCAATTAATTTCTGGACTATGACGAGATTTTGATGATTTACTCTTGTTTCTTCATCATTTTCTACTCAATTTGCAACCTTTTCCATTCTCCCTTTGATGGTTTCTTTTTCAACTTCTTTTTTTCCATTGAAAAGAATTATGTTCTCTATTACTCTATATATATTTGCAGTTTTTGGGATGATATACCCTTCTAGTCCGATGCAATTCCCTTCGCTCAAAAGCTTAGTAGATAGTTACAAAGTTAATCATAGCCACACGTTTTTAAAAAAAAAATAATCATTGATGTCCTTTGGACGTCTAAATTTTATGGCCTTTTTTGTCAACTGCCAAAAGATGCAATAATCGAATGTAGGCTAGATAAGTGTCTTTAGAAACTTTTCAGTCGATTGTGTAATGTGAAAAGTCTGATAAATAAGATTAGGGAAGATCATTTGCATATACTATTCTGAAGAACCAGTTTTAACATGATTCTGTGTCTTTGCTTAAAAACTGTCATAAATCTTTTTGGAACTTAAAATCCATCAAACAACCGATCAACTATGCCCAATCTCAATCTAGTCAGTGTCGGCTGTATTAATCCTTTATGTCCATGCCGCTTGGGCTTGGAACTTGGATATTGCAATTAATATTAAGAGGTTTTATAGATGATGAATATATTTTGGATTTCTTCGTGTATATTTCAGATTTTGTAGTAGTTGAATACAAATCGGAGAGAAAAGGTTCGACATGATGGCAGTTTCCTTATCGGTTCTTAGTCATAATTTGACTATGAAATGTTTGCATAAAAGCTTGTTAGTAGAATATTATGAGAAAATTATGATATTTAACAGTTTTCGGGCTTTTGTTATGTGAAGGTTTGACAGTCTACGAATAACTCCAAGATCTCTTGACATACTTGCTAGAGGTCCGCCAGTTTGTGGTGATCTTGCCGTGTCATTATCCCAGTCAGGCCCACAGTTCACTCAGGTAAAATTATTAGGTATTTTTGTATGTATTTTATGTTTTGTTTGTTTGGGGTGAAAAGAGGAGCGACTGGAGGAGAGTAGTAAAAGTGGATAGAAGTTATTTACAGATGAGAGTTACTTCACTTGTCTGGTTAGGAAGTAAAAGAGGAGTGGCAGTTAATGTGGAGGGTTAGATACCCCACCATGGTAGCATTTGAAGCCCTCCTAAAGTGGAAGGGGAGGTTGCAGTGAATCACTTTTACTTCTCCAAATGTACTACAAAACTTGAGATAACTCATAGTACTTTACCTTCCCCCCGGCACCCAATTGTGTGCAGAGCCATATGTAGTGTTAACTTGGCATTGTGTTTGTATTTATATTTGCTGATCTGAGTAGGTATTGAGAGGGATCTATGCAATCAAAGCGCTCCGGTTTTCTACTGCATTGTCTGTCTTAAAGGACGAGTTTCTGCGTTCAAGAGATTATCCAAGATGCCCCCCAACTTCACATTTGTTCCAGCGCTTTCGCCAATTGGGCTATGCTTGCATAAAGTATGTAATCATGGCAATATTTTATAATTTTATGTTTAAAATGTCTAGAATTATGTGCTCTGTCCTCGAGTTCATGTTATCCTGTCTTTGCTCTTTGCTCTTTGTTATTCTTGTTTCTTCTTTTTTCCTTGGCTTTGGTGTTTGACCTGCTTGGACTTTACATACTGTTTACAGCTTTGCGTTCTCTTTGTTGACAAGCCATAATCAAATATCACTTGGACTACGTGATTGTGGTTCCAATTAAAAGCTATATACTTGGAGATTTTTCTACTTGCTTTCGAACAAGCTTTTCCTATTACTATTATTTATCTCAGCAATATAACCATTTTGCACGTGGAGTAGATCTTTTCTGTAAGAAAAAAGAAGCAGATATCACTAATTAATAATTTGTATATAGAAGGTAGAGAAATAATTTCTGGATCTTTATAGTTATATTGTAAGTCTTCTAATTTTCTTTTCTATAGCTTGTCCCGATTGACATTTATTCTGGTGTTATTCCTGAGATTCTGTTTCACTATTTGCTTCTTCTCCTCCCTCTGAATCAAACTTTTCCTTGCCACAATGGCTGAATTCCTATTAGTATCCATTGTACAAGTCGAATCCTAGATGTAGAAATAAAAGGTGGACCCCCTCTCCGTCGAAAGAAATGAGATTATCGCGGATACACACATTAAAAATATTAACCAAATTCGCCTGACGCAGAGGCAATCAAGAAAGCCGCATAAGTGAATATGTAACCTACAGAAAAGTGAGCTAATCCAACCAATCTTGCTTGTACAATGTTTATCTCTCCAGCAAATCAAACTGGGACATGCTCGATATACTGTCACGCAAATTGATATCTTATTCTTCAGTGTCTTTTTTGTTTTAGCCGGTCAACAATTACTCTTCTTTAACATGTTCTGCTTCATATGCTTGTTAGGGGCACCTGCCCATTACTTTTGTGATGTCAGCAAAGCTCTCTGCCTTTGTTATATTTTGAACTACGTGAGGTAGCTTGTTCCTAAAATCTGAGACGGACCAGTAGTGTGACATGATTTTGCTTTAGTAGGACAGATAATATGACATGAATGTTAGACTAAGTTTCAGGGTATAATAATGTGCCCATGTGAAAGCAGTAGCAGCTATGTGTTGGTTCAAAAAATTGATTGCTACTTTTGAGTGTTGCTCAAATAGAACAGTTTTATCATTGAGCATCGTGTGCCGCTTTGATATATGCTTGGAATAGTAGTCTATTGTGAATTAAATTGATACAATTTCTCCTTTGGTGATGTTTGCAGTTTGTTTTTCGTCTACATCGTCAACTAAGTAAAAATATTTGCAATACTTTCAAATGTCCAATGTGTAGATCCATGTATGTAATGGAATAGAGTACCTTATTTCTGTTTATCGGGAGCACATACACAAATGGAATTCCTTTTTTGTACTATATGAAATGAATTTCACTCAATTACATTACCCTTAGAGAATACTTTTCCAGATTCCACTTTTTCCTTTTCTGGCGGAGATTTTGTGTAACCTCAATTACTCGATAACTCTCAGGGAGACTGATGCAAAATTATATGCACCTATCTTATTTCAGCAACTTTTACTATATTCATTCTTATATGGGATTATATTTTGAGATTGCAGATATGCTCAGTTTGACAGTGCTAAAGAAACTTTTGAAGTCATATCAGACTATGAAAGCATGCTTGACCTATTTATAGGCCACCTTAACCCAAGTGCAATGCGGCGACTAGCACAGAAACTGGAAGACGAAAGTGCAGATTCAGAATTACGACGATATTGTGAAAGGATCCTTAGGGTGCGCTCAACTGGGTGGACACAAGGTATCTTTGCAAACTTTGCAGCTGAAAGTATGGTCCCTAAAGGACCAGAATGGGGTGGTGGTAATTGGGAGATCAAGACGCCAACTAATCTGAAGAGCATTCCTCAGTGGGAGCTTGCTGCTGAGGTGATGCCATACATGAGAACTGATGATGGTACAATTCCATCAATTGTCACGGATCACATAGGCGTTTACCTTGGTTTGATAAAAGGAAGAGGTAATGTTGTAGAAATGAGAGAAGATAGTTTGGTGAAAGCATTTAAAGCTGAAAATGGCGAAGACAAGGCAAATGGACCTCAAAAAGCTATAGTTGCATCAACAGCTAACCAGTCCAAAGGGTTGCCTGAGGGTGAAATCAAGGGTGATATGTTAATGGGACTAGAAAGCCTTGGCAAGCAAGTTGCCAAGTCTAGTGTGGTAGATGAGCAAACAAAAGCAGAAGAAGAATTCAAGAAATCACTGTATGGATCTGCTGCTGATGGTACCAGCAGTGATGAAGAAGAAACGTCAAAAACGAAAAAACTACACATACGAATTAGAGATAAGCCTGTTACATCTGCTACAGTGGACGTGAACAAGATTAAAGAAGCCACAAAACAGTTGGGCCTGCCGATCAGTAGAACAAAGTCATTAACTGGTTCATCCTCAGATCTTGGCCTCCTTGTACCTCAACCTTCTTCTGCAACCACTGGACCAGTCACAACTCCGATGGTTTCTACATCTGCCGATATTTTTGGAACAAATTCATTGACACAATCTGCATCTATGCCGAATCTAGCTCCTAAGGCAGCGGGTGCTGGAGTTACTGCAAGGCCCATTCCAGAGGACTTCTTCCAGAATACTATATCATCCCTCCAGGTTGCGGCATCATTGCCTCCTCCTGGCACTTTCCTTTCCAAGCTGGATCAAAGTTCGCAAGTTGCTGAAGCCACTAAAATGCAACCTAACCAGGGTAGTGCATCTGTAGCTGATGTTGGTCTACCTGATGGTGGTGTTCCCCCTCAAGCTACTCAACCACCTGTTTCACTTGAGGTGGTTGGTCTTCCTGATGGTGGTGTTCCTCCACAGCCCTTCACTCAGCCTTCTGGCATGCAACCTCATGTTCAGATGTCAAAACTTCCAGTATCCAACCAACCTCTTGATCTCAGTTCTCTTGAAGCTCCAGGTTCAGGACAACCTTCTGTACGTCCACCTTCTCCTCCAAAAGCCGTGCGACCTGGACAAGTAAGTATGCTTTTCCACTCGTAAATAGTTTGTCTGGATACTGAATTCCTGCGTTGGATAAGGAATTTCAAAGTGTGACCAATTCCTGTTCATACTGAATTTGTCTGGATCATTAGTAATTATGGAAAAATTGATAGTAAGCATTAACATTGTTTCGTTTTCTCTGTACAAATGCTGGCGCATGAGAAGGAAATTGGGCCTTTTGAATGCTATATATGTTGGTAGTAGCATGAAGAATTTTCTAGGACTCCTTTCGGTTTGCACAATTGATAATGTTAAGCACAGACAGCTGGCTTTTTTATTTATCCAGGAGTTGGTTTTGTCATCAGATTCTTCACTAAGTTGGTGAGGTGGTTATGTAATGCTTAGTTGATATTTCTGGTCCGCTGGAGTCTTAGGAGGGACAGCGAGGCCTCAGGATAGGACCCTTAATTGCTAAGATTCAGTGATCTGTTGTCATTAGGTCATGGTTGAATATCGAGCGTTCTGGTAAGAGAAAATGTAATGCTGCACACCAATTAGCTTACCTTATTCTTCTAATTTGACCAATTTGGATATGATTGAGTTGGCCTAGAGAAGGGAAATCCCTTCTATTAGAACATACAAGGATGCTGAGAAAGTTGGGTACTACAAGAAAGTTCTTCATTTTTAAACCTTATCGTTGCAAATCAGGATAAAACAAGTGATGGGAGAAATTATTTTAACTTGTTAAGGGAAAAGAAATTGGAAGTCAAAGGTTAAGAAGATAAAGAAATAAGTTTAACAACAAAGAACATAGTGGTTCTGTTAAGGTATATATTTTTAGGATCAACCTTTATCGGGTTCAAGGAACTAAATACAACAAGGATTTATAGAGAAACAGTGAGGAAGTCCTTGAGCACTAGTGTCGGTTGAAAGTCTTGTGGTCAAATATGTCCAAGCTGAATCCTCATCATTTTCTTACGATTTGCATCTTTCTTTGTCATAGGTTCCTCGTGGGGCTGCTGCTCCAGTTTGCTTCAAGATTGGTCTTGCCCATCTTGAGCAAAATCAGCTGCCAGATGCATTATCCTGTTTTGATGAAGCTTTCTTAGCACTGGCTAAGGATCAATCTCGTGGAGCTGACATAAAGGCTCAAGCCACAATATGTGCACAATACAAAATTGCAGTCACCCTGCTTCAGGTACCTGAGCATTTACCAAATAGAAACAGTGTTCTACGTTGCCAAATGGATTATCTAACTTTGTCCTAAATGATGTCTGATTTTAATCCCTGTGCATTCTTTGGGTGACTTGGCTCACAGCTGGGAGAGTAGCAGTTCTCTACTGTCTGTTTTACCATCCTCCTGCTTCTTTCCATATTAGTTGATGTCACTTATGTTCTCTTTATATTGCATCTAAAGTTACCAAAAGGGAATCTTCTCAGCGCCTAATACAAGTTGCTAGCTTCTGCAACTTGAGTATAAACCTAGTCCTTTCTACAGTCCCTCTTTCCCATCCTAGAGACAGAGGGCAATAATAAAAAAATTATGATCTACGTCCCTTAGTTGATAGGAAATTGCAGTTTTGGTTCTTGTGATATCCTGCTAAACACATTTAACATTCAATTAGTTATTGTGCATATTTAACCTGTCCACTATTAATTCACTTAAAACAAGTAAAACTATCAAATATACTTTCTTTTAATATAAAAGATAGATATTTAGTTCGTTTTATATTTAAAGATTCAGTAAATTTACAGAGATTTTGTCAGTGGAAGTTTCAAAAGTGCACAACTGATACTTTTAGAAGGTTAAATATGTTAGTCAGGTACACAAGGACCAAAATTGGAATTTGCGAAGGGATAAAAAGTGCAATTAGCCCTATAATCTCTAGCTACCCCTTCCCCTCCATTCTTCTGTTTCATTCCAAAATGCTGTTGGTTTCAACTTTTCAAGAGAATATCCCACATTAGAATTTAATGCAACAAGCCCACTGCTTGTTTTGTTTTGTCCCTACAACATATGCAAGAGGTAGTGTAAGATAGCCTTTGTAAACAGACAGCATGAAAGTATAAAATTAAGCTTCTTTGCAAAAGGAAAGCTTTTGTTTACTTGCCAACAGCAACATTGAGCAAGTATCACTTGGTTTTCATTAGAGTTCTTGCTTTGTTTGGATGGGTGGCTTTAAGTCCTTTGTCACTTCTCTGCAGGAAATCAGCCGACTGCAGAGAGTCCAGGGCCCAAGTGCAATCAGTGCGAAGGATGAAATGGCGCGATTGTCTCGACACTTGGGTTCACTGCCTCTTTTGGCTAAGCACAGGATAAATTGTATTCGAACTGCTATCAAGAGGAACATGGATGTACAGAACTACGGTTATTCCAAGCAGATGCTCGAACTTCTACTATCTAAGGCACCTCCAGGCAAGCAAGACGAATTGAGGAGCTTGGTTGACATATGTGTTCAAAGGGGCTTGTCCAACAAATCAATTGATCCACTAGAAGATCCTTCCCAGTTCTGTGCTGCAACACTTAGCCGTCTATCAACCATTGGTTATGATGTCTGCGATCTATGTGGGGCCAAATTCTCTGCTCTGTCATCACCTGGCTGCATTATATGTGGTATGGGAAGCATCAAAAGATCGGATTCACTTGTGGTTCCTGTTCCCTCTCCATTTGGCTAAGATTACTGGTCGATTCCATTCTAGCTAGTGTATCTCTTGCAAGATCGATATGAGTCTGCTATGAAAACATATTTGAAGCATAATTTCCTCCGGAAATTCTGCAATTGGTGGTGGTGTTTGGTGTTGGTGATAGCATAGTGCAATTGTTTGTACATAGTGTAATCCTCCATTTTGTATCTGGTGTTCTTTTATTCCCTTCAATTATCTTTTCCTTCCTTTTTCCTCTCATGTTTCCCTTGTCTAGTCTGGCCTTGTGTGACTAGTTCGAGCAATCAGGATTCCGTAGGTTGTCTTCGAAAATTTTGCTATTAACAGGTATTCTTTTGTATGATCTTTCCTGTAATACATCTGGATATAAATATTAACAATGTTTATCTTCCCACGGATGTAACCCCTTGTAAAACACTGATCCCATGGACCTTATACCCACTGCAAAAAAGAGAAACATAGATGTCACCGTGGCACCTAGTTTTTGTTAGAACAGCACAAATGACATATTAAGTTTCCTTTGTTGCCAACTTTGTTTCGTCTAGCGTGACAATAATTTGGGTGTTGGCTGCTGAAATACACATGCACATAGATAGTAGACGGGAAAAGAAAAAAAAAAAGCTATATTTTATTATATAAAATAGCCGTTGCCGCTAATCACATCAAAAATTGTTTTTTCTTGTTTTCTGATGAAACTGTGTGAGTGCAGAAGTCGTAATTTACTTTCTTAGTTCTGTTTTTCTCTTCTGGTACATCTTCAACGATTATGCCGTGATTTTAATTGTCGGTCCGTGAATGTCTGTTTCAGCGAATCTGGACAACCAACAGCACATCTTTCTTTAAATCATGGTCCAAAAAGTTTACATGAAAGGACAGTACTAGTTGAAAATTCCGTTATAAACATCAAAACTTATTCATTCCTACACAACCCTACTACTGTGTCGTTATGTTTTGCAATCCAATTTTCCATCTTCCCATTTCTGCCCTCTTTCATTACCTGTTTGTTTCTTTAATTGACGAGAAACAGGTTGGTGTTAACGAGAGGCTGGAGGTTTGGAAGCTGACCCTAGAGTCTAAGGGTTTCAAGTTGAGCAGGATCAAGACGGAATGCATGGAGTGCAAGTTCAGCAACGATACCCAGGAAGGGGATATGGAGGTGAGGCTTGATACGTAAGTCATCCCAAGAGAGGTAGTTTTAAGTATCTTGGATCTATAATACAAGGTAACGGAGAGATTGATGAAGGTGTCACGCATCGTATCGGAGCAGGATGGATGAAGTGGAGGCTCGCTTCCGGTGTCTTGTGTGATAAGAATGTGCCGCTGAGACTTAAAGGTAAGTTCTACAAGGTTGTAGTTAGACCGACTATGTTGTATGGAGCAGAGTGTGGGCCGGTCAAGAACTCACATGCCCAGAAGCTAAAAGTAGCTGAGATGAGGATGTTGAGGTGGATGTGTGAGCATATCGATTGGATAAGATTAGGAATGAAGTTATTCGGGAAAAGGTGGGAGTGGCCCCTGTGGAGGATAAGATGCGGGAAGCGAGATTGAGATGGTTTGGGCATGTTAAGGGGAGAAGTATAGAAGCCCAGTTAAAAGGTGTGAGCTGTTAGCCTTGGTGGGCAGCAAGAGGGGTAAAGGTAGGCCTAAGAAGTCTTGGGGAGAGGTTATTAGGCGGGGACATGGCCCAAAACAGTAGGGGTGTGGAGGTCAAAGATTAGAGTAGAAGGTTAGTAGGTAGTCGAGTGTTTCTCTTTGTCTTACTCAGTTCACTAGCATTAGTGTTAGTATCTTATCTTTTATTCATAGATGACTATTACTATCTAGAGTTTGACTGCATTCTTGGATTCGATCTTATTTCATCTTGCTGTTATTCCTACTTGTTGCAATTACCTTTACTTTTTCATACGTTCTCTAGCTGAGAGTCTATCGGAAACGACCTCTCTACCCTTCCAAGGGTAGAGGTAAGGCTGCGTACATCTTACCCTCCCCAACCCCACTCGTGAGAAACTATTGAGTTTGTTTGTTGGTGTTTCTTTTGCTGACTCAAACAAAAACATTGGGGATCTCTAGAAAGCCCTTTTTATGAAATTTCTGAGAGGTCAACCGGGGTACGGATGCTTTATTTATCACCCCTATATTTAGGGTTTAGTTTAGATAATTCTAACATATTTGAATAAACCAAAACAATACAGGAGAAAGAGTAACTGAAGCGGAAAATTTTACACCTCACTAACATGATTTTATATTGTCGAATACTTTCAATTACATGACTTCTTGACTAAGCATAGTGAATATGAAGATGAGATCCCTGACTTTGTATGATACAATAAATAATTTTCAAGCTAGAGCTCGCGTTGGATATCAAGTGCCAGGGATCCAGAATAACAGCATCGATAAATCTAATCTCTATCTTTATTTTTATTTTTATTTTTATTTTTGAAATAAAATTTACATATTCCAAGAATATAAAAATAAGTACCTTAGAGTATAGATCACTAATTTTTGTAGTAAGTGTGACAAATTGTAATCAAAGAAAAAAATGACTCCAAATATTCATACTGTCAAACGAATTGAGACAATGTACAACGGCAGTGCCTAAAAGATGTAGTCGATTTGATATATTCTGATTCCACGTCCTGATTCAGTAACACAATATTTTTATTTAGACTCTTGACAGTATGATCTCGTTGAGCTTATTTACTCACCAGGGGATACAAAGAATTGTGTAATTTTGAATTTCCTACATCTATACTGGTGGTATCTGGAACAATATCAATGACCATTCACTATGTCCAAAACCACTTCAGTCTGAAACTGTATGCTTCTCATATACGTGTACTCTGTCGTATGTGCTAGTAATTTTTTCACTTTATTGGTGTATAAGGTACCTGAAGCTGAAATTGTAAGGCGTTACTTGCACTAATTGTGAAAGAGGCTCTCTTCCTCGTCTTTCGAGGCATTTAATAGTTTCATTTCTGAGCTCATCTGGTAGCTGGAGGCACACCCAATCTAGCAATGCATCCAAGTCTTTGGCAAAATCAAGAAGATACCAGTCCAACAACTTTGGGATTATGAGCTTATTTGTTGCTGAAATACCAACTGCTGCTTGTAAATAGTCTCTTTTTGCTGCTTCCAACTGCGTCTCTACTTGAGATGCAGTATACACCCTCACCTTCAGAACATAAAAGATTACAACGTAGAATTAGAATTACTGGACATAAAATTCACACTTGAGACATTAAGTTGGCAGTACAATAGGGCTAACAGAAATATCTGATACCAGCTAGTTACAATCGGTCTCAACTGTTGCAGCAATAGAATATGAATGAATTTAGTGATAAAATTTTCTTCTTTTAATAATAAAGAGCTTAGTGATAAGAATATTAAAGTTGATTGATGCCTCTCTCTCTCTCGCCAATTTCTTAAGATGTACTTCTTTCTCAATCAGAGAGTTCGAAGCTCTGAGAGACTTCAAGAGATGAAATATTGACCAAATCATTATACCTAAAAACAATCTCAAGACACATCAGAAAGCTATACCTTTGAAGTTTCCAGTTCAGAAAAATGATTAATCAACCCTATGATTCCGCTAAAACTGAGAAGGTTATGAAAATGATCGACAAACTTACTGCTGGGGAGGACCAACTTCCACAGGAGAGTGCAAATGTGACGAGAGGTTCGGACCACTCCAAGCCAAAAACACTGCGAACCTTCAGCTTGTTGTCTTTCGTTGACTTTGAACAGGTCTTTCAAGTGATGGAAAATAGCTTAAGAATTTGTTGAATGAAAGAAAGGTTTAAAAGCAATTGCTCTAAGCTCACACCAAAGAGAACAGATTAAGGAATATGGAAATGGTAACTTACATATTTTAAGTGATATGGTAGCCTCAAGATGAAGTGCTCAATCATGATTGCATTTAGCAAATGCCCTCCTACATTAATTGTTGCCTGATGAAGAATATTCAAAAAGTTAATAGATTCTGGAGTACATTTGCTGCAGAATCAAAAAAACCTACAAGCCGGATAATTTTAACTGATCCAGGAGTTTTAGAAAAAATTTGAACACAAGAAGGCATAAATGCAGCCCAGGGATTAATATTTACAACTTTATAAAGCAGATACATGTATTAACGAATCAATTGTAGCATCAGCAATATTCGAAGAGAAATGGACTAGAATGACCGCATAACTTGCCTTTTGCATTAGTGAGACAACTTGTTCAGCAGTCTCTGGAATCCCATGCTCTAGAAATGCCTGAGAATTAATGACAAAAGAAATTATTTCCTAAATCTAGTAAGATATTACTTGGTTTTCTGGGTTAAAAAAGATGCCCCTTACATTCATCACGCAGGAATTGTATGTGTTTATCCAGAAAGCTAGCTTCTGCTGATGGCTCAAACCCTCTAATTTCACAGATGATAGCTTGCCGAGGAGTATCCTTATGTTTAAAATGGAAGAAGGCACAATAAGGACGTCCAAATCTATAGACTCCTTACTCGTAATTACTAGAAAAAGAAAGATGGTCCGGAAACTTACTTAAGTCTGTGAATCAGAAACGAAGCATTCGTTTTCCGGTTTAGATTAATAGAGTTAGCATCTATATTGAGTATATATCTATATCCGCCAATCTCTTGCTTCCTGAGTTCTGAACAGATGGAGTACGGATCGTGTAACTCTCTTTCTCCGTTGCTTTCTTTGAAAACTTTTGCTCCTAAAGAGCAAAAAGATTCTGGATTTGCTATCTTCCCTTTAGATGTACTCAACCTTAATAAGATGCTAGACAAGCACATTAAAATGTCTTCAGAGGTTTTGTTTTCTGTGGTTTCAGCTTCCAATGCCCTCTCATCTGAAGCTAAACAGCTCTCTTGTGTCTCTTCTACAACTCTGCACTGAACATCTGCTATTTTACTTACTGATTCTGGTTTGACTGGAGGCCTTTTTGACAAGGTTTTAATCGTGTTGACTTGCTTTTGTGGAGATGGCTTATGTTTAGTAGAAGTATCAGACGAGTGATTCTCTTTTCCTAGGCTATCTTCCAATGAGTCATTGCAATTCTTAATAACAGCTTGTCTGCTAATTGATGTGTTATCAGAGCAAAATCTCGAGCTATCGAAGACTGATTCTTTTAAAAACAACTTTCTACTTGAAGCACTCCTATCTAGAGATAGAGAAAGCCGTGACACGCATGACCCAAGGTTGACTTCGCTCAAGGACAATGATCTTGAATGCCTTTGTTTAGGACCTTTACCCGGCAACTGAGGACATGAATCAGGCAAACGGTTGTCGTCAGCATTTCTCCTTGAGCATGTGGAAACTGCTTCTTGATAGAGACCTTGTCTATAATTAACAACTTGTACCTCAAGCCGGACCACCTCTTCTTCCAAAACAGCTACCTCAGCAAGAAGCTCTAGAGTCTGCATTATTGTCATCGCACAAAATTGAAGGTCAATTCCTAGTCCAGAACTAACACTTTTAGGCAGTTGAAAATTCATACTGTTATGGATAATTCTGTTATTAGTATTTTCTAAGAAAGTTCTTCTGCCTAATCAATCCCAAAAGCTAGCTCATTGAGTAAGAATTGACCGAAACTATATAATGAGACAACAAACCATTCCCTTTACCAATGAGGAACTTGACACCCTTGAACGCGGACAATATAACATGGGAGACCAACATTTAGTTAACCAAAAATAGGAATTGATCTCGCTTTGATACCATGTAAAGAAATAGACCTTGGGCCTAACTCGACATCAAATTCTAGCTCATGAGGTGAGGATCGGCTAAGACTATGTAAGGAGTCAACAACTCATTTCCTCAACCAATGTGGGACACTTTTAATATCTTTTATTTATCAACAGTGTAGAAGTAAAGTTTTAAGAATACAACTAACATATTTGGGAAGATAAGGAGGAAGACGGGGTAGAGTTCCTAAAGGTCTGTAAAAAGCCCTCTCCAAAGCTCTGTGAACATTTTCTTCATGCCTCAGCTTCTTCTTTAGATTATCGACCTGCCAAATGAAAAATAGAAACTTAATTTCAGAATAAAGATGAATAATTTAATGTTAAGAATAAAAAGAAGAGATAAGAATATACATCTTGAAGTAAGGCTAATTTTCTGTCTCTTGCTGCTTGACGCCGATTGACTCTGGACTTCTCTGCAGACAAGAATTTGGTTTGCTGTATTTCCATCTTTTTCTCCTATCAAGAATTCGATTGGAACAATTCTTTCAGAGTCAATTAACTATAATTAGCTGTTTAAGCAAAAGGGGTCTTGAAGATAAGAATAAAGCACCCAATTCAGATATATTGGATTCAAAGATGACCACTTTTGTCAGTACAGACTACAGATGACAGTTAATAATTTACTATCTCAAGACAATGGCCAAAAAGAATGAAACAGGGAAAAAGAGGGAGGGGACAGGAAAGAAGGGGAATCACAATTATTTAGCATAATCAGCTCATGCTTAGCAAAATTGAATAACAGAACTCACATATTGAGGATGCAAAGGAACTTTTTTGGGTTGCATAGGTGGTCGGAATCTGTTATTCATCTCTCCTTATTTTCGTCAAAATCTGCAAACCCAATGGTAACATTAAATTTTATGGTAAATTCCAACCCAAATGATTTTCGAAAGAAAAAGAAGAAAGAATTGAAAGAAGAAAAAGAAATTCAGACAGGTGGAAAAAGAACATACATCAAAAAGCACAAACATATATGAGAGAGAGAGAGAGAGAGAGAGAGTAAAAGAAAGAAAATTGAGAGAATGATGTGGAGGAAAAGAGGAGAGAGCAGGAAAGTAAAGGAAACAGAAAAGAGAGGGAAGACAAGAGAGTCGAGATAGAGATAGAGATAGAGATAGATTAAAGGAGTAGTAGTGGGATTGGGGGACTAGAGGAGCATAGTTGTAAGCATCTTTGTTAGTGTGTAATTGAAGGATATTGTCGTATTGATCCACCATTAAATATCAGTATTTTATTGGAGTGGAAGTAGTTTCTTATTGTTAGTTGTAAAGTAATATTAGTAATTTACTATGATATCTCTATCAGAGAATCTTATCTAATTATTCTTACTTAAAAGCTTTGAGTTCAATTTTGTAAAAATTCAAAAACTTTTAACAAAGAAAAAAAAATAAGAAATTTGTAACTTATAAATACAATAATATAAAATATTTTATATTATCAACGTATATATATTATAATAGATAATTTACTTAATTTAAATGACTAATCTCATATTCATGAATTGTTAGGTATAATTATCTTTTGAATAGCTTAGAAAGTACGTACTACTCCCTCCGTTTCAGTTTATGTGAGCCTATTTTTTATTTGGTCTGTTCCAAAAAGAATGACCCCTTTTTAAATTTGAAAACAATTTAGCGTAAACTTTCAATTCTACCTTTAATGAAAAGCTTTTATAATCAAACAAATATTATGAACATCTTTTTGACTTGTTTAGGACCATAAATTCAAAAGTTTTTAATTTTTCTTAAACTACATGCTCAATCAAAAAAATACAATTGAATACAATATTACTCGTATTGGAGGGGG
>MCJB01040030.1:97271-111722 GCA_002018475.1 Nicotiana obtusifolia | reverse complement strand
GGGGGGGGGGGGGGGGCGCTAGTGTTAACAGAAGAGGAGGAGGGTGAGGGTGGCTTATCGCTGCGCGCCTCCCATTACTAAATTAGAGTAAAAGACGGAAAAAGACAGTAACGTAAATGGCAGAAGGCAGAGTCTTCAAGAATAGGAGAGAGGGTTCTTTCGTCAGTAAAACAGACACAAATGAATACGGACGGAGCGAGTGTATAGGTCAGGGGGTTTGGGCGGTGGTGAAAGCTATATCTATCCCACCTGTTACAAATTACTCCATCTCAACTTGTTTGACCCAATTTACCTGAGCATTTTTAACACATAAGTTTGATAGGTCATGCGTGCGAGTCATAAAAAAAATTATTAATATATATAATAGAGTAAACTGTCTACGTTGTATCTGTTGATACACAATCATTTTTAAACTTTACGTGAATATGAAATACTTTATTTACTGTCTGCCTTCTTATAACGTAAAAATAGTAGAACATGTACAAGTCATGCCAAAATATAAAATTAAATATTCCATGCCACTCTAATATTTCAGTTGGAACATTGAGTTGCATATATATGCTATCCAGCTCTTGTCACTATGGACCTGCTGCACCCCTCATTTTCTTACTTTTTCCTATTTTGGCTGTTTTGCATATGGGTGAGGTGAGGGGAGGGCGGCTCTCTTCTTTTAGTATATACAAATGAAACCGCATTATATGGATAGGATGAAACCATTGTATTTCCCTAAGGTCTTCTGTTTAACCAACCGTCACATAGCTAGGATAGGCCATGCACCAACAAATTTTCGCTATTACTTTATTTTGATAATTTAGCTACCATTTTTGCTCTACTTTAATTTAAATGAAATATAGTATATGTGTTTGCAAGTAGAATAATTATATCTTATTTGCTTTTCTACTATCACGTTTGAATTTTTGACGAAATAATCATTCAATGTTCTAATTATTAAAAGCGAAGGATCTCTTTGGATAATGTTTTCACTTGATTTTTTTAATGTCAAAATATTGAGGGAAAAAAACATGTATCAGAAGATAGTGCTTCAAGAAAATTTGGTCGATGCTCAAAATGCAATTGTTACCATAAAGCTATACACATAATCCAAATATATCTCTTGCTCCTCAGATTTAATAGTTCATTATATCATCTTAAACATTTGTTCAAAGTATTTAATTGGAAAAAATTTAAGAACTGTTTTCCGTTTCAATTTTATCAAATGTAAATTAAGTTCAAACTTGAATCCAAACATAATTGTTTAAAAAAAAAAGAGACAAAACAGGAGTAAGAAGATTAAAAAATATAAATAAATAAATAAATAAAAAGGCCAAGTAATTAACGTCTACTGCTTCCAAGTACAAGCAAAGAAGAAGTGTTTGGAAGCAATTACTGCTAAAATGCAGAAAGGACCTTCAAGATTACTTGAAGTGTTTTTCGGGTAATCATCGGACTCTTTTTATAATTTGCACTTTTGATTTATCATAAAAATTACGGTACAAAAGTACGTACACTTCTTGTGCATTCCACAGCAGACAGCAGCTTTATATGTGTACCAAAATCATAAAGAGTACTTGTAGTAACATTTAGGATTTTCTAGGTAATTATTACACATATTTCAATCGATTTGTATATTTGATTTGTTACCAAAGTGATAAATTTTTCATGTGTCCCACGGTAGGAAGCAGTGTGATATACATGTATCAAATTTCATCCAAGAAGGCGTGTAGCAAAAGGACAGCTTTAATTAGGTTATAATCCTTTTGGGTTATTATTATGCGTCTGTCTCGATTTAGACCACTGATTTGTAACAGAAAATAAGTACCAAGTACAAAACTTCTCAAGCATTGTGATAAGTCTACCAATTCATCTCAGAACTGTAAATGGTTATTGCTTCTAATGGAGGATATATGTGCAAATCTTAAAAGGTTTTTCTCGTGGCTTATGCTTTTCTTCATTCATAATTCCTAAGTACCCATTCCAAAATCCGTCTAGATCAAAACTCATAATATTCAACTTCAACATATTTAGTGTATTCCCACAATGTGAGATCTGGGAAGGTAATATGTACACAAATCTTATTTCTATCTTGTGGAAGTAGAAAGGTTATTTATGATATCAAAAAAGCATTTCTGAACAAGTTTGAACAAGAAAATCAGCTCTTGTGTCGAATGAAGCTTGATCTCTATTGTCAGATCAAAACTCATAATTAAAAGGAAAAATTGACAAGAAATAAGAAGTACTCAATCCCCTTTTAATGAGAGATGTGAACAAACACCTTGAAGGTCGTACTAATACTAAAATATGAATTAAGTGCAAAAGTAATATTGCTTCAGTTTGTTCCTAAAGTATGTTCAATGTAGCAGCAGCCACTGAAAAAACTTAATAAAGGAGTAAAAGATTAAGGAAGGAACATATAGTAGTTTACATTCGAGATCTTCGCCCTTAATAGATAGGACAATTTTACAATTATATATGTTATTGACAGCCTATAAAAGGGCTTCTACTTTAGCAAAGTATTTAAACTCGGATCAGTAGATATTCTAAAGGAAAGGGTCGCTTTAAAAGAATGCTTCAGTTCCAGGCATTTAGGATGCACTAAAATAGCAAAACATGAACTAAAGAAAAGTGGAATAACAATTAGGTGAAACAACTTATATTATATTGAGCTAAGCACGTGAAGGCATATCCCATGCTTGTTCATACAACATTTTTAGCGTTGAAACATATTATATTGTGAACATGTGCCCTTAAACAATCTACCAAGATAAAAACATAAGTAAATCTCAAAATGTATCTTAAACTATTTTATTTTCTTGGCCAATGATATATGGACATATGGTTATCATCAAAAATCGTTTTGCTTCAAAAAATATTATTGTGATGAAATAAAAACAGATTAATTAAGTAACAGAATAATTCGTTAAGATAAACTGTGATAGTGCCAGCTTGCTCCAACTTCTCCCTGGTCCTTCTCTCTCTCATACTCGCGCATGCATTAGTGCTTTACCTAATCCAGTTTAATCGGACTTCAATTAGTGGTTCAAACTCAAGAATGTTGTCACAACTTTTCATCTTAAGTAGCAAACTTCCAAAGAGACATAGAGAAAGCCAAAACTTGAACATGTTAATAAGACTCATTCCTATTGTATCCTTGTTAATAGAGGGCCTAAGCTAAATAATGTATCATGAGCTGTGCTAAATAGGTTTTTATTTTTTATTTTTTATTTTTAAAGTTGTCAAACTTTTGATCAGCCTCTCCAGAAATAATAAAGACTTGGTGGATTCTATTTGAGGTTATACGCAAGTGTTCTTCTTTTTTCCTGTTAGAAATATCACTTCAAAATCCAACTAAGCAGCCACTAGTTCCCTGTAATAATAACTATAAGTAAATGAGCAAATAATTTAATTTTATTGGTCAATTCTATATACTCAAATATTATATCAATTCATCATGCAGTGACTGCAGAATAATAATGCTTCATATATTTATGGTGGTTACAACAAATGAAAGCAACACAATTAATTAATGATAGCCGGTCTATGTGTCTCTATTTGCCTAAAATATTGACATATACGGCATCCAATACACACCAACTCAAAATATGATTTTGAGATTGGGTATTTATCTACAGGTACAGCCTTCTCTTTTTTATATTAACTCGCCAATGTATGGAACTATATATAGAAGCAATATTCAGAGTAGAATAATCAATTCCTGGTGCATGGCTGAAAAATAACTGTAGTAGTAAAAAAAGTACTTGTTTAAGTACATCTTAGAATGAAAAACACAATGAAAATAATTATGTATTTAATTTGCAGTGAATATCCAAAAAACTTAAAATTATTTGGGCTCGTATGGTTGGTGAGATGGGATAGACAAGGATATCCCATTGGTTGGGATATCTCATGAAATTAGCTATCCCACCTTCTGTATGGAATAACTAATCTCACTATTTTGGTATAAAATGATTTCCGGGATTAACTAATACTCATACTAAATGCGGAATATAATAATCTCGCATTCTTTTCCAGCATTGTTATCCTTATCCCACCAAACGACCCCTTAAGCGGTATAGCCTGTTAGGGATATAGCAGATATGCCCTAGATCCATTCTCATATTTGATGATTTCAACATATTTTTGTAAATGTTATGTGATATAAAAATATATGGCATTTAATATTCTTTTATCATAATTATTATTAATTGCTTGATTAATCGAATAAGGTCCTTGATTAAATTTTGAGACTTGTCATCGTGATGGAGATCATGATAATGAGAGTGAAGTTTCTTATAATTTAATTTTAATTTGTTCTTGATCGTAGGATTATTAATTTGGACATTAGTAATCAGGTTAGATCAATATTTATGTGATCGTCTTTATTGGATAAAGATTAGTTGATCTCATTAATTAAATCACATAGATAGAGGATGCATATAGAGATACGATCATTATCGACTCATTAGATAATTCCTAATGGTTAGAATTACCATAAACTGTCAATAAGATATTCTCTTGAAGAATGTGATATAAGAGTTTCCTTTAACTTGAGATCATTATAGTAATTGACAAGTTATTTATTGTACTTTGATACTAGATACTTATGGCCCTAGGGCGATAGTTGAATATCCTAATGGTTAGAATTACCATAAACTGTCAATAAGATATTCTCTTGAAGAATGTGATATAAGAGTTTCCTTGACCTGAGATCATTATAGTAATTGACAAGTTATTGATTGTACTTTGATACTAGACATCTATTCCCTAGGGGGATGTAGATCATGATAATGAGAGTGAAGTTTCTTATAATTTGATCTTAGTTTGTTCTTGATCGTATGATTATTAATTTGGACACTAGTAATCTGGTTAGATCAATATTTATGTGATCGTCTTTATTGGATAAAGATTAATTGATCTCATTAACTAAATCACATAGATAGATGATGCATATAGAGATACGATCATTATCGACTCATTAGATAATTCCTAATAGTTAGAATTACCATAAACTGTCAATAAGATATTCTCTTGAAGAATGTGATATAAGAGTTTCCTTTGACCTGAGATCATTATAGTAATTGACAAGTTATTTATTGTAATTTGATACTAGAAACCTATGGCCCTAGGGCGATAGCTGAAAGGATATTGGGTACGATTAAATTCTTATAGAATGATTGATCAAGATGGAGTCTGTCAACTCTTGGTAATGAGTTTAAATTCTATGCTGTCATAAATTATAAACGACCAAATTAAAACCTTCGCCAGTGCAATTGAATGACAGAAGAAAAGAGTTTCTTAAGTCATTCAATGGTCAATTATATTCGACATGAACACATAGTTGGTCGCCTATTAGGATTTGACAGTTGAACCATATCCTAGGGTGACTTAGAGCTTTAAGGACAGAAGGAAATATTACTTTATTCTTCTACTGGTTCTTGAGAGTAAGTTGTATACTTCATTCTATCCGGTCGTTAAGGAGCGTTACTAGACGCCACCCTTGACTAATATATTGATATGATTAATTTACTACCGATTTAGTATTGAACCTATGAGGTCGCACACTAACGAGTGTTCTGATCTTTGCTAAAGGATTAATTAACTTATTATTTGACAATTGAATTAAAGAATTTCATTAGCTAAATAAATAAAGTTATTAGTCCAAATAAAATATTATTATACTCTTTGCTAGCACAGAGAATATAATTACTATTGTGAATAGACTGAAGTTTTCTATTTGGAATAGAATAAATTATATATTTTTCGGTTGAAATATACATATGTGATATATATATATATATATATATATATATATATTTGGTTCTTATAATAAATATTTATTTATATAAAAATATATGTAAATATTAACAAAGAGTCGTTTGTGAAGGGATTGGATCATCAGGGAAGTCCTTAAAGGACATGTTTGCCGCCTCATCCTATTGTGAATAGGATTTGTGTTTTTAAATAAACAATTTATGGAAAGGTCCACTTGAGAATTGGTCTCATAAATCACCGCCTTTAGTTTTCCTAACCAAATAGGGAAAGAGTTAGTGATTTATTGTATATATACACATGACAAACAAATAATGATGTTATGAGACAATTCTCAAAACGAGCCGCAAACGAAGGGAGATATTTTCTTGTTACTAGCTGAAGGTTTTGAGAAAATTTCAGCATAGTGATTCTTCATTCAATTTGTTCACGAGTTTCATTGATAAAAATATTGATAGCAAGGGCCGGTCTCAGTGTTGATACGTATAAAGTCTTTGCATTATCGAAGAATTTTGAAACGAAACTTTCTTCACCAGGTACGTCTCATATTCGATCTTTAACATATAAATAAATTTTAAACACGAAAAAATCTGTCTAGAACGCGTTACGAACGTATGACAATTCACAAATAGCTGCCTCCCAGGGCCCAGTATTTGTTCGTGTTTATCTACTACTAGCTGCTTGCCAACAACCTAATCGAATTTCAACATCATTACTAATAAAATAAAAGTCCGCAAATTCATAAATGTTGAAATATAATTGCCTAATTGGCAGCATGGAGTTTAGTTACTTGTAGTAATTGACTAATAATCTAATGTAGGTGTTATTAGGTAAGCACTAATAATTGAACAACAACGACATTAAAGAAAGTACTCTTCAATTATTGAATGTAATGAGTTACTGACTTTTAAGTTTGAAAGAATGTTTTCGTACAAAGGATAGGATGTCTATGGGCTCCATCCCTCACTTGCAAACTATTATTATGCATGTTCTGGATTGATAAAAGAAATTAGAGAAAGTACTTAAGATTGAAAAAAGAGGAATTAGAGGAGAGAATAATGGTAATTTGTTCCAAGTCGATCGTCAAAGAAAAGATAGGAATGGATGTCATTTAATGTTTAGGTAAAAATCATTCTGTCCCTTCAACTTCGCCTAATTAAACTCCCCTCTAACTTTAAATAATAGACATCTTAGAGGTTTATCTATATCCTCGTTAATTTGATGGATCTTACGCGATACGAATTCGAATTAGTTGATGCGTCAAAACGACTAAAAAACCTTTTCAGAGCCAAATAATCCTTCCTGGAAAATCCTTGGCCATGTCTGCTCCGCGCTCCTTGGCCACTCTTCCAATAATGATAATAGTATTTCCCTTGGGCAATTACTGCTCCTCATCCTTGCTATTTGCTAACAACCATCACTTCGTTTGCAATGGGCTGGTTTGAGCGGTCCCCTATAGAGAGGAGTCTGACCAGTCGCCTTCACTTGGCTGTATTGAGATTTATTAAAAAGCCCTTCAATTTGGACCACCTTCTCTTGACCATGCATGCATTGGTACCCACTACTAACGGGTTCCAACCTTGAAAAGGCTTTTTGCTCTATTCTGTCAAAAAGTTACGACCCATGTGTCACTCGAGCCCAAATTCACAGGAAATTGTGCACATCGCCACACATTTGTCAAGTGAGACGATATTTGGTCCTTATATATATATATATAAGGTGGTATTCAGTCATACTAGTGTGCATTCTTATAAGGTTTAGACAAATGCAAAAAAAATTATTTATTTTTTTAATTTTTTTGCTCGAATTTAAGCTCTCTGATCTTCCATGATTTTAATCCATTTCATTAGCTGTTATATTATACATTAAGTGATTCAAGTAAAATAATCTTAAACTCAAACCAGAGTCAACTTGCACAATATTTTTACACCTCGCATTTCATCATACAAATTAGAAAATAGAACCAACACGCAATGTATATTATGGAAGTGAAACAAATTATTGTAATTGGTCCTTCCAATCTGCTATTTGTCTTATTCGCTTGTTTAATATGCAGAGGTGGGGGTCGCCAGATCGGGACTATAGGAAAAGAAAGATAGGATGGTCCTCAAGAAATTACCATTAATTGTTACCATGTTAATTTCTATTGAAACGGCCTTTTTACCTCCACACGACAGGGATAAGGTCTGCATACATACTATCAACCCCACAACTCATTATATAGGATTATGCTGGATATGTTGTTATTATTACTAAGTTGGTTGCTTACTATGCATTGTATACGATCGAAATCGGGCTCGACTATCGCACGACAGATCGGGCTCGGAACGCGAAGGGTTGAAGATCGACCCCCAGTTTAATCGAAGCAGAACACGAGGTCAGAATGTCCGTCCTCGAGAACACTGAGCCCGTGATCCTGAAACCAACCTTGACCCCAAACATGCTCGAGGGAAGATCATCAAACCGAAATAATGGAAGGCCAAGATATCCATAATAGGTAGCGCATCACGGCGGAAATCTAAGTGAACCGCTTAATTAGCAAATCAGGAGATTTTTTACCTTATACAGAATTGTATCTAAAGTAAGATTCATCTACTATATAAAGGGGAGTCTGATTATTTGTAGAGTGAGGATGATTGTTATTTTAAGAGCTATATACTGATCTCTTTAGTTATTATTATCTTATTATTCTATTTCCGACCCCGATTATGACGTTTCTTTGGCTCAAGGGCGATCAACCTACAAGGCCAACGCTACCCAACTTGTGTGGTTTGCATTCATCTTTTATCATTAATTTTAATTTCAATTTGATTGTTCATAATTGTATCAGATCACGTATCCTTAAAACCGCGTACAAATTCAAGTTTTATTCGATTTTGAGGGTAAACAGTTTGGCGCCCACCGTGGGGCTGAGGATAATAGTGGTTATTTGATACAAATCTCCATAACACACATTGCTTCACACTTGCTCTTTGAAGTGTCTTTGATTCCAGACTATAATACAGAAATGTTCAAACTCTCAATCGGCACCTCTGCATGTTGATAGCGAATCCGGTCACCAAGGTGAAAATAACGTTCATAAAGGAGTCCGATCGGCAACTCGAAACACCCAAAACGTTAAAGGACGGGATCAACCTACGAGTGATCTTTGAAATGTTGCAGGCTCAACAGGCGGTGATAGCTCCGTTACAAAACCAAAGCCGTGCACCGAACAGGGTTGAGCCCAACCCTTCCCGGGAAATTGCTCGTAGGGACGAATCGATCGTAGAAAGGTCGAATGAACATGTGTCGGAGGCTAACCCCGATATTATAAAGATGCTTGAGGAGCTGACAAAACGGATAGAATCAGGGGAGAAAAAGATTGAGGCAAACGACAAAAAGGTGAAAACCTACAATTCCAGGGTAGACCAAATCCCAGGAGCACCTCCATTATTGAAGGGCCTGGATTCCAGGAAGTTCGTACAAAAATCCTTTTCGCCAAGCGCGGCTCCGAATCCGATCCCCAAGAAATTATGTATGCCCAAAATACCCAAGTATAACGGAACGACCGATCTAAACGACACATGTAACCTCATATACATGTGCTATCAATGGGAACAACCTAGAGGAAGATGAGATCGAGTTTGTTCTGTTGAAAAAATTTGAGAAGACCCTGTCAAAGGGAGCTATGATATGGTATCACAATTTACCTCCTAATTCTATTGACTCATTTGCTATGCTTGCAGATTCTTTCGTAATGGCGCACGCAGGTGCCATCAAGGTCGAGAACAGGAAATCGAATCTTTTCAAAGTCAAACAAAAGGATAACGAGATGCTTAGAGAGTTCTTGTCCCGGTTTCAAACGGAACGGATGGATCTGCCGCCGGTCGCTGATGATTAGGCTGTTCAAGTTTTTGTGGCTTCACAACAACTAAAGCAAACTTAATAGAATACCTGTGTGTTACATGGGCTGACATACATAACCGGTATCAATCGAAAATCAGAGTCGAAGATGATCAGCTCGGGCCCCTCCGGGGTCTGTCTATCCGTTAGAACCCTCGACAGAGTCAAAAGAGTTATCAATCGCGAACCAAGACCAAACAGGGATTGGTATCAGCCATATAATGGAGACGGAAAAAGCAGTGGGATCGGGCAGAACTCCATAAGAAATGAAAGGATAAATGACCGATGCTAGAGCAACCGAGGGCTCATGACCAAAAACAGCTTCAATAGGTCTATCGGGCTAAAGAAGCACCGAGGCTATGAATACGAACCTGGAGCTGTTAGATGAAAGGCCGAAGCTGCCCTTGTTCGGTTGGCTACCCAAAAGCGACGAATCAAGAGGTATTAAAACATAAGGACCTTATTATATCATCAAAATCACCGGAAAGGGATCTTACAAGCTCGGAACGATGAACGGTGAACAACTAGAATATAACTCACTTGAAGCGATATTACTGCTAAGGTACGGCCCCTTTTTTTTATTTTATTACATTTTAAACTAACATTTGCAGGTAGCAAACAAGGAACAATACAAGATGTTAGGTCTAAAAGCACGTGTTGCACTCTTTTTCTCTTGGACCGGTTTTGTCCCAAATGGGTTTTACGGCAAGGTTTTTAACGAGGTAACAAGTAAATCGTGCTAATTTAGAATCGAAGGCCGGTAACGAACCGGTGATAATGATCACGACAGCATTCGAGGCCTTTCTTCGATTAACCCCGAATACTGGGGGGCGTTACCCTCTGATATCGACTTTAGCATGGAAAGAGACTTCAGGATTGAAGGGTCTCGATCAATAGGATTCAATGAAAGGGCCAAATGGTCAAATGAATCGTGCTCACATAGACTGCTCGAACCCTGGCATAAAGCTTGTACACATACATTACGATTATGCACAAGAATAAAGAGAAATCTCTTCTTTGCAAACGTGTTTGTCTTTTAAAACTTTTCCTTTACATTTCTCAAGGAATTCCCTGCTTCAGATCCCCTAAAGGAAACGAGCCCAAGGGCCGCCTTAACCTGAGTTCGAATAATCATACTCTCACTCGGGGACTGTCGTCCGAAAAACAAACTCAGACGGTCCAAGTTTTCAGATCTCGGGGGCATAAGACCTATTAGGCAACCCCCGAACTTTATAGGCTAAGGCCATTCTGAGTTAACTGCACTTGACGGCACGAAGCTTATTTGGCAATGCCCGAATTAAAGGGCTAAGGCCATTCCGGGTTAACGAAACCCGAGGGCACAAAGCGTGTTTGGCATTGCCTGAACTATAAAGGCTATGGCCACATAAACACGGCTCAGAGACATCTGAAGCCCGTAACAAAAACAACAAGGCATTGAAATTTCTTAACCGGTTCTAAAGGCTACCCTCGACAAATTATAAACCTAAATTACTTTGGAGAAGAAATAATGTTAAAGGTAAGGTTCGTTCACGATAGATGCAGACATTCTAGAATCAGAAACGAATTAGAAGAGATGTCAAGCGGCAACCGTATCTGAAACACAACCTAACTATTTCATCCTAAGGTATATCGATCTTTGCGAATACAAATATAAAAGCAAAGAAAAAATTTGAAAGCTGTGAAAGGCAAGCCTTATATATATTATATATATATCAAAAATCCTTTCTACAAGGACTAAATAGCCCCGATACAAAATTTTTAAAAAGGCCGAGCAGTGTTGATACACAATATTAAGCATAGAAAGGGATAAAATCGAACAGAAGCAACTTGATCTAGATTGGATCCCGCCTCGTCATCAGGATTTTCTAGGTCCTCTGATTCTTCGAGCCCCACTGAACCCTCGGAATCATCCTCTTCAGGATAGGCCAATTTTTTGGCCTCGGCTTCAGACACCTTAGCATCCTCAATCTCTGCAGATGAGTCAAAACCTCGAGCGTGGACTTCCTCGAGGGCCTGCTTACGGGAGTGCAACTTCATATGCTCTGTCACACCTCTTTTCGTACACTCCCCCGGGAGAGGAAATGTATAAAAATGAGTTTTTCCAATTAAAGTGACATTGATCGAAATGAGATTGTTGAATTATTTTCAGAGTCGCCACTTGGAAATTTAAATTGGTGTTCCAAGTCACCGGTATCCCAGATCGAGGAAAAAGGTTTGACTCTCATGAAGAAGTCTGCGAACCAGAAATTCTAAGTAAGGAATTCTGTTAACCCGCGGAAAAGTATTAGGCACCCTCGGGTTCCGTGGTTTTAGCACGGTCGCTTATTGTTATAATTGGTTTATTATTGATTTTTATACCTGTTATTAACCTATAATGCCTTTTTGCCTCGTTTTATTCCGCTTTTAACATTTATCGGGAAGTTTGCGATGTTAATCAAAGTATGTCACAAGTCACGTCACATAAATGCACCCGCAATTTATAACACCTTTTAATTAAACATCAGAATTTGGATTTGGGTCACATAAATGCGCACCCGAAATTAAGAAGTTAAGTTAACAAACTAACGCGCCTAAAGCAACTTACGTGTTTTTTAATTTGTCGAGGGCCATGAAATTGGCTAAATGGCACGCCTCAGTTTTCTAAATGTTTAATTAATGAGGGCCATATGTTTATTAGTTTGGTATGGCACACCTCGAATTAATTTAAAGGTGATTTTTGTACCATATGTCATCGCTAAACATGATAACCATGACGTTACAAATACTGCCGCCATATTTTAACTAAGATAATTGAAAGTTTATTTAACAACATCCTTTGCAATAAAACTTTTACAACAGATAGATCAGCACCATTTAATTGCAAATGTGGCCACGTGTTTCACGAACACATTGTAATCTGAGTTTGTACTAACAATACCGTTTCTCCAGCACAACCAATTCAACAAAGACAAGCAGTGAATTCAAATTTACAGTGAAACGAATCTATTCCCAAGGATTAAACGGTCTCGAGATAACTACGAATATAGCCGATGTTTCAATGAGTCGACTACAATCCAGGCTTACGAGCATAGCCACTCTACGTATGCTTTAACAGAACAAACCCCAGAAACAATCTAATTTTCAGAAATAGTAGTCAACCTCTTATCCGATTCCTAAAGTATGTGAATCTCAAAATAGAACAGCAAACTCATTTGAAAGCAAAATGCTATCTAAATTGGCAGCACAACAGACCCACATGGCCATCAGAATCACGGTTACATTTAGCATTTTATACGTTTCCCAGAATAACCAGTTTTCATTTTTATACACAGTCTCACATGAAAATTGTCTGATTATAAACGCAGCCAGTGAATCTATAAAGCAACTATAACTGATTTAATGTCAAGATTTGTTAACATGACCATTTACATAACTGCATTCTCGATTGCTTAACTAAGTTCACTCCAGATGAATGCCACCACTATTATTGTTACAAAATTCAATCATAATCAGACCCAATGTATATATTTTCAAAGTGACAGACAACAACCTAACCGAGTATACAATACATTTCAAACAGGTACTATGCGAAGAATTCCCAAGTTCGAATACACTGGTATATACAATTGAGGCAGAAAACAAGCTATTTTAAAATAACATACCAAACAGAATTAAGTAAAGATTAAGCAAACAACAAGTCGACAGAGGAAATGGTTTCGCTTAAATCACATCTTAAACAAAACAAAATAACAGAAACAGGGATCAAACGTTTCAAGATAAAGTTTGAGGCAAGATCGTGATCCAAACAATATCGATATTATTGGTTGAATTTAAAAGGAGGGTTACAAAGTGGACTTCTACATACCTAGAAGCAAAAATAGCTGAACGACCTTGCGAGTCGAAGACGAAGAGTAATATCTGGCAGCAAAGCAGTAACAGCAAATGAGGCTCGATTTAGGATGGTATTCTGTTTGTTTCTTTTTGTTTTTCAGGATCTATCTTTGTTCTGTTTTCACCTTTTCCTTTTACTCTCTCTAGTATTACTTCCTATCTCAATGTTTTCGACCTCTCCCTTTCTCAGTATTTCAGACTTCAATTCTCTCCTAATCCCTCACTGTTTTTCTGTTTCTTTCTTCCTCTCCTCTCTTTCTCTGTAAAACGAACCCCCCCTCAAAATGAATCCCTCTGTTCTTTTATATCCCCCAAAAAAGAACAGACCTCCTTCCCCCTTTTTTTAGATTTTTTTTTAGATTTTATTCCCCTTTTTCTGTTAAATTCCTCACACGGTATTCTCCTCTTACCTCCAACAAATTTTGATTCTTTGCATGTGACCTATAACTGAAATCTGTTAGTAAGTTTTGAAACTCCATTTCAAACCCCCAAATGTTTCATTTGATTCCTAATTAACCCTTCTAGAAACTTCCCCTAATTTCTGATTTTATAACGGACCAGACTGATCTTGTACCCTACTTGGGCTTATTCTTTAAAGCTTATTGCTTTTAAAATGTAACCCTTTAACAACTCAACCACTTTTACCACTTTTCGGATTAACCTAAATAAAAATGAAAAAATGGTTATTTTTGTAAAACTCCCAAAATCAGAAAGACAGAGGTAGAAGATGAAGAACTTCTAAAAAGAAGCAAATAAAATGGAGTTAAATCGGACACGGACACATACCTCGGATTATCCATTCTTTAAAACTCGGAATTTAAAGCAAGAACTGACTTTAAGCGTGTGTGCTTGTTAAGAACACACGTCTAAAGTCGATTCTTACTCAAATCGGCTTTAACATCGCATTCGACTTTAGACCTCTAAAGGTCTAGC
>MCJB01040030.1:36916-96758 GCA_002018475.1 Nicotiana obtusifolia | reverse complement strand
GAAGCTTTTCATGGAGGGGTCGGCTAGGGTGTGGACGAGGTTGATCTGAAGTGAAGAGGGGGTGGGATGTTTAGGAACAGTTAAGTAGGGAAAGGGAGGGGAGTTCCTGGCCATTGATCGTAATGAGATCAACGGTCCCGACTGGAAATGAGGGGAAATGGGGCGTGGGCTGATGATGAAATTGGGCTGGTCCGGTTTAAGTTTTAATTTGGGCCATTTTCAGTTTAGGACTTAGCCCAATCCATCTACCTTCTTTCTTCCCTTATTTCTTAATTATAAAGTCTTCTTTACTAAATAGATTACTCAATAACTAAACTCTAATTTTACCAAAATATGAAATTAAGTTAAAACTAACTACTCATGAAATTAATAATAATGCTAACTCTAAGAATTAAACATTAAAACTGAAAGAATGTAAACATGCACTATTTTTTATGATTTTCCAATTTTATCAAACAACCAATTACTAATTTAATCCTAAAAAATGTAAAACATATCCTAAAAGCCATGCAAAATATTTTTTGTGTTTTTTTTCATGAATTAATTAACTATCAATTGAACAATTACGAACCTAATAAATCCTAAAATGACTAATAATTAATCACAAATTGTTTTAATGATTTTCATAAAGATAATTCGGGTACGGTAAAAATCACGTGCTCACATGCTCGAGCATATTTTTTGATTGGTCTTGAGCCGCTTCAGCATCAGCCTTGTACTGAGCCACCATTTCATCAGCTTCGGCTTTGATCACGGCGTCTTCCGACTTGGCCATTTTAAGCTCCTTGGCTAGATTATCTCGATATGAGACAACCGAACTGACCCAAGATTGAAGCTCCTTGGCCCTATTAGTCCGGATCTCGATTTTTTCCTTTGCCACTCTTAGCTGGGTCTCTGCTGAAGTTAGTTGTGGCCGAGCTGCCTCTTTTTTCGAGGCCAGGCGATCCATCTTTCCTCTCCACTCATCGGCCTCAGCTTTAACCATATCCATCTCAGTTCGAAGCTGATCGATCCGATCGAGTTTTGCTGGACCTGTAAATTTTGACCATCACTCACTGAATCAAATTTGTGTCACTTATGTCATGAGTCTATCGCCACTTATCAGAGTAAGAATCGGAAGCTCGTATAGTGAGAATCTGAGGCTCATATTGTTTCTCGTCATTGCTCTCCGAAAAACGAGGGGACTATCTGTATACAGTCGAAATCGAGCTCGACTATCGCACAATGTCCGTCCTCGAGAACACTGAGCCCGTGATCCCGGAACCAACCCTGACCCCGAACATGCTCGAGGGAAGATCATCGAACCGAAATAACGGAAAGCCAAAATATCCGTAACAGGTCGCATATCACAGCGGGAATCTCCGCGAATCGCTTAATTAGCAAATTAGGAGATCTTTTACCTTATACAGAATTGTATCTAAAGTAGGGTTCCTCTTCTACATAAAGGGGGGTTTGATTATTTGTAGAATGAGGATGATTGTCATTTTAAGAGCTATATACTGATCTCTTTAGTTATTATTGTCTCATTATTCTATTTCCGACCCCGATTGCGACGTTTCTTAGCTCAAGGGCGATCAACCTACAAGGCCAATGCTGCCCAACTTGTGTGGTTTGCATTCATCTTTTATCATTAATTTTAATTTCAATTTGATTTTTTATTTTTGTATCAAATTAGATCACGTATTCTTAAAACCGCGTATAAATTCAATTGTTATCCGATTTTGAGGGTAAACATATACTTAAGTACTCTCTATATTTCCTTTACTGCCGGCTATTTCGAAACAACTTCATCCGCACTCCTCTCTCTCGTAAACATCAAGGCGTGGCAATCTGCCTTATCTTCTGCTTTTTGTATTAACGTATCCTCTCATTTTCAGTAACTAACTGCTATAGGGACAACGTGTGACATGTAAGTCACTGTAATCCAACTACCACCACGACGGACTGATAAATTCTGAACTTCCCACGTATCTGTTATGCCCACGGTTCCCCTGTACTACAAGTAATTTATGCACACCTTAGTGCAGGCCAGTACTGTAGTGACAAATTCAACTAATAACTATGATTGCCTACCATTAGAAAAATGAGATTATATGTAAAGGAAGGGGTTGGGGGTCAAATATATTACAGTAACAATAACTACAAACGAGAAGAACATTAACTCCTGAATGTATTGATTAATTACTTGAATTTACATAGGTCGGACTTCTTTAGTTGTACATTTTCTTCTGTGGAGCTGATGGGCGGGGATGGAATATATGTTAATTGCAATTCTTGAAAACCAGAATATTAGTTTAGTAAAGTAATAGACTTGTTCATGGAGATGGACCGATACAACAGCAACAACAACAATATACCCAGTGTAATTTCATAAGTGAGATTTGGAAAAGATAGTGTATACGCAAATCTCTCTCATATTTTGTGTAGGTAAAAAAGCTTTTTCCGATGGAGATGAACCAATATTACCACCATAACTTCGTGCCTGGTGTGACAAGATCTTGTGGCTAACCAAATTTTATGTTTTTTTATAACCTAGCCAACTTTCTAAATTGTAATAGATTTGTACATATAATGAAGGATGACACTTAAATAAAGGGAAGAAGGATCTGTTTGAAAAATAAATGTTTGAGAAGTATTGTAGTTTTGGACTCAATATGCTTCCGTGTTTCTCCATGTGCATTAGAATGTCCCTATTAGGCTTTAGGATGTTTTTGGCACTTAGTAGATTTGGTCATGCCTATTTTTGTCTCAAACTATTTGCTACTTATAGTCATATTATATAGATGAATAGCTAAGCTCCTTCAGGGGACAAATAGGTGCCAAATACATATTAAGTTCACCGCGAGACAAGCAAAATTCCACTAAAACAGAGGCGAGAGCATGGTCAAATTGAAGTGGACTTCCGTCTTTGTTATTCCAATAGCTGGGGCAGCCAAAATGTTAGAAATGGTAATTTGTTACGCCTCTGTCTCAATGCATGCAATACTTTTTTCTTTTTAGTCAATTTAAAAAAGAACGAGTGTTTTTTTATGTTTAGTAATAATTTAATTTTTATATTTTTTACAGGGATTTAATTTTTTCTATATGACCATATTACTCTTAATAAGATGATGATTAATAGCCGCCCAAATAACTATGACTCATTTTAGATCATAAGTTTTTGGAGTTTTTTTTTTCTTCTTAAATTTCGTGCCTAATCAAATAACTTCACATAAATTGGGACGTGAGGAGTGTATATCTAGTGTTAGAGCTCCCATTATATCTTATGGCATATACAACTAAACGTTAAATTTGTCTATACCGTATAGAGATCGTACGCTTTGGTTATGTACTTGCATTTTTTTTTTTAACTTGCAAAAGTGACTTGCAAGTGCTGAGACAAATGAACCTTGAACCGAGACAAATGCTTTCCTCTTTCTTTTCTTAAGGTACAAATGAACCTTGTAGTCACCTGTTTTCATTCATTGGGCCGAGACGGAGGAGCGATGGACTCCAACAGCCTAACAAAATGGGCTTTAAGGCCCAAACTTTCCCAATTAGGTGCTGGCAAGTAATGGTGTTATAGAAGTACATATATAACAACATAATGTCTAAGCAACATATATCGCATTGCCTTAAGGTTTTGAGTAGGATACATTTTTCACAATTATTACTTTCTCGAGTTCAATTTATATGTATCACTCCAAAATGTTTGATTTTATTTTTTATTGAAAATATTTTTAAATTTGTTAATAAGTTAATTACAAATTAAATAAACTTCAGTATCGCGTCCAATCAAATATAGTACCAAATAAAATGAGATGGAAGGGTTATTATTACAGTACTACTGTTATTTGAGGCTATGACTGTAAAAGGTTTGACCCTCTCACCTCGTTTTGCCCAATCCAGTTACGAAAACCTTAAGGCAAAAACATAAATATATAACAGAAATTAAAAAGAAATTCTTAATATAAACGTATAGGTTGCAGGATAAAGTGACATTCATCATCACAAGTAGAATACACGATTCGGAAGATGCAATATTTTGCAATACTTGCCTCCACTAAAAGCATAATTTGCGAAATGAAACGAAAATTTACGTACTGATCAATCACTCAAAAGCGAACAAGTTCAGAAAGAACACACAATAAAAACAAATTGACGAGTTTTGAGCATATATCCTAATTTTGAAGCTTATGTCCCACACCTGGACTATGACCTTCATCTTCAGTGCTAATAGTAAGCAAGTTCTTTCTGTGGTGTATGTTAATATTTGTGTGACCTCTTCTTCCTTCCAATGGCTTCACAATTAAGGATACCTTAACCTCTTGTTTATCACAACCTGAAAAAATCATTAGAATTATGAAGAGAGGAACAAGCAAATACATTTTAACTCTGCTGACCATGCTTTCACTACACTACTTTTTCACTAATCTTGAAAAGGACTAAGAGTTGCTAATTCAATATAGATTTTTGTTTGACTAGTAAAACCCTTTTTAAGGTTTGCCAAATCAAGAATCTCCACTAGTAGTGCGCTGTCATTTTCAACCTCCCAATTAATTAGACTCTCAGCTGGATCTCTTAATTAATTATACTATTAGCCCTAATCGAAAAGAATTAGTATTAAATTATCTTAACGACAAACAGAAATCTAAGCCGTACTAAAACGCATGCTTCAACTTGCTGATTTTATTTAATCAACCCACGAGTATCTGTCTCCATGTGAGACGGGTCCAAAATGGAAAAGGAAATACGACACTTAGCATCTAGGGATGGAGAACCTACTAACCTAGGCTTTTAATTAATTAAGCATAATCTTTCTAGTTAATTAGAAAGGAATTCAAGAATCAATGTGGGGTTTTAAACTGGTTATGTCTTAATCATAAACTAACTTAACTACCACTATCTCTTAATTCTACTAGTAATTCAATCGTGGGGTCAGAACTCCAGCTTATGTGTACTTTCCTTATACTAGCAAATAATATACTACCTATTTTTTCCTTTGACTCTTTGTATAACAACTTTAAGATTCCATCTTTACGCCTTTACGGTAAAGGAAATGTCAATAGTAATTAGTTTCATTCTTTAAAAAAAAAGGAAGTGAAAGCAGTAATCTTATTATATTCCTTCTTCTCTGAGATTTACTGTCATGATATGGAGCTTAACTGGCACCTCAGTCATGCATTGTGAGCTATAGTTATTAATATCTCCTCCGAACACATGGGTGCAACTTGTAAGTTTAAGCTACTCGTTTGGACATAAATTTGATTGAAACTTTAAAAAAGAGTTTTTGAAGCTGTGTTGAAGAATAATTTTTAAAAGTTGAAATTGTGTTTGGACATACATTTTACTTGAAGAAAAGTTGAAGTTTTGTGAATGGATGAAAAAATTTCACTCGAAACTGTCATAAATCAGTTTTTGAAAACTTAAAATTTTTGATTTTTTTTTTCAAAATATGATTATATTTCATAAACAAATAATATTTTTAAGAAAATAAAACCAAAATCTATAGTCAAAGGGGACCAAGTAGCCAAAGCACCCCCTCTCCGCACCCATAAGACAGATTGAACGTCTAGGTACGTTCAATGTTTAGTACAGCTACTTTTTTTTTTACGTCGCCAGGTACATATACAGAAAGGATTGAGAACGTGAAGTCCTCTATCAAAATAATCTTTTATTTTATTTTTTCCCTTATATAGTACTCCTATATTAAAGCATGCCGAGGTTCTTCATATACTTTATCTTCACCAATTTCATTAGATAGAACTCATAAATCCTTTACTCATATAATAAAAAGTCAAATTGGCACGTAAGCGATCATATTAAAACTGTAACTAAGTGAATAAAAATATGACTTGTCTAACAATTCAAGATAATAGATTGAACAATAACAGATCACACAATTTAACATTCAAACAATAATTTTGGTGGAAATTAGAGTAGAGTCCCAACACACATGATCCCTCTTATCCGGGGGCAGACGTAGAATAATAGCGTCGGGTTCATCTGAACTCATAATTTTTGGTACGGAACATAAGTTTATATGTAAAAAAAATTTAAAATTGTAACCAATGGTAGGTTTGAACCCATATATTTAAAAATATAATAGATTCGATGCTAAGAAACTTAAATATTAAACTCATAAAATTTAAATCCTAAATTTGTTGAAATGCCATGATAAGCAAGGATTTCGCACCAACCAATTAAAGTATAATGCATCGTCCATGTAGTAGACAGCGCTCGCTTATTTTGCTGTGCTGGAATATTTATACGGAGCCAGTAACTATATGTCGTCTATGGCTGCGATATGACACCAAATATGACAAACTTGCCAAATGGTACTTCTACCTTAACCACCTTTATTGTGTGAGGAGATTCTATTTTGTTCTTCGCCCCTCGACTTTCTCCATTTCTTTTTTACTGTTTAATAAATAATATTCCTCTTGTCAAGATTTTATTGCGATACAATAATATACTCAGTATTATTTCACATCGTGGGGTCTGGGGAGGGTAGTGCATACGCAGCCCGTACCCTTTCCTTATGAGGATAGAGAGGTTGTTTCCAATATACCTTCAGCTCAGGAAAGCATAAGCACCACATTAATGAAAATATAGACAAGAAGGGACAGTACCAAAAAGCCATATAAAAAAAGAATAAAAATAACAAGACAGCAATGTAATCAACAATGAAAGAAAACAAAAGGTTAGTCATAAAAACCTACTACCAACAGAAAGCAAGACTGCGTGGCAATACTGTTGTTATGAACACTCTAAACTACCTACTCTACTACCCTAATCCTCGACCTCCATACCTTCCTATCAAGGGTCATGTACTCGGTCAGCTGAAGTTGCGCCATGTCTTGCCACATCACCTCTCCCCACCTCTTCTTTGGCCTACATCTACCTCTCCATAGGCTCTCCAATGTCAACCTCTCACACCTCCTCACCCGAGCGTCTGTGTTCCTCCTCCTCACGTGACCAAACCACCTAAGCTGCGCTTCCCGCATCTTGTCCTCAATGGGGGCCACACCCACCTTGTCGCGAATAACCTCGTTTCTGATCCTATCTAACCTCGTGTGACAGCACATCCATCTCAACATCCTCATATCTGCTACCTTCATCTTCTGGACATGAGCCATCTTGACTGGCCAACACTCAGCCCCATAAAACATTGTTGGTCTGACCACCACTCTGTAGAACTTACCCTTAAGTTTCGGTGGCACTTCTTATCACACAAGACACTGGAAGCGAGTCTCTATTTCATCCATCCCGCCCCAATATGATGTGTGACATCTTCATCAATCTCTCCATCCCCCTAAATAATAGACCCAAGGTATTTGAAACTCCCTCTACTCGAGATGACCTGCGAGTCCAGCCTCATTTTTCCTTCCCCTCCTTGAGAATTGCCGCTAAACTTACACCCCAAGTATTCTGTCTAAGTCCTGCTCAGCTTGAAACCTTTAGATTCCAAGGTCTGCCTCCATACCTCTAATTGCGCGTTCACATTGTCTCACGTCTCGTCAATCAATACAATATCATCTGCAAATAGCATGCACCACGGCGCCTCCCCTTGGATGTGGGGCGTCAGTACGTCCATCACCAGAGCAAACAAAAAAGGGCTGAGTGTCGACCCCTGATGCAACCCTATCATAACCGAAAAATGGTCTGAGTCCCCACCCATCGTCCTCACTCGGGTCTTTACTCCATCATGCTTGTCCTTGATCAACCTAATGTAGGCAACAGGTACACCTCTAGCCTCCAAACATCTCCACAAAACCTCCCTCGGGACTTTATCATACGCCTTTTCTAAGTCGATGAACACCATATGCAAGTCCTTCTTTCTCTCCCTATACTGCTCCATCAATCTCCTAACAAAGTAGATGGCTTCTGTAGTCGAACGCCCCGATATAAACCCAAAGTCGTTCTCGGAAATAGACACACTCCTCCTTACCCTTAGTTCTACCACTCTCTCCCAGACTTTCATAGTGTGGCTAAGCAGCTTGATACCCCGATAGTTATTGCAATTTTGAATATCACACTTGTTCTTGTATACAGGAACCATCGTGCTCCACCTTCATTCTTCGAGCATCTTCTTCGTATTATTGCGTATTATACCTTTTTCTCGAGAAAATGCTCAGAGTGTCTTTTCAAAGAGTCTTTTTATTCCGGCTTATTTCTCGACCAGAAGCAATAAGTTAAAATTCTTTTTTAGTCTGAAATTACGAAAACTGATCTCTCATGCGTTAGATGTTCTCTAGAAACTGCTCAGAGATTCTTTTTAAACAGACGGAGCGATGAACGTTTGCTAGATTGACTAGGAATAAATAGGCACGCCACAAGTAAGCTCGCTCTTCGGCTGAAACCAAACCTGACTCAAGGAATTACATACTAGTTGTAATTTATGTATGACAAACAAAGATAATTTAATTATGAAGTTGTATAATTACTACCTAAATAATTACATTGTTATTGTTAAGTAATTATACTTGTCTTTCCAATTAATTAAATGGCAAAAGAAACTAAGATGCCAAGTTATCGCATGAGGGGCTGCATTTCTTTATTTACTAATTGCATTCAGCCGTAACACAGTGGTAATAGATGAAGCTCTTGATATTTTAAAATGGGAAGTCGGCTGCGCTAAAACTCTAGTCTGTTTTAGCAAGATTAGTGTTCAAGTATTTGCACATATTAGTTTGGCATAAGTATTAGCATAAATAAGCTTTAGTATGAAGTGAAAATATTAAAAATTTAGTTTGAAGTTCTATTTCAAGTGACCACTAATCTCTATTGTCAAATCTTCAATTTTCACAACAACTAGTTTTAAGTGAAGTTCAGGCCTAAATACAAATTCATGCAGATCCTCTTCCAAATTTGTAGTTGGCCATAACCCTTTTTTTTTTTCACGATAACAATAATTAAGTTTTTGGATTGAGTGGGTTCTTCGTCCATTAATGCTGTAAGTAAGAAGGGGAAGTTTAGATTTTAGATTTTAGCTTTTAAGAGTTTATTTTATATGATTATCCTTGGCTTTACCTTAATTTAGGTACTATTTTTTGTATGTGCTATAACTATTTCAACAATTAGCTCAAAATATCTCTCAAGTATAAGCTAAGAGTAAAAGTTCCAATAGGTATACAAAGCAAGCGCTCCAACTTATGAGCAATGAATTATATTTACAACGGGTCAACATAACGTCATACATGCAAATAAAGAAAAATTATAACCTCTACTCCATTTTGCTAGTTTAATGCATGCACAAAAAGGAAATGAAAACCATGTTATAATGTCTTCTAGTTCTGAATCGAATGACCCACACCGGGACTATGCCCTGGCCCTGAAGGTTGAAAACCATCAATATTCTCAGCCTTGCTGCTAACTGCTGCTGCCTGGGTTGAAGATGGACTTCCCTTGTTTTTCACTTTCAAAGTTTTTGAACAGTGTTTGCAGTGTTTAGACTTGAGTTGCCTTGCCTCTACATGTAAAATCTCATCACTCAAGATCAATAAAAGGAAGATAATACAGAAGCTAATGGTTTTAGTTTTTGTTGCTGCCATAGTGTTTTGAGATATCAACATGGTAGAGTAAGCTATAGAGGGTGGTAGGAAAGAAGAGAATATAATAGTGTGAAAGATGGAACGAGGTTTTAATTTTGTATGCTAACACGCATTTACAACTGTAGTATATATAGGGTGGAAAAGAGGACAATATGTAATTTCATTGTCGTTGTATATTTTTCCCTTTTCCAGCGAACATGAACGGGAGGAACATGTGATTGTGTCCTCTCACTCCTCAGTAGTGGGAAGATTCCAGTTGAGATATAAAGAAAAGAAAAAAAAAGAAGAATGAATAAGTAAAGTTAGAATGAATGGTTTGTTTTAGGTGGTTAAGCCCGACCTCTAGTGAGGAAGCAGCAAAATAAAGCTCACATTGCACCATCTACCTTCAAATTGCTAGTTGTCTATATTCGGCATGCTCTCATGGCACTTCATACCCAGCTACAAGCCCAAGTATGTAACTTTTTATTTCTAGTACTGTACCTTAATGCATGTCCATCTGTACAATTTGATAGGTCCTTATTTTATTTATGGACCTTTTTACCGTGCTAGCAGTATTTCGCTGGTCAGCTTGCATATACCTCGACTATTTTATCCTATACCTGCTTCTTACTTTGTGAACCAAGGCTTATAGACTGAAATCACTTAGTATTTTTTTGTATTCATTGGGATTTGAATCTTTAAGACTCATGGTTCATCTACTCCCACGTCATTGACCACTAGGCTATATCCTTGAGTTTTATTTTATTTATTAACATTAAGAACACCATATATATATATATATATTCGGTGACCCTTTTTTATTTGGACTCAAATTATTTATACACTAACAGTTTAACTTTTTTAGACAATCAGTATAATTTAACATGTTATTTTTTTTATTAATAATCTCACTTTCTATAAACGATTACCTATAATTATTTTGTCTTGATCTCATAGTACAAAGAATTATTTTCACTATTAGTATATACAAGTTAAACTCTTTCAAATTTATTCGAATTAGCCCAACGGGGAAAAGGGGGGAAAAAATCTAGTCGCACCTTTATGCCTGAGAACATTAAGAAGACAGAACAGAAAGATCATTTCGGAAATATGCTTGGGATGAGAAACAAGGAATGTGATTCCAGCCAAAATCACCTGGTAATTGGTTCGTGTAATGTGTGATGTCCTTGGATTTGCTTGACAAACTTGCCTAATTAATTATAAACCAAATATTCACTTTGTACCTATTTATTGCCACGTGTTGTCTTACTATTCAATAGTCCTGATCTTCCCATTCGCTTAGTTGCTCCAAAAATACACTGTATTGCGGACAGGGGCGAATATAGTGTTAGAACCGACAGGATTCATAACTTTCGACGCGGGGTAAAAATTATATATATAAATTTATTAAAGTTACAAAAATAATAAATATGAACTATAACTTTAAAAATATAATGGGTTTAATGCTAAGAATTTTGAAAGTTAAACCCATAAGATTTAAATCCGAAATTCGCTTTTGATTGCATATAATAAATTTAATACTAAAATTTTTAAAAATTAAACCCATAAGATTTAAATCTGAAATCCGCTTCTGATTGCAGATGTTCAATTCCCACTGCCACTCCTTCCTAAACTTTTGAAGGTATATATATTTTGGTCATCAGTTTTACCCCTCTTAGAAATTAATTTTGTGAATAGCCGAGAATTACTAAAATCAATAAAATTTATCATTACAGTTGGCATATTAAGTAATTAAAATAGACAACTAAAAAAAAAACAACTTTACAACTCTAATTATAAAATGTTACCGACTTTTTTTCTAGTTTAACGTACTATACAAGAATATTAGGGGACAGTCAAGTACACAGCTTCATTGTGAATACTTTAATACACATTTGTCTATTTTTCAATAGCAAAAATAATCATTACGACCAAAAGAAGCTTTAGACCGAAAGGTCCCCAGTCGCATAATTTATTCTTATATATATCTCTCGCAGAATGAAACCTTACCAGCCTGGCAAATTGCATTATATTTTGTATATACCTTAATATTTTTTTATCACTCCAAGACCCTTCACGTTATGAGATGATATTATGAAAATTCTAAAAGTATTTATTATGAAAGCGTACGTTGCCCTTTTCCTTTGTGAGAAAAGAAATTAAAATTCAGTAGCCCTAAGCTTCACATAAAGAACAGTAGCACTGTCTAAACAAAGTCTTTCCGAGGGGATCGGATTGGCAGTCTTAAAGCATTCCCTTTACATTATAAAACTTTATATTACCCTTCGGAAGCTCAAGAGCTACTTAAAAAGCGTATGTATTTTGTAATAAAGAACTTAAAAAGTAGGTTCAAGCAGTTAGACAAAAACCTTTAAAGAATTTAGGAGAGCCCAAATGGTACCTATGCACCTTCGTACTTACCTACACATTTTGTACTATACTGTTTGTTTCGGACTAAGTGCTCTTCCTGCTAAGGTCTTTTTGTCCTTAAACAACTGTGTAGCATGTACTAAAGAGATTAGAGCAACTTAACTTTACAGTTTAGAGAGGCCAAAGGCCTAGGTGACCCTTTGCGGTTGCCTAATTCCAACTTGTGTAGGCTAAAAGCAAGATTCTTGAGCACAAAATTGGGAAGATTCTTGATTCTTTTTGTAATTAATGGCAAAAAAAGAAATGTAAAGAATGGAAAAAGGTGGCCTCCCTGCCCTAAGGAGCTAGCTAACGAGGTACTTAACTAAACCATACAAATTTTCAAATCTATTGTCCCAGACAAAATTTGGTGGACCCTAATTAGCTCAGTACCATTCCATTGCACTCTCATGTGCATTTTTTTCAATTCTGATAATCTCAATGGGGTTGGTGAAAGATTTCTTCAGATCTCCTGCTTTCTCACGGCTTTCCAAATCTAGTAGAAAGAAATCCTCCTTGTTCGGTTCAACTGGCCTGGAAATACTCTTAACATGGTATAATACTGTCTATTTTGGGTCAAATTTGTTGAGTTTTTCCTAAAAAGTGTCACACCATTAAAAGATTAATCTTATATCTTATATGTAGGCTCCCAATATATCTTTTCAGCTATCAATGTAGGACTTTGTGTGCCACTCATATCGTTAGACTATTTATCTGCCATCACCATACTCGTCCTGCCGAACCTCGACCCTGATACCAATTATTGGACTAAAATGGTGCAATATTACCCACATGGTCAAAGTATTTATCAGTCTTCATCATACTCTTCCCGAACTTAGGCTCTGATACCAATTTCACTGTTTTCTCCAAAAAGCCTCACATTATTAAGAGATCCATACACCTTATATGTAGGCTTTTAATCTTTTCAGCTACTAATGTAAACTTTATTCGCACACTCAATACTCCTTTTCCGTGATGCATGAAGGATAAGTGTTAGACTGCTCGTGTATATATAAGTGAAAATTGTTTGTCCTTTATACTTTGATCTGAGTTACACCTAACTACCCTATATTTTTAGCGTTCAAAATATATACTACCTTCCGAACAGCAATGCTAGTGAGATTATGATCTCAAATTTTCTTTCATCCAAAATTGCCACCAGATTATATATTTTCCATACTAATAATGACATAAACGGGAAAAAAGAGATATATCTCCCTTCTTATATTGGCCAAAAAGATAATAAAGTAATACTTTTAGGACGTTCAATTCAGAGGGAAGTTTTGTATGGATTACTCAATAAGTTATGAACTGTAATGCAGGAACTAGTAATTAACCCACTGATTATAATATAAGAATTTGCAATGCATGAATTATAACGTATGAATTGTAATGTGTTTGTTTAATTACTTTTAAAAAAATGTTTAACGCATGAGGATTGTTTTGATCATTTTAGCTGTTTTGAATTATGATCCATATATTACTAATCCTCATAGTTTCATTCCACCTTTTATCCTACATAAAATAATACATTGATTCATATATAACTTGTTCAAGTGTTATTTATGCCGACAACAAGAATGCCAACCAAACAGTATATTGTAATGCTCAATTTATGTAAGCCTCAAAATAGCTAACCAAACACTGTATTACTAATGTTGGATTTGATGAAGGTATTGTAATATCTTATTCTTGCAGCCCAACAAGTCCTTAGCGATTTAAATTATATGAATGGGAAATGTAAAAAATTTCACAATACCAATGTAATTTTACCTATTTTTACAGGTCATTTAACATATTTTGCAAATTACCACTATTACATTCTTGCTATAACATTACTTTTAATTGGCTCATAACGTAAAACTTTTATACATTGGGAGTGCATATTAGTTATCCATTTTGTGATAGCATATAAAGCTTTTTCAATATCAATATATCTCATGTAGGAAGTTAGGTATCTTACTTTTAAATAACTTTCTCTTATTATAGATAACTAGTGTACTTACCGCTTTGTGCGGCCTTATAAATATAATTAAATATTAATATAATAATTTATATAAAGAAAATTAATATTTAGTAATATCGAACATCTTTTCATGATTTTACTGTGATTCTTTTAACTCTTTATATAAAATTCTATGACAAGAGGAATATGTGCAAAAATATTTCAGGTTAATTACTTACATTGGCTGGACTTTTATTGTGGTGGGGGTTAGATTATTCACCTCGTAATCATCTCCCCCATTTTCTCTTCCACCATGTATAATAAAAACTTAAAAAGAAAAACTCACTTTATATGTGAACATGAATAAATCAAAATAGAAAATAAAAGGATAATAGAAAGGGGAAAAGATAGTGATTTGAAAATTTAGAGGATGTTTCTTCTCCTTCTTTCCTTAATTTTTTTTTTCTTTCTTTTTTCTTCTTGTGCAAAATGGTGCTCCTCTTCTCTTTCATGGTACAGTTTCGTTTTTCCTTTTCAGTTTCTTCCTCTCTTTCCTTCCATCAGATTTCATTTGATCAACCAGACACATAATTCTTCTCCTTATTTTCTGTAAAATCCCACAAATCATTTTCTTTTCTCTTGTTAGCTATTCTTACCATTTTTAAATGTCCACCACCCTCAATCTATATTGTCAAATACGGTAGTGCCATATCACCTCTCTTGAGACCAAGAACAATATGAATACATAGAGATACATAGTTTATACAACAAAATATAGCTAACTAATTAGTATCATATTTTCAACAAAAGAAAACACTAATCAAACATCTTATATCAAGTTCTTTGGCTGAAAGGAAACATTTAGTTTAAATGGAATAACCCATTTAAGTATCTCAATTTGAGAAACAAAAGAGAAATAACTGATAAAAGATAATGAAGTAAAATTACTGGATATCATGGTGCAAAATAATTATTTTTAAATATAAAAAGAATAGCGTTAATCCCTTAGCTTAGTTCAGAATCAACTTTCCAGTCGTTACACCTTCAGTCTTCACCTTCATCATGACTCCCTAGCATTTTAAATTTATGTAGCTTAAATTTGAAAACAGTAAAAAGAAAGGGCAGCAAATAGATAATTAGAAACTAAACATTAAATTAGAGTAAACAGAAAAAGAACGTATATATCAGAGGCGGGATTGAAGCATGTGAGTTCGGAATTCTAATTTGTTTATGTTACTTAGTTCTAAATTAATAATTTATATATTCTTAATTAACTTTTTAAGAAAAATACATAATTTAAATTAAAGTTATTGAATTCAATCGAACCTGCAAATCCTATGCTAGCTCCGCCCCGGGATAAATGACTGCAGTTGATTCGTTCAAGATTTACGAAACCTAAATCATAGATGGCACTTACATGGATAATTTTTTTTTCCACCACTTACATGGATAATGAACTATTCTTACTTTTCTCACAGTCAATCTTAAATAAATGGGAAAAAATTAATGAAATAAAAAGGAAAAGAAATAAAAAGGAAAATAATGAAACCATATCACGCATGAAGGGGGAAAAGAATTATCCCAACTCTTTTCCTACACTTTCCGTCTTTTTTTCTTTCTTTTACTCGGAGAATTTACCATCTTTGGTACTTTATCCTCTCCCCTCGAATATGCAACCCTAAATTCCTAAATTCCTAAATTTTCTCCTCATGATCAAAGATGAAAAACATTTAGGAAATTAAAGATGCTGATACCAATTCTTCATTTAGGAAATTATAGTATCTTCTTTGAATGATACTATAAGTATTTATCAACAACAACAAAGATGAAAATCACCACTTATTCCATTATGCTATAAGTATTTAAATCAGGAAATTAAAGAAAAATTACTTAACATGAGTACCATAATTATGAAATAAAGTAATAAGATACTTCTAGAAAGAGAAAAAGCATACTGTATGTTGCTTAAGTTGACGTCTTCCCTGAACACTCAGGAATTGAAGATTGTAACATACAATATGATTCGCGCAATAAGAGAAAAAGCATCACATTTTGTCCCTTTCTATGCATTCTCTAGTCCCAAAACACAATTATGCCTCCATTTTATGTCAGAGTTCGCTAAACCTACGTTGAATTCCCCTCTCCGCAATGAAAACATCAGCGTATTTGGAGAATGTGAAATTTTTATCACAATGAATATTTTAAATATATAACGTTTTGGTCGAACCTAACGCACCAGGCACAATTTATATTAATGAAAAGAGAGGAAAAATCAAATGCAGAAAAGGGGATGAGGAATGGGTAAGTTGCATGAGAAAGTATGTGGAGACCCGAGAGTTTTCGGTTTAGTAGGAGAATATGAAAATGAAAAGGTGGAAAACAAATGAAAATATGGCTAAAGAGGTTAAAGAGAATGAACAGTCGCTTCTAATTTTTCAGAAAATAAGATAAACAGAAAAATTAGAATAAATAGCAAAAAATATGGAAAAAGATAAATGGCTTCTCTCATCATATATAGTGCCATGTCACCTGTCTTAGGCCCTATTTTATATAAATATATAGATATAGATCACATGTTATTAATTTTTAGGGACATGATAATGTAAAAATATTTTCTACATATATAAGTTGAACTCACTGACCATTTCGAATAAGGATTTAGATCTAAAGTCATATATGTTAAAGGAGATTGCAAGTAGAGTTTTTGGTGTATCAATGTTCCCCAGAGAGAACTAATTGGTGTACGTAGTAAATATTAACATTATCAAACCATTACTTTCGTGCTGACTTTCTTGTTTTTGTCAAAACCATATAATCTCGATACAACCAGCACTTATCCTAATATTGACACTTATGTTTCTCGTGGATGATAATTGGTATCCGAATTCTCTCTCGCTAATACCTGATACACACACACACACACACACACACACACACACAAAAAAAAAAAAAAGCAAAAGAATGACAGGAGAAAACACATTCCAACTGATTGGCAATTGACGGTAGTACTAGAATTAACACATACTCATCGATCAGTAGTTTGGAGGAATGCATTTAGCTTTGTTAATACTGAGCAAGTGTAAACCTTGAGTACAATTAAAAAAAATTACCATTAACTTTTGAAATAAAAGAATGAGCTTACATCATTGAGTCCTACAAACTAAGCCAATCGAATTGAAATAGTACTATATGATACATGCACGCGATATATATGATAGTAATAGGAAAAGAGCATTACAAAGTCACCAAGTTGCTATGGGCTAAAGCTAGTCGTGTTTAGAGTGACCAATGCCAGGACTGTGGCCTGGGGTGCTAGGCTGAAATGCCTCCACTGTTCCTTCCATAAATCTAAATCCACCTCTCCCCAACTGCTTATGAGGGATAGCATCCATTTTTTCGACCTTTGCGCCAAATGCCTCTTTTACTTGATAGACAAGGTTCAAATTTTCTTTTGTTGCAAGATTTCTTCCGTCGCTAAACAGAAATAGGTTTGATAAGATTAGCAACATGAAGAGTGAAGTTGAGGTATAAAAGTTGGCCATAATATGGAAAGAAAAATAGAGAGGAGAAAAGGATAGGGAGTATAGGGTGTTTGTGGCTTTGCTAAGACTTCAGAGGAAGCAAAGCTAGTTAGAGTATTAATTACGTAGAACTTCGGAAGTTTAGAGTAGAGAAGATGGTACGTTTGCCAAGGGTTAGGGGTGGTATTTAAGGAGTAAAAAGGCTGAAGAAGGCATGTGAGGTCCCAAACTTCTAGGAAGATTCCAACAGGCAGAAGTGCTCAAGCCTCACATTGCCAACTCCATCAAATTAATTCGTGTTAGGAAAAACTAACGGTGGATAGCAGCAAAGACCTAAACTAGGTAAATAAAAAACTTTGTTTGTGGTTGTGTTTAATTGAGCATAGAGTTTAAAAAATAATAAACGAAAAACTTTTAAAATTTGTGATTCTAAATATTTTTTGAGATTCTTAATTGTGATTATAAAAGCATGCCATATAAGTGTAAAATGGGAAGCTTAAATTAAATTATTCTTAAATATATAAAGGCAGCGATTGATCTTGAAGTTCTAGAAAGTTGTGCACAGTTAAATAAAGGAGAAAAAAAGTATTAAGTAAAAATTAATATTTCTTCCTTTGGGAAATAATTCAACATTTAACCGAGTGCAGCATTCAATTTTTCTAAAGCATGAAGAACAGCAAATAATATTAGATCAATTCTATGAAATATGTACATAAAAAATCTAATTTGACACAAAGATTATTGGTTCACGTACTCCATAATTTAAGCCTAAATCCGCCTTTGTATAGAGGTGATTTGCGAAAAAACTAATAAGAAAATAATGTTACATAAAATAAAACAGAAGAAGCAATACCTATTTCTTCTAATCAATATAAACTTTTAATCAAATTAATTCAATATATAGTATTAAAGTACGTAAAGCTCTTTAATCTTGGTTTAAGTTGCGCTGTCACCTATCAACAAATTATCTCAATATGTGTAACTTAAAAGAAATCATGATGGGATAGACTTAAAATTAAAATAATTAATAAAGGCCCGCATCGGAAATGGTATATTACAAACTTTAACTAACTAGACTCTATTCTAATAGTTTAAACGTATATATTTCCTACTCTATACTAAGAGAGATTTCCGTTTTTGGTGACAGCAAATTGCGTGAAAGCTCGAAGAATTTACGAGTGTCGTCTTTTGGAGTTCAAACAACTTCATGCATGTTACAGGGACATTTCATGCAAGCGTTTTCGCCTTGCTGTCTGTAGCCGAAATACAGAGGTAAGTTGTGACCTAAACTAAAACTTAATAAGAGTCCTTAAATTATTTAACTTTTTTTTTTCTTGTTTTATTTTTGTAATGATTGCATACGAATCATATCTTGATCATTCACTCAATTACTTGCTAGGTCCTGCCACTTGGTAACTCAGCCATACTAAAACTTTATTATATGTTATAAAAAAAAAATATTGATGATAAGATAGTATTTTTAATAAATTCTCATAATGTAATAATCTTAATTTTGTAACATAAGTATATACTAAAGAAATTTAATACATTTAGAATAATTTAAGTCTATTTTGAAGTAAAAGAATATCTTTATCGACTCTTTATAAGAAATAATCATCTCCAAAAGATATTTTATTTTTTTAATTTTCAAAGTACTCATCAAGTTATTCATTTTATATATTATATGTTTCTTATAAAATTCAGTTATTTCTCTGAATAACCTCTATCATATTCTAAAAACTAAAATATAAAATCTAATCTATTTATTAATAAATTTATAATATGCAAATAGCATAAAAAAATAAATAATTTTGGGACTTTAAACTTTCGAGGACTAAAGCAATTGCTTTAGTGACCTCCCATTGAGCCGGCACTGCCGAAATAAAGCAAATTAAATCCCCAGCCTGATGCTGCCTTTCAAAATTTTAGTCTGTAAAATGCTCAAAACAACTCAGCTTATGAGCTTAAATATAGCAGCCACGTGAAGCGTTTAGATGGCACCGCAATTCCAAGTGCCGATTTAATTAAATTAGTGTAATACTTTATAGCCTATTAAAACACTTTAAAGACCCTTGATAAATCGATGTTGTCTGTCTTTTAGTATTTTCCAATTAGGGAAACAACGCCTGATTCTTTTGACTCTTCAGTATGCTTTCCTTTTTTCTTAAAACTCTTCAACGTGTTCATTTTTAGAAAGATTCAATTTTGGACCTCGAAATAATGCCGTTACTGCAAGACCTGTGGTGCTGCTTTTTCTGGGAACTTTATTGCATTCTGTAGTTAAAAATATTGGAGGTCTATATATAAAGTGTATAAATCATTTAATAGTATGAAATTTTTTAGGAAAAAACGTGCGGACTTGATTTAAAGCGGACAATATGACATCATATTAAGAGTATCATTGGAATGATTTAGCCCAACACATAGGTTACATATTATAAAGAATGATAACGTTAATTGTGATTATTCTTCACATGGTCTGCATTTTATAGAAACGATGCTATGCGTTTTGTTACGCTTCATGTGTACTATTTATATTTAGACTAACCTTTTTTCTCTTTTATAAAGTTACATTCAAATATAAAATTATTTTAAAGAAATGAGTTATGACCTAAATGATAGTAATCGTTACTTAAAAGTTTTTGCTTCTTGTAGAAATGATATAATCTCCCACAGTTTTTTTTTGCAACTTACCTTTTAAAATTTTAAAGTAGAGGGTGGTCATTTAAGGGTCCCTACTTATGTGTTTAATTTGCAACACATTTCCTGTGGTAAAGGATCACGAGCGAAGAGGAAAATGAATTGTTTCCTGCGTAAATTAAAAACAATTCATTTCATACATACTTTTAAAATGGAACAAAGTTAGCTTGCCATTCAAGCAGTGTATGATTTACTGCTTTGTAAATATAATAAAGTGCCACTCGTTCAAATATAAACCTGAGATAAACGGAGAGTATATGTTACACAATGAGTTGGACAAGTGTAATTACATAGTTAAATAGACTTTTTTCAGATTAACATATTTATATATATTAAATAATTATAAATTAATAAATGATATCTTAAAAGTGGTAGGTATCTTCCAAATAAATAATATTATTACTTAAATTAATTAATTAAAATTGCATTAACAAAATAAATTTTTTTTACTATCTCTTGTGTGATATGTACATGTATATATAAGAAATATTAGATATTATTTATAAGCAGGTATTTAAACTATATTTTTTTAGAAAAAAATCTTTAAATAAATAATAGCTTAGCTTAAAATAATTAATAAAAGTATTAATTATGAATTAAAAATTTTTTACCAACTCATATGAGTAAAATATGAAATTTATAATTTGTTGCACTTTTTAACTGACAAAAGATAAACATGTGTTTAGAAGATATTTTCCTTAATAATTATTTTACACAAATGAATGGAAAATGAAGCTACTAAATTATGAAATTTTGTTTTAACAACTAAGAAAATAGAAAAGGAAGAAGCAAAATATGAGAAGTTACAAAATTATATGGAAGCATACCAAAAGCAACACGTTGGGAGTTTAAAAAATGTGAATAGGAGAAATATAAGAAAATAATGTAAAAATATAGTACTTAGTATATTTGAAAAATAAAAATAAAAAATAATTAAAAAAGTTACATTACCTTGTAATTATACTGTGTAGTAACTATTAATTTTTAGCTCTCCTTGAGAATTAAAGAGGTTATAAATTATACCCTTTCAATTATAACCAAGTCTATGCTAATCAAATAATTACTTGCCTAAACAAATATGCTAAACTATATAATTATATTTAATTACATCCAAATTCAATTTCTAGGTTAGTTTCTAAACATGCTCTTAATGAAAAGCAAGTTGGTAGCAAAACAACTTATGAAAAGCACAATAAGGAGGAGATGCGTGTTATATTGAGCCTGTTTGGATTAGCTGATTATAAATAGCTGATAAGCTTGACGTGCTGAAAATATTTTTTAAGTGCTTAAACTGATTTTTTAAATAAGTATTTACGTGTTTGGATAGGCGTGCTGAAACTGATGATAAGAAGTTGATGTATTTGGTAGAAAAATGCTAATAAGTTATTCTTTTATTAAAATGATTAAAATATCCTTAAAACTTTACAAAAGATAATAAATTAAAAAGTTTTTTTGTAAAGAAAAAGATGAACAACGAATATAAAATAAAAAGAAAGTTAAAAAAATTATTTTGAAAAAAATATTTTGTGAATTAGAAAATATTATTAAGGTTAAATTAATAAAGACCTTAATCAAACTATAAGTGCTTATAAGCTAAAAAGTCATAAGTTGGAGGTGACCAACTTATCACTTATAACTGATTTTAACTAATAAGTACTTGATTTATAAATAATTTGAATATTTATCAAATACATAAATAAACTAAAAAATACTTATAAGTCAGTTTGACCAATTTATAAGCCTAGCTAAACATCTATTGTCAAATTCTTTTCGTAAGAATGAAGCATACACCTCTATGTTGTTTGCCTGTCGTATTTGTCCCATTAGGTTGAAAACTCTGCTTTTCTTCGCATGGAAAGGATCCAACTGTTAAATAGCCGCCATTTTGCTCACATTTAGAGAAAGTTGTTGGTATTATTCTTTATTAATTTGATAATGCAAAGATTAAAGAACACTTTTAATCTTTGTAATTAATTTGTAATTAATTCTCATACTTCAACATTATTAATTTTTTGTAATATTTTTAAATTTTTATGTATATGTAAAGTGGGAGAATAAAGTAACTACTTCGTAAATGGTTCGCATTCATTCAACGACGGTTTCTTAATTTTTGTGACTTTGTTTGTGAAAAGATACAAACTTTTCAGAAGCTTTGAAGTTATTGTCTTTATGATAATTTTGTCTTTAAGCCAAGAATGATATTACATAACATTAACTCCTATTTGATTCTTACATTTTTCTGATGGAAGAAACCGTAGATGATTTACCTATACAAGCATCATCATTTGTGAATTAAATAACCACCAACACATTTATTTTCTCATCCTCTCGAAAGACTATTCTTCTTTCTATTTTTCCTGTACAATTTTTTTCTTTGCAAACTCCAAATTTTCAGTCACGAGTGCACGTGTTTGGGTGACTGTGGAACCTTGGGACCGGTCTTAACGATTTGCATCCAGTCGGACCGAAATCGCTTTTAAGGTAGTGGCTTGTCACGACACAGTATTTATTCGATAAGTTATTTCTATTCTTTTATTTTTCTTGGTCAATATTATCAACTATTTTTCTAACAATTTAAAAGCGATTTCACGTATAATATTGATCAACAACTACCACTTTGACTAAAATTCTTCCCGATTTTTCAAAGCTTAAGCCTTTGGATGGAAACAATTATAAGTGTTGGTCCTAGAAATTTTTGATTTTCTTCAAACAATTAGAAGTTGATTATATTTTGTTCAACAAACCTTCTACTAATGTTGTTTCTAATACTACTGCTATTGTTGATGGTTCTAATAGTATTGCTGGTATTGTTGATGATGATGATGCTAAAAAGAAATTCGAAAAAGATAATAAAACTGTTCGCGGGCATCTGCTTGACCATATGACTAACCCTCTGTTTGATTTATTTATAAATTATAAATCTGCTAAAGTCAAATGGGACAGTTTGGAGAAGAAATATGGTGCAGATGATGCAGGGGAAAAGAATTATGTAGTTGAAAGGTGGATCAAGTTCCAAATGGTTGGTGATAAGCCAATTGCAGGTTCACGAGTATGCGAACTTGACTGCTGATATTCTGAACAAAGGCATGGAGATGTGTGAGATTTTTCAAGCTAATATTTTGCTTGAAAAGTTCCCTCCTTCCTGGAGTGATTACAGGAACCAACTCATGCACAAGAGAAGAAATTAACTCTCCAAGAACTGGTCAGTCACATGAGGACTGAGGAAGCAAATCGTCTCAAAGATGAAGAGGAAGAATATCTTAAAGATAAGATGAAATTTCTCTCCCTTAATTCGTCTAAAGCTAACTTTGTGGAATCTGCTAGTACTTTTGTAAAAGACAGGTTCAAAAGGCAAGCAGAAGAAAGGCCAAAAAAAGGATATCTGAAGATGCAGAACTACTTCAATATGTGAATACCTAATTTTTCACCCCTTTAATCTCCTAAAAAGAGAAGATAATTTTAAAACAATCTTAGTTTCCGTGTAATTAATTTTCTCATATTTGTGTGCATTTTTGTTTGCATTTTATTTCATAAAATATCAAAAATTGTTTCTTTTATCTTTTACTTGCACATTCCAGTTTACATTTTTAAGTTGTATATACCAAGAAGATTTTCTTTTAGTTGTGTTTATAGGATTAAATTAGAGTTATGAGAATTGGACTAATTGAATTTTTATTGAAAATGGGCCAAAAATCGGACTAAACCGGTGGCCCAATTGATTTCAACCCGCCCAGCTCAAGACCCTAACCAGATGCGCCAAACGGTGTCGTTTTAGTTATGGGCCTGAGATTAAATCTCAGCCACCCATCTTGACTTGATCCAACGGCCCTAGTTGGATCGTCATTTGGGTATTTAAGACGTAAAGAGGCCGAATTTTGCCCCCATTTTCCCCTGATCTGTCTTTCCCCTCTCTCTCTTAACTCTCTCTTTGCTCTCCTCTCTCTCCGCCACCTCCAAGGTGGCTCCGCCTGCCGGAAATCGCCACCATCGGCCTGTCACCTCCAACCACCCCCAAAATTTCACCATATAATCTCCAAACCAAATCCTTTAAAAACCCCTCAAAATCCACGAATAGTAGATCTAATAAAGCCTACTCGTCATTGTTTTTCTTAAAATTCGTGAGATTTGAGCCATGTTTTCCGCCCAACACCTATATACATGGACAGAGCTCGACGAGGATTATTGTTTAACGTTGGTCTCAAGCCGAAAATCCGGCCGAATTCCGGCGACCACCCCACTGTCCGAAGCCATTTTCTCGACCTAGGCACGTTTTTCTTCGAGATAAAAATGCTAGTTTCTATGGCCGTGTGCCAAGGAAATTAGTGGCATTTTATCTCAAAGAAAAATGTGCTCGAGTCGGCTGCCTCGTTGCGGACCCGAGCTTATGGTATTCCCTAATCCCTTTTCCTTTTTAAAAAAACTTATTTTTATCTTATCTTTTGTTCTTGCTTTGTATTTTAGTTTTAGCGTAGAATTGAAGTGCTGTCTCATTTTCTTTTGTTTGGTTCTAATTCGTTTCTGATTTTTGCTTTAGTTTAATCGTGTTTTAACTTGTTCAAACAAAGTAATCGAGCGTAAATTGTTATCATTTGTCGTACTTTTTGTTCACCTCTGTTAGCTTGCAACTAGTAGCGTTGTTTGGTTCTATACTTAATTGTGTAAATCAATTCGAACTAGTTGATGTAATTAGCACTTGTTTCTCTTAAGTTAGCTATTTAGTATAGTTCGTTGACTGATTAGTTAAGTATTTTGCAATGTTAGTCTTTGTGTGGCTCTTAGCTGTTCAAGTTGGTGAAGTATAGTCTTTTAGTTGTTTAGCTATGTGATTTTGAATTGAGTAGAAAGATTGAGGGAGGGGTAATAGAGGAATAATCAGTTAAACGTACATAGTAGTTTCTTTCTACTATTTCAACCATGCTAAGAGTACAACTACTCCTTTTGTGTCTGAATTCAGTGAAAAGGACTGTCCTTTCTCCTATTTGGACAGTCCTTGGACTGGTTTTTGGTGAGAAAAAGTAAGTCTTTTGTAACAAAAATCTGTCCAAAGGTGCTTACTTTTCCTACTTAAAGGGGTCTTCTCTCTCTCACTTGGACACACACTAACATTCTGGCCATCATCTTTTACTCTAAGTGAAAACACAAAAAACTTGAGAGAAAAAGATTGCTGAACATATAACAAGTAAGCTAAAGAACAGAGAGCTTCTTTGGAGGGATAAACTTTGAGAGCAAAAATCCTCTAAAAAGCTGAGAGTCTTTCGAGGTTCTTTAGTTTTCTTTTGAGGTTCTTGTCTATTCAACTGTGGCTGGTTTATTCCTGGGTCATTGTCGAGGTTTCGGGCTGTTGAATTGCTCTTCGTTCTTGCTGGGATTGCTGTCCATTTTTCCTTTTCAAACAAGTTTCTTCACTGCTTCCAGTTTCTGCATTTAGGTACTCTTCTGATTTTTCTTTCTTAATGTAATTTGATTTGACTGGGAATGAAAGGCATGAAGGTGTTGATGTGCTATAACTGTGTCATTACCTTGTGTGATTTCTGTCCACAAGACGAGTGAATAAATGTTTAACTTCACGGGCTAGAGTTCCACTCGTTATTTTAGATTATTGAACTGCCGTGATCCATTCTTATTGGTTATAATACATGAATGATTTGAGTTACTATAGCATGCGACTAAAGAAGTAGAAAAATGTAGTTTTAAGTTCATACCTAGCAATTTTTAGTATAGTTGCAGCAGTCCCTATTAAGAAAAGAATTGGTTTTACTTCACTAAAAGTTCTTGTAATAACCTGTCACACGTTGAAGTTTACTTAAATATTTCCTTACGTATTGTCATTTTCCCTTTGCTGAGATTCGTAGCTAACATGGTTTCGTGGAAGTTGGGTGATATTCTAATTCAATCCTTGATTAGCTTTCTTCTGCTATTTCTTTAATATGATTAACATAGAACTGTTGCATTTTTATACAATTATCATTTATGTCATTCTCCAGTTCGTATAATGTTCACAAGCATAGGAAATGTTGTTTGGCTAATTGTTTGCTCACTAACTAATAAGAGAATCATGAATTAATCTTGAAAAGAAGGATGAAGAAACAATTGGGTAACAGTTGGGTTCTGACGATTTGGATAGCTTTGAGATGAGTAAATGTACTAATTGAAATTAAATGGGGTTGGACTTTTCAACGTTTTCATTGGTACTTCATAAGAAAACATCACATTTTGAATTAAGAACTTAATCACTTAATTAATTTAAACGCTAGGCAACTAGTAGGCGCGTTTTAACTTTTTCATTTACGGAATCGCTTGCGTAGCGTGATGTTTAATATTTATAAATCAGTTTGATAATCTTAATAGCTTATTTAATTCTTAATTTATCCTTTGTTCTAATTGCGGATTCCCTTGCGTAGTGCGATAGTGACATTTCATAACTAATTTTTTCAAGCACAAATATAGTAATTTCTCAAAAGTACTGTAATTACTTGATTGTCATGATTTTGAATTCGCTTGCGAGGCGCGATTATGATAAGTTAATCGAATTTTATTTTCGATCACGCATTTACTTGTGTAGTGTGGTTATGATGACGTAATATTATTCAATTTTTTTAAAAATAATTTTAATTATCAAGCATTAAAAGCGGATAGGTAAAACATGAAAATCAAAAAAATTTGTCCGAATTAATTCAAGCCATTTTTAGTCAATAAAAGCGATCGCGCGAAACCACTGGACTTGGGGAGTGCCTTACACTTTTTTTCCGGTCAACAGAATTTTTTTATCTGGATTTTGTTTTCGTAGATCAAATAATAAAAGAGTCAATTTTTCCTTTAAATAGGAATTCAAATAAAAGGGGACTTGGAATATTCAAAAATTAATTTCAAGTGGCGACTTTGAAGAATAAAATAATCCCTATTTCAAAAATATCGCTTTAATTGAAAAACACTTTAACCAACGACATATCCATAATATATATATATATATATTATGGGGTAAAAAGGAGAAATTGGAGGGCCAAATACAAAAGTAGATAGGACCTTGCTATGTCTGTGGAAAACTTGGTCATAAGGCTTTCCAATGCAACCAAAGACAAGGACAAAGCTTGAAGCATGGAAGGAAAGCTCCAATCCAAGCTAACCTTACTGAAAGTGTTGATGTGATTGTTGATGGTCGTTGAGGCCAATATGGTGGATAACAAGACTGATTTTGGATACTGAACACAGGCGCTTCAGGGCACCTCTCGCCAACAAAAAATTGTTCCATGACTTTGAGGAGTCTACTGATGACGAGTGTGTTTGTATGGGTGAATCCACTACGGCTGGAGTTATGGGTAAAGGAAAAGTTCTTCTTAAGTTAAATTCTGGAAAAACTTTAGCCTTGAACAATGTTATGTACGTTCCCTCCATTCGTAGAAACTTAATTTTTGGTGCACTTCTCAAAAAAGCGAGCCTTAAACTTGTTATTAAATTTGATAAAATTGTTATTTCTCGTGGAGGAGACTTGGTCGGGAAGGGTTACCTCAATAGAGGTTTATTTGTACTGAATATTATTTAATAGATTACTAATAATGCAAGTACTTCTAATTCTGCTTATATTGCTGAGTCTATTGATTTGTGGCATGGTAGGCTGCGTCATATTAATATTGCTTATATAAAAAGACTTAAAAAAATTAATTCGTGCGGTTAATGTTGATAATTTTTCTAAGTGTCATGTTTATGTAGAAGCAAAATATACCAAAAAGCCTTTTAAAAATATAAGTAGTAGAAAGACACAATTGCTTGAACTAGTGCATTCAGACTTAGTTGACTTCAAGAACGCGGTTAGTAATGGTAGAAAGAAATACTACATCACTTTTATAGATGACTTTTCGAGATATACTAAGGCATATCTTCTTAAGTCTAAAGATGAGGCTGAAAGTATGTTTTTAAAATACAAAGCAGAAGTAGAAAATCAATTAGACAGGAAAATCAAGAGACTTAGGTCTGATAGGGATGATGAATATAGCACTAATACTCTAGAAGATTTTCGTGAGAAAAATGGTATTATACATGAGGTTAGTGCCCCCTATACTTCTCCCCAAACAAAATGGTGTAGGCGATGAAAAAATCGAACCCTTAAAGAAATGATGAATTATATGCCTTTGAGTTCAGGTTTATCTGACAAGATGTGGGAGGAGGTTGTCTTATCTGCATGTTATGTTCTTAATAGAGTCCCTCATAAGAAGTGAGATAAAACTCCTTATGAGTTATGGAAAGGATTTGCCCTAACTTGAAATTTCTAAAAGTATGGGGTTATTTGGCTAAGGTTGGTCTACCTAATTTTAAACAAGTAACTGTATGACCCAAGACTTTTGATACAAATTTTATTGCTTATGCTCAAAACAGTGTTGCATATAGATTTCTATTTTTAAATGATCATTCTATTTGTCAATCTAGAGATGCAGAATCTTTTGAGCATGTTTTTCCATTGAAAGATAATGTTCCTACTTATGTGTCTAATAATGTTTCTACATCCATATCTATTAATTCTCATATTATGCCTTTTTCTAGTAATACTACTAACGATCATGAAAATGAACTTAGAAGGAGTAAGAGATGCAGAATTGAAGCAAGCTTTGGTCCTGACTTTAGTACTATTTTCTTGACTGTAAATATTAATCTTGATCTTTTGAATATGAATTAGTGTCTACCTATTTAATAGAAGAAGACCCTAAGACTTATGATGAAGCAATGAGGTCAATAAATGCTAATTTTTGGAAAAGGCTATTAAAAGACTCTATAGTTTCTAATCACACTTGGGACTTGTCTGATTTGCCTAAAGGTTATAAACCCATAAGTAGCAAGTGGATATTTACGAAGAAGTTGAGACCTAATGGTACAATTGAGAAATATAAGGATAGACTTGTTATTAGGGGTTTTAACCAAAATAAAAGCATTGACTACTTTGATACTTATTCTCTCGTGACTAAAATAGCAACTATAGAATTCTTGTTGCCGTAGTCGCTATCCATAATTTAGTGATACATAAAATGGATGTTAAGACGGCTTTTCTAAATGGTGATCTAGGGGAAGAGATCTGTATGACTCAACGTGAGGGTTTTGTGATCCAAGAACAAGAGAATAAAGTATGCAAATTGAGAAAGTCTCTATATGGTCTTAAACAGGCACCTAAGTAATGGTATGAAAAGTTTAATAGCACACTAGTAGGTAATGAGTTTGTTATTAATGCATCTGATACTTGTGTTTATTTCAAGATGGTAGGATCAGATTGTGTGATTATATGTCTGTATGTGGATGACATGTTAATCTTTGTCTCTGATGTAGTTGTTGTAAATGAGACTAAGAATTTGTTGTCTTCTAAATTTGAAAAGGAAGATCTTGGAGAAGCAGATGTGATTTTAGGCATTAAAATTAGAAGAACTTCTAATGGTTATATATTGTCTCAGTCTCATTACATTAAGAAAATATTGAAAAGGTTTGATTGTTTTGATGTAGCTCATGTGAGAACTCCTTATGGTCCTAGAATACACTTGAGAAAAATAAAGAATCTAGTGTTGAATATGCTAAAATAATTGGTAGTGTAATATTTCTCATGAATCATACACGCCCTGATATTGCTTATGCTGTTAGTAGATTGAGTAGATATACTCACAACCCCAATAGTGAATATTGGAATGCTCTTCATCATTTGCTAAGGTACTATGGGTTGGTGTTTGCATTTTAATAAATTTTCAGCTGTTTTAGAAGGATTTTGTGATGCAAACTAGGTTACTGACAATGGTGAAGTTAGCTCAACTAGTGGCTATGTGATTTACTTTAGGTGCATGTGCTATTTCGTGGAAGTCTTCAAAACAGACTTGTATAGCACGTTCAACCATGGAATCTGAATTTATTGCTCTTGAGTTAGCAGGGCGAGAAGCTGAATGGCTGAGAAACTTATTGGCAGACGTGCCTTTGTGGGGAAGACAAACTTCACCAGTTTCTTTACATTGTGACTCACAAGCGGCAATTGGAATTGCCAAGAATAGTGTGTACAATGGGAAAAGAAGATATATTCGCATTAGACATGGTGCTGCGACATAATTATTGAAACATAGAATTATTTCCTTGGAATATGTAAGGTCCGAAAGAAATTTGGCGGATCCTTTAACCAAGGGTTTGACAAGGAGAGTTATCCCTGAAACGTGAGAGTGGTAGGGCTAAAGCCCGTGGATTGAGGAAGTATGGTGGATATCCGTTTGTGGTCAAACGAAGCCATATGAGACTTCAATATGCTCTACATTCTTATCCCTATGACGGGTGGTAGTGCTTTATAAGGTTGAGCCTATTTTGCTCTTAATGATTTCATAGCATCAAGGTGGTCTATGTGTTGATAGACTTGATGGAATCACCTATGTGAGTGTAAATGTGCGGTCGCCTTTTATGAAAGACTTGGGATGTTGACCCAATGTGTGTGCATGACCATAAAAGCACTTTATTAGTATCGTGAAGTTTGCATAAAATTAAGGATATAGTATGTGTTTGTGGGGGTCTCAACTCATGTCCATTCAGTTCAAGAGTACTTCACTTTGTGGATATTAGTCGTTGCCTCATTTCACAACGTGTCAATTCAAATCGAAAGATATTGACACCTAAGTACATGTTCCTTCCTTTTGTTCAAGAATTATTCTTATTCTTTATCTTTGCATTAGTGGGGAATTGTTGGTATTATTCCTCTTTAGGCGTTATTCTATAATTAATTTGATAATGCAAAGATTAAAGAACACTTCTAATCTACAATTAATCTGTGGTTAATTTTCATATCTCTCCATCGTTAATTTTTTGTAACATTTTTAGATTTTTACGTATATGCAGAGTGGCAGAATGAGGTTACTACTTCATAAATGGTTCACATTCATTCAATGACGGTTTCTTAATTGTTGTGATTTTGTTTGTGAAAAGATACAAACTTTGTAGAAGGTTTGAAATTACAATCTTTATGAAAATTTTGTCATTAAACCAAGAATAATGTTACATAACATTAACTCCTATTTGATTCTTATATTTTTCTGATGGACGAAACCGTAGATGATTTTCCTATATAAGCATCATCATTTGTGAGCTAAATAACCACCAACACATTTATTCTCTCATCCTCTCAAAAGACTATTCTTCTTCCTATTTTTTCTGGGCAATTTTTTTCTTTGCAAACTCCAAACTTTTAGCCACGAGAGCACGTGTTTGGGAGTACCTTGAAACTTTGGGAGTGATCAGTCTTAATGATTTGCATCCAGTCAGATCGAAATCGCTTTTAAAACAGTGACTTGTCACGACACAGTATTTATTCGATAAGTTATTTCTATTCTTTTATTTTTCTTGATCAATATTATCAACTATTTTTCTAACAAAAAGTAACATGGGTTAACCAACTATATTTATATTACTATTACCGTGCCTCTTTATAACAATTGTTTTTTTGCTTTTGGTTTGTTTGTGTAATTACAACTCAGGCAACTCCTAGTGTGTCTAAGCACATCATATTATTTGAAGAATATAACGATTATATACAGCTACCAGCGAGATTCTTCAAGATTCCCTTTATTGCGGCTGATTTTTCATCTGCCAACTCAAAGTCGAAAAGGTGGTGGAATGAGCTATTGAGCTCACATTGAAACCAAGACTTTAATTTTGACTAAAGCCAGAGCCTCTTTCGAAGGATACCTTGTACTCCCTCTTTTCCCAATTATATGTTATTTTTCGCTTTTCGAGATATTAAAATATATTTTTAATCATATTAATATGAGAAGCGCAATTTATATGTGACATATTAGTCCATACAAAAAGAATAATATATTTTTATATTTAAGAATAATTTAATTTTAGATTTTTTATTACATTTACCTTTAATGAAAAGTTTTATAGCCACACAAATTTTATGGTATCACAAACCTTTACCCTTCGTGCTTTAAAAACACAAGTATTAATTTTTTTTTCTTTATAAATTTCATGACAAGTCAAATAGTGTCATATAAATTGAAATGGAAAGAAGGGAATAACACTTTTCATATATTTTTTGGATATCAATCTATATCTATATTATTATAAAAGCACGAATAATTTATGCTAAATATTGAACGACTAAAATATTCCCAAAATATTGATCGGCTTTTATGCCCTTAAATATTTATATAATTTAAGGATAAAAATATAAATAACTCAAAAATAAAATTCTTTTTCGATTTAAATTACACATTTGTCGATTTTAAAATTTAGGTATAACTTTTTTCGGAACTAATCGTTTTGGACTGCTACTCACAGCCACTAGCCCACTATGCATGGTTTAGAGGGGAATACAGTTTAGAGGATAGTAGCCTAATAATTTTTAATACTAGGAATCATATAATTTGTATTGAAATGTGAATTTTTCGATCATTCAAATAGGTATCGATTTCAACTTTTTAAATCTATTTGTGTAGAATTCTAAACATAATTTCTTATGAAACAAAATACTTTTGACGCCCTATTACCATCTCTACATAGAGTTTTATTGAGACATTTAATTCTCGCCGAACATACACGTAATCTGGACTCTGAATTCCTGTCCAAAAGTGACAACTGTATGTAGTTCTTGTTGAATACAAATTGTATTCACCTTTGCTTTTTATAATGTATAAGCTTTATGCTGTAATTCCCTAAGTTTAACTCCTTCAGCTGTATACTCCCGTTGTTTTCTCTAAGGTATATTTTATTTTATGTTATATTTATTCATGTTTTAAGTAGTGTGTTTGTTGATGAGTAATGGACATTATTCTTAATATACTTACTTGATGTTCTTATTCTTTTGCTAAACTACTTAATTGCTTAAAGTATTTATTCGAAATTTAGTTTGACTTTAAGATTTTGGCGAAAATAATCAATCTGAATATTTTGGATAACTTTTGTTGGCTTAAATTTCTTTCGAATTAACAAGTTTTTAGTATATTAAATGGCAGTCTCAAGATGCAACTTTAAAAGTTGCCTTTACTTTGGGTTCCGACATATTTTAACCATAAACGATCTTGTTCTTGATTATACTTTTTATTGGATTGCTGTACTTTTGTTTCTTTAGCAGATTACACAGAGACGAAGGATTAGGGATGTTGATGCAGATGCTGGAGAGGACATAATTGGTATAAGACCGTAACCGGTCGAATTATTCTCTTTCATTGTTTAATTTAATTACCAAACTTTTATCTACGACAAAATACTAATATGTTATATGCGCCTAATCCATATATCTCGTGGTAGACTCTTACTACTAGACATTACACTAGCCCCTAGGACTGGATTTTGCACTTTAAGACACTCCAACATATTTTTACAAAAATATCCAAAATATATCCAACATTTTAATAAATTTAATTTATTTATTTCTTATATAAAATAGTTCACTAAATATTTTACGTGCATCGCACATACATAGATACTAGTTATATTAAAAGCACGAAAGCCCTTAGTGAAATGTCGTTAGCCTTTTTTAACTTTTTAAAATAAAGTTCATATTAGACAAAATAATCATTTAATTATTCTCCTAATATTTAGGAATAGTCATTTATTTAGTTTTCTAATATTTAGGAATAGTATTTAATTTTTTCCTTAAAATTTAGGACTTTAAATCAACTCGAATTCTCTTATTAAATTTTTCTTCATTTGAATTAGAATTATTTTTCTTAATTATATTTGAACTTCCTTTGTGTATGGACTACGTGCAACATCAGCGTTAACTATTAAGACTAGCATCAACTAGAATTTTATAGTGCTATTTATACATGTGCACAAAGAATAATTTGAGGTAACTTATAAATTTTTTATTTCTGTATGTAAATAGTTTGATCTTTAACGAGGGATAAAGAAATTAAAGAGAAAAAATACTGGAAAAAAAGATTAGGGAATTCCACGATAAATCTTCTAAGTCTAGCCTATGAGATAAGTTTGTATAAATCTTCTATTTTACATGCACAATAGTTGATTTTAAAATACTAAATATCAAAAAGACTAACATGAAAATTGTTATAGTTATGTTACATAATTCAATAAGGAAATAATTTATACAAGGTCAAATTTTATATAAAATGTGAGCCCTTATTTGAACTGTATATGTAAACTAAAAGTTCAACTAGAATGATTTTTAAATCATTTAGATTGTCAACTAAAATTTTAGAATGGTTCTTATTTGAGGTGTGTATGTAGTTAATCATGATATTTAGAACTCTAAAATCAATTAAATTTTACTTTATATAAATTATGTTTTTATTAATTGAATTGGGACAATTATCTATTAACTATGATTGTCCATCCTCCTGGATTCTCTTTGTGTAGTACTTTTGAATTACTTTTAAATCTATATAAACGACATTTTCTCAGTATAAAGGCATTAACATACGTATATGCAATTCAAGAATTCTCTAATCTTTTGTTTCCCCTTCTTTCTTTTTTTTCCCTTCTAGGTAGCAAAAAGCACAAAGGGCATGGAGGATATTAATCCAAAATCTTAGTGCTTAAACTTTTAACCCGTGAATTTTTGCAGTAGGTGAAGTTCATCTCAATTTAGTATATTCAAGAAGTGAAATCTAAAAAGTAAAAAGTTTCAAAATTCTCTCATGCTCGTTGCTTTTGTCTATCTAAATAACTCTTTTCCATAAAATTTAATATTTCTTATAATTTAGTAGAAGTAAGTTGTAATTTAATTTATAGGGTAACACATTACTATCATGGCTCTTATGTCATTCTTTTTCTTCAAAATCTGAAGCGCAAGACAACATTAACGGTTATACTTATCATTCATCTTGCTGAAAATTTAAAGGTGCAACAATATTAATTTTAAGCAAAGGAATACATACATATATATATAAAAGCTTAAATGAATTTTATTGTTTTGGCATATAGGGTATGGAGTATTACTGCTATTACAATCAGTTTCTAACCACGTAAATCACCCACAAAACAAAGTTAAAAAGTTTAAAAATATATATTATTCATTAGTTTTATCATTATGATAGGATACAAAAATACATATAAAAATTAAAATAAAATTGACTGATGTCAAAGATTAAGAACATAGGAATATTATTTTCAAAGCTATAAGATGCTTGATTGCGACAATATAACATACATAAAAATTAATCTCAATAGTTATGTCATCTTTTTATTAAATTTTTACAACACAGTAAATATACAGTTCTTACATTTAGCTAATAAATTATTTTTCTTAGGAAGAAGAATATGCTATTTATCATTAATTGGTATTTAGTATGGATAAAGAGCTCACGTTTCTTTTTTCACTTATACATAAATGGAGACCACTGGATTGGAAAACGTAATTGCAGAGGAGTTATACGAAGTTGTAAAACTTAATGAAATAAAAATTAAAACATAAAGTTATAGAAGCGAACAATCATAACAATGAAGACCCATATATTTGTTAACGAAAAAATTACAGTGTTCTTCTGTATAGTTTTCTGAAAGAAGAAAAATAGATGAAGTAGAAAAATTTTCCGAACCCACAAGTTACTTGTGTTTCCTTAAGGAATTATAACCCTCTCACAGTTGCCAAGGATTATGGGTTACTTCCTCTCAGGATAGAACGGAAATCGTTTATGTGATAGCGGCAAAACAAATCACAGAACTCCAACGAACTCAAAGTAACGTTTGCAAATCACAGCAGAAAATACTTACTGTTTGAATGGAGTTAAACAGTGTCGAAAAACTGGAATACAAGAGAGAGAGAGAGAATTTTTTTTGTCTGATCTAGTGAATTATCTGTTGCCAAATGAGTCACTGGAAATTGTATTTATAGACCACTGTTGGTGTGCCTGAACAGGTGCAAAATTTGTTCAAAAATAGAGTTTTCCAACAGTCACACTGTTTAGGAAGATGACTCTTGGGAAGGTGACCGTTGGGACACACTGTTTGGAAAAAAAAAAACGGAAATAAAAATTTAATTAAATTCGGATTCATTAATTAATTAAAAAATTAATTAAATTTTGGTCAAAAAATTAATCTTATCGATCGATCATGAATCCGAAGCCGAAGCTGAAGCCGAAGTCGAGCCGAGCAGAGCGAGCGATGACGACGGCGGCGCGAGGGGTCTTCCTTTTTCTCAACCTTTTGAGAATCATATAATGTGTTTCACTATATAAACACACTAAAAGAAGTTTCCCCATCCAATGTGGGACAATGAATTTTTCCAAACTTAATGAATTTGAAATTTTCATTTCCCTCCAAAATTATTTTTTCCATTTTCCTTTCACTCCATTTATATTAAGACCATGCATGACTATGCATTTCTTAATAAATTCCAACAATCCCCCACATGAATGGGGAATGGTCTAAAGAAGGTACGTATAAATTGTGTGATTTGCAATTAAGGTTTAGCTGCATTTGGATAAGTAGGTTTCCCTTTGAACTTTCCATAGTGAACTTATATCGGATATACTCGGTCAATCGGTAGATTTGATATCTTTGAACCGTCGAGATTTAATGTATACCTAGACAACATAAGCCACACAACTAACCCTTAAACGTCTTTGGTTCTCAATGTTGTGTTCGTTTCAGCCATGAACACCTCTTGGTTTCATAAGTGTATAGAGAATTTGGCCTTGTTAGCTTCTCCTTGAAGCGGCTTATACTTCACACTTACATAGGTGATTTCTAAACATGTAACCCCGTTGATTACATTTTCTGACAGCACATGTATCAGAATTAGATAATCATTAAAAAGCTTTAACGTTTTATCCTTGTTTCCTAACATTGTCTTATCATGAGAATGGATCACAAAATTTTGTTTTAACAATGTTCAACTGTCGTTCATTACTTTGTTTGATCTCCTTGAACCTAGATCTTGGGATCTCCAATCTTCTAGATAGAGTTACCGTAATGATTGACTTTCCATAGGCCCTAGACCCATTCCCTTTATTGTAAATTCAATTGCCTCTCTAGGTAGGCCTTTTGTAAGTGGATCCGACACATTTTCCTTTGACTTTATGAAGTCAATTGAAATGATTCCTCTAGAGATCAATTGCCTAACGGTTTTATGTCTTCGTCTTATATGACGACTCTTACCGTTATACATAACATTCTTTGCCCTTCCTATGGCTGATTGACTATCGCAGTGAATGCAGATAGGTGTCAGTGGTTTGGGCCATAATGGAATATCTTCCAAGAAATTCTAAAGCCATTCAGCTTCTTCACCAGCTCTGTCTAAAGCTATAAATTCTGCCTCCATCGTTGAGCGAGCTATACAAGTTTGTTTGGATGATTTCCAAGACACAGCTCCTCCTCCAAGAGTGAATATATATCCACTTGTAGATTTTGAGTCATGTGAACCGGAGATCCAATTTGCATCGCAATATCCTTCAATTACCACTGGGTATTTGCTATATTGCAACGCATAATCTTGAGTATATTCTAGATATCCCAAGACCCGTTTCATTGCCATCCAATGAGTTTGATCTGGATTATGCGTGTACCAACTCAACTTACTAATAGCACATGCTATATCAGGTCGAGTGCAGTTCATGATGTACATTAAACACCCCAAAATCCGAGCATAGTCCAATTGAGACTTGCTCTCTCCTTTGTTTTTCTTTAGCGGAAGATTCATATCTATAGGAGTTTTTGAAACCCTAAAGTTTAAATATTTAAATCTTTCAAGAACTGATTTGATATAATGAGATTGTGATAGTGCAAGACCTTGTGGAGTTCTATGGATCTTAATCCCCAAGATTACATCAGCAACTCCTAAATCTTTCATATCAAACTTCCTGCTTAACATATGCTTTTTGACATTAATGTTAGCAATATCATTACTCATTATCAACATATCGTCTACATATAGACAAACAATGACTATATGATTTGGAGAGTCTTTAATGTAAATACATTTATCACACTCATTGATCTTAAAGCCATTTGACAACATTGTGTCATCAAACTTTGCATGCCATTGTTTAGGCGCTTGTTTCAGTCCATAAAGAGACTTAACAAGTTTACAAACTTTTTTTTCCTTTCCTGGAACCACAAATCCTTCAGGTTGTTCCATATAGATTTCTTCTTCTAAATCTCCATTTAAGAAAGCTGTTTTCACATCCATTTGATGTATTACAAGACCATATACCGCGGCTAAAGCAATTAACATCCGAATGGATGTAATTCTTGTTACCGGCGAGTATGTATCAAAATAGTCAAGGCCTTCCTTCTATTTGAAGCCTTTGACTACAAGTCTTGCCTTATACTTGTCAATAGTTCAGTCTGCTTTCATTTTCCTTTTGAAAATCCATTTATAACCTAAAGGTTTATTTACTGGAGGTAGATCAACTAACTCCCATGCATGGTTGTCCAAAATGGATTGAACCTCACTATTGACAGCTTCTTTCCAGTATGGTGCTTCAGAAGAAGACATAGTCTCTTTATATGTTTGAGGCTCATTTTCTAGTAAAAAAGTTAAGAAATCTGAGCCAAATGATGTAGATTTCCTTTGACGTTTTCTACGTCTAGGATTCTCCTCATTATGTACCTTATCATTTATTTCTTCACGTGGACGTTTATTCCTTGGAATATATGTCTCACCTTCATTTTTGTATGGAAATATATGCTCAAAAAACTCAGCATTATTTGATTCCATAACTGTACCTACTTGAATTTCTGGGTTTTCTGACTTGTGAACCAAAAACCGATATGCGTTACTATTTGTTGCATATCCTACAAACACACAATCCACAGTTTTAGGTCATATTTTGACTCTTTTGGGTTTAGGTACTTGAACCTTTGTCAAGCATCCCCACACTTTGAAATACTTCAAGTTAGGACTTCTTCCTTTCCATTTTTCATATGGTATGGATTGTGTTTTGCTATGGGGAATTCGATTAAGAATTCTATTCACCGTTAGAATAGCTTCCCCTCACAAATTTTGTGGTAACCCAGACGTTATTAATAAAGCATTCATCATTTCCTTAAGAGTTCTATTTTTCCTTTCTGTAATCCCGTTTGATTGAGGTGAGTAGGGGGCAGTTGTTTGGTGAATGATTCCATATTCCAAACATATTTCTTCAAATGGTGACTCATACTCACCTCCCCTATCACTTCTTATCATTTTTATCTTGCTATTCAATGTGTTTCAACTTCATTTTTATATTGCTTAAATGCATCTATTGCCTCATCTTTACTTTTTAACAAGTATACATAGCAATATCTTGTACTATCATCAATAAAAGTTATGAAATACTTTTTTCCACCGCGAGATGGTATTGACTTCATGTCACAAATGTCAGTATGAATTAAGTCTAAAGGATTTGAATTCCTTTCAACTGACTTAAAAGGATGCTTCGCATATTTAGATTCCACACATATTTGACATTTTTGTATTTTCACAATTAAACTTTGGCAATATTTCCAAATTGATCATTTTTCGCAACGTTTTGAAGTTAACATGACCTAAACGGGAATGCCATAAAGAATTAGACTCAAGCAAGTAAGCAGAAGAACCAACTTTATTAATATTAATAGCTATTACATTGAGTTTGAAAAGGCCCTCATTTAGGTAGCCCTTTCCTACATACAACTCATTTTTAGTAAGTACAATCTTATCAGATACAAACACGCACTTAAACCCATTTTTAACGAGAAGTGCAACACTAACTAAATTCTTCCTAATATCCGGAACATGTAATACATTATTCAAAGTTACAACTTTGCCAGACGTCATCTTCAAGCAAACCTTCCCATAGCCTTCAATCCTCGCCGTTGCGGAATTGCCCATGAAGATGGTTTCGTCTGGACCTGCCGAATCATACGAAGAGAACAATCCTTTGTTAGCACAAACATGTCGTGTTGCTCCTGAATCAATCCACCATTCCTTGGAGTTACCTACCAAGTGACATTCAGAGAGCATAGCACACATGTTTTCAACATCATTTCTCTTTTCAACAATATTTGCTTGTTGGGATTTCTTGTCCTTCTTGTCCTTCTTCTGGGCATAACAATCAGCAATTCTATGCCCGTATTTCCCACAGTTGTGGCAGTTACCTTTGAATTTCTTCTTAGGCGGATTCTGCTTTGGCCCAGACGGTTTCTTCCTCTTCTTGCTATTAGTTGATGCCTCTTCAACAATATTAGTTCCAACCATGGAAGAATTTGCACGTGACTTTCTTTCTGCCACTTTGTTATCCTCCTCTATCCTTATGCGTACCACGAGATCTTCGAGTGTCATTTCTTTGCGCTTGTGCTTAAGTTGATTTTTGAAATTTTTTCATAATGGTGGCAATTTCTCAATAAATGTCGTCACCTAGAAAGCTTCATTAATCACCAAGCCCTTTGAAAGCATGTCGTGAATCAACACTTGCAACTCCTGTACTTGAGAAATTACAGACTTATTGTCTACCATTTTAAAATCTAGAAACTTGGCAGCAACAAACTTCTTGAACCCAGCATCTTCAGATTTATATTTCTTCTCAAGAGCATACCATAGCTCTTTCGAAGTCTTACAAACACTAAAGACACTATAGAGACTATCTTCTAAACCGTTTAGAATATAGTTTCTACACAAAAAGTCAGAATGCTTCCAAGCCTCTGTTACCAAAAACTTCTCATTGTCAGGAGTGCCTTCAGCCAGAACTGGTTCGTCTTCATTGATGAACCTTTGGAGACTGAGGGTTGTTAGATAGAAAAACATCTTCTGCTGCCAACGCTTGAAGTCCATCCCGGTGAATTTACCGGGTTTTTCAGCCTTTGCAATTGTTGGAGCAGGAGCAACATTTAATCCAGCAGCATGGGCAGATCCAACTTGATCCGTCCCAGCAGAAATAACATCACTTGTTCCGTTGTCATTTCAGGAAAAATAACATAAAACAATATTAGCAATCTGGTAAAGTTTTTAATCTTTAAACCGACTACTACACACAATTTAAAATAGAAACTATGGGTTAGCAATCTGGTGAAGTTTTTAAAACTTCGAAGCATTCACTACTATAAGGTTTTATTTAATAAAGATTTTACATCTTTAAACCAAATAAAATCAGATCACTGTAACACACAGGTTATAATTCCTTAAGCTTGTTAACGAAAAAATTACAGTGTTCTTCTGTATAGTTTCTGAAACAAGAAAAATAGATGAAGTAGAAAAACTTTCCGAACCCACAAGTTACTTGTGTTTCCTTAAGGAATTATAACCCTCCCACAGTTGCCAAGGATTATGGGTTACTTCCTCTCAGGATAGAACGGAAATCGTTTCTGTGATAGCGGCAAAACAAATCACAGAACTCCAACGAACTCAAAGTAACGTTTGCAAATCACAACAGAAAATACTTACTGTTTGAATGGAGTTAAACGGTGTCAAAAAACTGGAATACAAGAGAGAGAGAGAGAGAATTTTTTTTGTCTGATCTAGTGAATTATGTGTTGCGAAATGAGTCACTGGAAATTGTATTTATAGACCACTATTTGTGTGCCTGAACAGGTGCAAAATCTGTTCAAAAATGGAGTTTTTCAACAGTCACACTGTTTAGGAAGATGACTGTTGGGAAGGTGACCGTTGGGACACACTGTTTGGAAAGAAAAAAAAACGAAAATAAAACTTTAATTAAATTCGGATTCATTCATTAATTAAAAAATTAATTAAACTTTGGTCAAAAAATTAATCTTATTGATCATGAAGCCAAAGCCGAGCGACGACGACAACGCGAGAGGTCTTCCTTTTTCTCAACCTTTTAAGAATCACATAATATGTTTCACTATATAAACACACTAAAAGAGGTTTCTCCATCCAATGTGGGACAATGAATTTTTCAAACTTAATGAGTTTGAAATTTTCATTTCTCTCCAAAATTATTTCTTCCATTTCCCTTTCACTCCATTTATATTAAGACCATGCATGACTATGCATCTCTTAATAAATTCCAACAATATTATATAAAAAAAGGTATTAAAACAGAAACGAACTAATGGAATAACATTCTCTAATTAATATAAGCTTTAATTATTCTTGTCCAAGTGCAATTTTATTTTAATTAAGGAGCAACTTATGATGACACAACATTTAATATTCAGTTTATACTTTTCACTTGATCAATGTTTTTACCTCAAATACTATTTTAATTTCATTTAAACACAGTATTAACAGATAATAGTTTAACCATATTTTTATTCTGTAATAATGTCATAGCATAGGATTTCAGGAATTTATTTGTATGATAAAAAATATAATTTATTCATAAATTTATATTATTGACGTTATAAACATGTGCAACGCATATACACTAAAGTTAGTTTATTATATATAGTTATTGTTTTATCTTTTGAGGGATCGGATTTTGATATTTCAAAAATAATATAATAATTGTCCTCGCGAGTATATACAAATCGCGTTACATCTTTATATATTGTTATTCTTCTGCAGCACTGGCACAACATTGTCCAAGTTTTCAATCATTCTATATAACCTACACGTTATTTGCTATGGTATAAGTGATGGTGCAACAAACACATCCTCTACTCGTGTATGCTAACATGAGCGTCAAAACTGCTAATTAAATGTCATTGTGCAAATTAGCTGACAAATAGCATCACAATTAGGTTTTCTTATTGAAACAAACGTTTGGTACGAGAAATAACGAATAATTAATTTCGAGATTAAATCTGAGATTGATGTATTTCATATTTAGTTGAGATAAAATTGTGATATAATTAATCTCGAAATTAATTATTCCGGGATTATAGTATTTTTTTATACTTATGAAAGAGTAAAATAACTAACCATAAAAAATAAAAAATGGGATAACTTGTTTCCAACCAAACCACCCCTTAATACTCAATTTTTGTATTACCTGATGGAGAACAATTCACAATTCTAACTTCCTGAAATAGAGAAGCCAGAAAAACTCTACGAATAGAGTTCAAGGAGCAGGATAGCTTCATTTCATTTACATAAAAATATATAAAAAAAGCCTATTCTATATGATCACGGGCACAACTAATTTCTACACTAAAATTGTATACAAGAAAAAAAAAAAGTGCATTTTCTTAAAGTGAGAAGAATAGCAAAAAAAAAGAAAAAAAAAAAGTAGGAAATTAAACTTTTGGAAAATGAATTCTCAAATACTTTTCTATTACAATTTCTAAGTGACAGCGTGAAGCTGGAGTCAAACCTTTGAACGCCTCCTTAAACCCTACTCCATTTTCACCCCTGAGCAGCACATCAAAGCTCATCCCCGACCCTGCTAAACCCCAGAACAAATGTCTTCTTCCGTCGCCTTGCGCCACGCGCGCCACCTCTCAACCGCCGCTGCTTTGTCAGCTTCCAGCGCCACCATCTCTATCTCCAAAGCAAAATCAAAGCTTAAAGCCGAGCACGACCCAGACAAAGCCCTAGAGATTTACTCCTCCGTTTCCGACCGTTACATTTCCCCTTTGTCCTCCCGCTATGCTCAGGAATACACAGTCAAGCGCCTCGCTAAATCCCATCGTTTTTCCGACATTGAAAGTTTCCTCGACTCTCACAAGAATAGCTCACAAATTACTCAAGAGCCTTTTCTTTCATCAATAATTCGTTCATATGGAGTCGCCGGAATGTTCGATCACGCGCTTAATATTTATCATGAGATGGATGATTTAGGCACCCCCAGATCAGCAATTTCTTTCAATGTGCTTTTATCAGCTTGCGTGCACTCGAAACAATATGATCGTGTCCCCCAGATGTTTGATGAAATTCCTGTGAAGTATGGATTTTTACCTGATAAAGTCTCATATGGTATATTAATTAGGTCATATTGTGAAAATGGATCGCCAGAAATGGCAATGGAAAGGCTTAAGGAGATGGAAGAGAAAGACGTGGAGATTACTACTGTTAGTTTCACTACTATACTGCACTCGTTTTATAAGAAGGGGAAGAGGGATGAGGCCAAAAGAGTTTGGAATGAGATGGTCATCAGAGGGCGTGGACCGGATGTTGGTGCATACAATGTAAAGATTATGAACATTCAGGGTGGTGATCCGGAGGGCGTGAAAGAGTTAATTGAGGAAATGAGTGATGCAGGGTTAAAACCCGACACGATTAGCTACAATTACTTGATGACTTGTTATTGTAAGAATGGCTTGATGGATGAGGCGCAGAAGGTTTATGAGGATTTGGAGTCAAAGGGGTGCAATCCAAACGCTGCAACGTTTAGGACTCTGATCTTTTACTTGTGTAAGAAGGGACGGTTTGAGACAGGGTATAAAGTTTTCAAGGAGAGTGTGAGAGTTCACAAGATTCCGGATTTCAGTACACTAAAATATTTGGTGGAAGGGTTGGTGCAGAGATCAAAGTTGAAAGATGCAAAAGGGATGAGCAGGACACTGAAGAAGAAGTTCCCTCCTAACTTGGTAAAAGCTTGGACCAAGCTAGAGGAGGAGCTTGGTCTGGCTAAACTAGAAGCTGGTGATAGGAAGGTCAATCATACTTGTTAGGCTCAGTAGTTGGATGGTGATGGCTAATTTTACTTGCTGGAAGTGTTTCATACATTTCCATAATTTATGAGGGCTTTTTGATCATTAAATTTCTCTTGTTTATCATAAAGATGTGAGCTCACACTTGATAATTGGGTTCTACCATTTTTTATGACCTTTATAAAGTTGATAAAGAGCTCTACATGAAGTTTGTAAGCAAACTTTTGGAGGATCTGCAAATGGTGAATTCTATGAGTTGAATGTCCTGTTAATCCATTGCTTTGTTCCTCTCAGTCTCTCTCAGATATCTTTCTCAGACGTTGTAATCATAACATTAACTGGTGGTTAATATGAACGTTTTGATCTCTCTTCTGTAATGCCATTAATCAAATATGTTGCCACAACTTTGACAAATGGTGATGGTTTAGTGTTAGGTTCTTCCTCTACTAGTTAATTTTAAAATATTGAGTTGCTCTATTCAATTTAGCTTTGAAGATTAGCTAAATTGATTCTTGAAAAGAAAAAAATGACACTTCTATTGGGATGGAGGAAATAATATTTGATCTGGATATAATTGGATGTAATTATACAATTTTGAATTGTTTGATTGGCAAGTAATTAGCATGGAATTAGATATAAAGAAATGTAATCCCTTTTCTCATTATTTGACAGAAAAAGGATGCCCTATGGCGAATTCCTTTCATATAACTGACAAATTCGAAAGGGGAAAAGAACTAGCTGGTAAGTCGCGTATCTATGCTCTCATAGTTTATCTCTCGCCACCCCTTTCAATGCTTATAAATTTTTAATTCGGTTGTCACTAATTGATCACGGCTTTGATGATTTACAGGCTTATGCCGATTACGGTCATAATACGGTCAAATTTCTTTTCGTTTTGTGCATCAAAAGTCAGTTTTTATTTAATCTTGGTGCAGCATTTGTTGTTTAAAACTTAATTTATTGAACAAAAAGTAGGGATTCACTGTGGGTCGCATGTACCTTTACATTAATTTAATCATATTTCTTCTCTGCAATTTGCAATTGAAAAGTGCTTAATTGGCTCTTTCCTAATCCCTACACATGGAGTTTGCCTTTTTTCTTTTTTCTCCTTCCTCTTTTAGTTGGCCTGACTGATAGAATAACATTTTAAAACCAAAAGTTAAGGTTGTGCATTGCCCCATTCGGAAACCTCGTTGCTCAGCTGTCACTGTCAAGTCCACTTGTTCGTTTCTATTGTCTATGTATAGTACTAATTAAATATTTAGTCATATTTTAGTGGGTTCATATGAGAATCATCAACAATTTACCATCAGATTGGAAAGTGCTACCTTTTCAAATCATGCTATCTGGGGCCGTGATAGTCGCTTTACAGTTAAAGCATCTAATCACGTACCTAATACACTACTGTGATCAATTGTATTTCCTATGTACTTAGAATGATACAAGATGGAGTAAATTTATGGAGGATATTTGAGATATCCATCTCTTTGTACTTTAGAACTTGAACTATAGCTGGGTTTTAAGTGATCTAAATTCTTCCGGAACGATAGCCGAATAACAGAGCTAAGTATTAGGATGTGTGTTAAGTTTTCCAAGTTGTAAAAGGTGTAGAATATTTCACATGGTTGAGTGAATGAACTGCTGTCTCCTTATATGGTTTTGCGTAATCTTCACTTCATGAGTTAGCTTTTGCGGTAAAGTTAGGCGCAAACTTCATTTTCTTTATATGGTATCAGATGTAGACCCGTTCCTATTCTTTGTTTACCCAATGATTGGGATCTCATTGTTATGTTGTCCATGCTCCAAATGCCTTGTTGTGTGTAATTGAACATCTTCATTAACTTATATTGTATTCTGTGATGCTTTCTAAGATCATACTCTTTTATATGTAAAAATTGGAGATTTCATTAGATACAAAAGCACCTCTTGATTATTGTACAAAGATGAGATTTTCTTAAAAATAAATGTCACAATAAAGTCGGCGCACATTATGGTCCTTTCTTTGTAGTAATATATTAGCAGGCACCTTCTGGTGTAGACCTGGATAGCTGAACTTCATATATAGTTTCCATCTCTTCCCACTGTTCATCTGCATGCACAATGGGCTTTAACATGCAGAGAGGTGTTTAGCCCCTCATATCTTTTAATTTCAAGTAATGTTATATGGGAAAGGAGGAGGGATCAAGAGCACGAATAATTGCTTAAGGTACAATAATTTCAAATTATTTAGCATCTCTAAAATGAAATCTAGACGTTCGGATATACATGTACGATACTATTGAAAATACAACTTCCAGGCTTATATTTCAACCTGTGGCGAACAGTTGAATTTATACTACTACTACTACTACTAATTACACATAAGAGTGCAAATCTTATGTACATATCAATATGTCTAGACATTTGGGCCAATATTTTTATTCTGAGAGGCATGACCAATACCCGGACTGTGTCCTGCTTTGAGATCGTTTGCGCTTCCTTCAACAGTGTGCTTTGGTTGATAATTTGCTTTTAGTCCTGAAGAAGAATGTCCAATACCTGGACTATTTCCTGTTCCTGTTGGTGTGTAGTTGATTTTTCCCGTAACTGGTGAAGTATCACCAGTAAAACTTTGTCTCCCAAGATTTTCTTTTTCCATCGTGTTATCAGCAGAGTGAAACTCGTGATTCTTCAATGCTTTCAGTTGTCTTCCCTCAGTCACTAGAACTAGGTGGAAAGCAATTACTGCAAGAAGGAAACTAAATACACAGATATGTTTGATACATGCCATAACTAGAGAGGCAATTTCTGTGAGGTACTTAAAGGTGAAATGGCTCTTTGAATGCTTAATTTTTTTGCTTGTGAAAGAAGCAAAGAGAACTAGACACCACAGGAGAGAAAGTAATGGGGTTTCAAGTGTTCTATTGAGATGATATCTAGCTTGGTCTTTGGGTGAAGAATGTTTTCTGTTATTGTGGTACCTGTGTATATATAGGAACGAGAACTTTCCTATGCATGTAAGGTCATCAATATTTTATTACTCCGTACTTTTTCTAAAATTTAAAATTGTCCTCTTGTAGGAACAATTTGGATGGTTCATGGTCCTTCAATAAGTTTAGAATGCTTTTAACTTGTGTTGTAAATGGGTCGTCACTGATCTTTAGCACTGTATTTCGTTGTTACTTCTTTCCTAGTTCTTTTGTGGTCCATCAGTGCTTCTTTCATTTCTTTGTCCTCTTTACAACTTGAGTTGCTGCTATACATATATTATTCAAAAACAGGATTTAAGTTATATGATAGCAAATTTTTTTACAACATAGTAAAATATAATTATACTATCAGGCAGTAGTAGATTTACTCTATTTTTCAGGTTATTATGGTTGCTATGAAGAGTTATTTGTTGTAGGAAGAAGGATAAGGAGCTTAGTTTACTGGATTTAAATTAACCCAATATTCTTAACATGGGCTTAAATATATGTGAAAAGTTATTACTAAAGTTTTAACAAATATTAAGTTGTGAACCTATAATTATATTTCAAAAGTGCAGTAATTACAATGATAAGAACTTATAAAATGAATTCATTAAGTTTATATTCAGTATCCATCTCTGGTCATAACTCATAAGTCAACTTTAAATTATGGTGTAAAAAATCTATATAATGTTAGTGCACCCAATTTACACTAAAAATATAATGCTTTGACCTGCTTGAGTCATGTGGTCATTTGGCTGGCAAGTAGTTATTGGATTGTAAAGTATTTAGACTTGTAGTAAGGCTGATAGTTGGATGTACAGTAGCCTCTCTTTTTATTCATGCAGCTTTATTGTTTCTAAATAGCAAAGATAGCTAAAGATCTTCAGATTTTAGGCTTATAATAACAAAATTATGTTCAGCCAGCCGTCCCACCACCGAAATTTCAACTTGAAAGATTGGATTCTTTAGTACTTCCCACTTGTCTGTGCTTAATTTTTTTATCTGGGTGGTTTATATGCAAGTTCTGACGCTTTTCAGTACACAAATAAGTGAAACCCATCTTATTCTAGTTCATTTTGATTTGTTTATGGTACATTTATGCTTTTGAGAGAGTACTTCATGACTAGTTAGCTGTTGAAAGGTTAAGATTCCAAATCCATGATAACCATGATGATTCCTATTTCAGCTGTATCAAAAACCTGTGAAGGGCGGCTAAGGTCGTTTTCTTATAATCTGCTAAAAGTTGCTTTCCAGAAAATTAAAAAGCCTTTTCTGCTCCTTTTTTCTCTAAGTTTTGAGCTCATTCTTATTTTAGTCCTTCTGTATCAAATTCGGCTGGAGAAGAGAACTTATGAAATTTAGAGTATTTCTTCTATTGCTTGCTGCATACTTATTTATGCTCAATCATAACTATATATGCATTTGTAAAAGATATTCTTCACATTGCTGTTAAATACACTTATATTTTCCTTTTGGATCTTGGGACTTCCCTTATAATGTTCATTAATTGCTAGTTGCTTCTCATTTGTTGGCTACTCCTATTCATTTTCTCTTTGCATTATTAGTATGAAATTGGAGCTCTATGTTTTCCTGGGATCAAATAATATTCTGTTGAAAAGTAAAAGCACCAAGATGCGCCGCACGCACGGGTGCCTTGGAAATATGATTTCTGCTTAAAAGAGCACCAACCACTAACCAAAAAAGTTGATTGCTAATGGATGGCTTAAATAAGCTACGGATAGTTGACTGAAACTAAGTGATCATTAGTCTGGATTTTAATTTGTTGTGGTCCTTTTCATTTATATCTTCTACGCTTTGACTCTTCCTTTTTCTTGTCCATAGTAGTAATATATTCAACTGTCATGACCACTTATCTTTTTTAGGAATTTTCAAATTGATGTGACACCTCTGATACTTTTACTTACTAGTACTATAGTATTAGTTTTATTTGTTTTAATAGAATTGATTTAGCTTTCTGTTGTTGTCCCTGGTTAATTTGCTTTCCCTAATGAGGTTCAGTTATATGGTGGATTCGTGTTCTTAACCTTCTAATGGAGAAGATGAAAATCTTCTCCAATTTGAAGATTCTAATTCAACAGGTCACATTCTGTTCTTTTATGCTTCTTTCATTTGTCGTATGGACTGGAGATTTGATATAGAGTTTGGAGGAAATTAAGGGACAATAGATATGGCTGTGATTATGCTCTTCCTTGATATCCTTAGCTCTATTTAGCTCATCTTAGTCCAATATTATATGAAATAAGATAAAAATAAAGTTATTACTCTTGCTTCTGCTAGATAATTCAATTTTGCAGCAAATTTGCCTGGTTCTTCCTGAACTTCAAGGATTGTCAGGGTTCCATGAATCATGATGGGTTTTGCATGCTCAATTGGTGCCAAGCTCCTCTTTTTCTTTACCCCATATTTCTCTTTTCACTAAGTACCACTTCTTTCTTTGTCTCGGATATTGTTTTGTTCTTTCTCGTTTTGGCTTATCATCTCATACTTTTTTCCCCTTGTTTTTCTAGGGGTGGGGTGAAGAACTTTTGTCTAGTGAATACTAAATTAATTTGGTAACTACAGAAGCCACCAACTTGTGAGGGCCCTAGCACTCTTCTTTGTCTCAAATAGGTTATTACTACTTGTTTCAAGTAAGTCAAAATAAACCAAATGATACCTTAGAAGTGGGATGTGCAATTCATTGACTGTCCATTTCCTCATTCTCTCTATAAACTGAAATTGGAAAAGGAGATTCTTTCATAAGGACATCTTAAGTTGGCTCCTCGAGTCCTGGAAGCCTCTCTTTAGTGCTGGCCCACCAAATTGCAGAAGACATAAATGACAGACTATATTACTACTAGAAAACAAAGAGCATTTTGTTTCAGCTTTTGCTAGGCTGTGATTCATGAGTGCTGTTGGTAGCTCAAATGGTTATTATATAAATCACCTAAAAAAGACGGTATAAAGGATCTTTTGCATGTCTTTTGAACCAAAAAGGTTTATAGATTTTTTTAATGTAGTAGTTGCTTTTACCATTATAATTCATGTTTCCTCCTTTTGCCTATTCTCAAGTTAGATTTTTAGTTACCCTTGCAGTTTTTTTTGTTGAATATTCAGAGATGCACCAACTACCAAGGCACATGTTAGAATTTTGGAGAGTGCAGATTTTGACAACTACGCAGACATTAACCAAGAGATTCTTTTCCCACATCTTCGGGTAATTTCTTTAGTCTACTAGTCTTAGAGACATGGTATTTGCACTGACAAGGTTATATATCTTAATGTAGAATGATAACATGTTGATCATGGTATTTACACTGACAAAGATCATCATTGAAACAAATTGAACGCGATGCGACCACGGTTTAATTAAGGGATAAAAATACAGTTAGAAGAAGGGGAAAAAAGAGGAACAGAAGGAAAATTTTGGAAGGGAATTCAGACTGTGTCCAATTTAGAAGTCAAGGAAGAAAAAGAATGACATGGAGGCAGTGTCATGAATCAGTGTAGGAGTGTAACTGTGAGTAGGTTTCTGTTGGTAGAAAATGCAGTCTCGCTTTTTGTTGGTAGTAGGTTTCTGTTGTTTTCTTTCATTGTTGATCACCTTACTATCTTGTTGTTTTTATTCTGCTTTTATATGGCTCTTTGGTACTGCCTCTTCTTGTTTATATATTCATCAATGTGGTGCTTATGCTTTCCTGAGCCGAATTTCTATTGGAAACAACCTCCCTATCCTCGCAAGGTAGGGGTAAGGTCCGTGTACACACTACCCTCCCGAGACCCCACGGTGTGGGATAATACTAGGTATGTTAGTTGTTGTAGTGTAACTGAGCGTGCTGGCTAAAAAAAAAAATTCTCAGACTATCAGCAGTTCATAAAATACTGTTAATGTGCTAACATTATGTGAAGAAATACTAAAAGATGTCTGCATTAACCTAAGCCTGCAGTTGGTTCTTTTCCTAATTTCGCATTTTGTCCTAGAATTAAGTTGAGGAGAGGAACTAATTTCTTACAATGAAATGAGATTTTATAGTCTAAAGACAATACGTTCGCATAATGTTAGTAATATTTTGGTAGACTTCTTCATCTCTGTACAAATATTAGACATTTTCGATCGCCAATTAAATATAGTTCTATGCACTTCAAGCAATTTCACTGTTCTCTTTGCTCGTAGTAGGTTACAGAATTTGTCACTGCAGAAGGCATCATATTGTAACTAAAACCACATGCTATTAACATGAATTTTTGAAGATTATGAACTAAGACCAATATTTTCATTTTGAATATTGTTAGTGTATAAGTTGATTTGGACCAACTTTATTAAGAAGAATGGTGGACAACTTAACTTTATGAGGTAAAGAATTTCATTAGGAGTTGATATAATGTGATGTAACTAATCATACTTTCATGCAACCGTATTAAAATGCTGTTAATGTAAATAAAGTCTTATTTCCCAAAACAGAAAGCCTGTTTTTCCTTCAAGAACTTGCCAGGATCTTGGTCAATTTTAACGTCAAGTTACTGTTTATTAATGCAAGTTTGGAACTGTGATATGAGCACAGTTGAGAAAGTTAAATGTGTGTTTCTGTACCTCATGCAGAAAATCATAAACATAGTCCTCCGAACATTTTTCTGTTATTAGACTTAAATAGGTAATCTGCTGATATAATTCGAAAACCAAAATTTAATGTCATGATATAATATGAATTACATTTATCAATAGACATGAAAACCTACGTCTAGCATAATAATTGATGCATGTAGCTATGGCTCTTAGTTCCCTTTAAGAGAATGACCAATCCCAGGGCTATGACCAGGTCCCGAAGGAGTGAAGCCGAAGCCGTCGGCATGACCAGGGGGAGGAGGCTGAGACACTATCTGAACCGGACTTGGCGGTGTTGGTGGTAGTGGGGTTGCAAGTGTGGCCACATTGTCAATTAGTGCCTTCTCTGTTGCATCAACTTGCATGTTTCCATTGTACAGTTTCATTTTTTCAGTTTCTCTTTTGGTTAATGCTACTGTGTGAACACAGGGTCTAGAGGGATCATTTGCATTCTCGAACTTGAGGTATCTTCCCTCAATAGATCGAATAATGCGAGAGAATAAGATCATGGAGAGGAAAAGGTTAGCAATGATCAATTTGATTTGAGCCATGAAGAGAGTGATAATAGATCAGAATGCAATTGATGCCTATATGTATGCTTAAACATATTCTCTGCAGCTATTTATAGATAGAAAGCAAGCAACATGAGGGCTATTGGGTCCTTACTAGTTGGAGATTCTCACATGCATTACACAAGAGGACAGAGATGTGTTGGAGTAACTTTCTTCGTTTTGTTTGCAAAATATGTATGGAATGTGTGGTAGAACTCATAATGCCAAGATCCAGGATTTGGACTAAATGGATTTAGCCTTTGTTCCTAATCCATGACAGTTTTGAAATTATGGGTTCATAATTTAATATTTGTTGAAATAATTATCATATATATAAATTGTGTACATAAACACACACTTCTTATAAAATATGACGAATTCAATTGAACCCTTTAAACCTATATTTCATCTGCCTCAGAATGACAGTCTTTTTCTCTGTTTTTTAAGCCAATCAGCCAACCATGCAAGATTTTATATCCCTTCTTTGCTGCCCTCTTTGCTAAGATAACTTTTTTGCTGAAGATTCAATTTCACAACATTTGGAGAAAGTTGAAAAACTTCATGTTATATAATAAAGGACATACGTTAGTGGGCTAATTAGACTTCTGAGAGCCCACCCGTCACGGTATATCAAAATGTTGTCCTAATATAGTATAGATTATTATATTATTCATATATGCTCCACTGGTTTCCCTCTTTTGTTAGTACTTTATATTTTCAGTCAAGCATGCTCACTTTCCAACTGGAGAATCTGATAATATTTTCTGTACTTTGCGGCCTACCTACTGTATATTACAATTTAGCTCTATTTGCTAGTTGCCAAAATCGATTAAGGTGAAAGAGTTCATTTGAGCTTGAAGATTTTGGTGGCAGTAAATTGTGCAAAGTTTAATCAATCAAGATGAATATAGTTGCATACATTAGGGGATTAATTCCCCTTACTCCAACTAGAAATCTTTATTGGGCCAAGAAAGATACAACCTTGGCCTAGAATCAAACTGAAAAACTGTACGCCAACTTCCTCCCCCGCCAATCGCACTAATTTCCTCGTCGTTCGTTCTTTTCCGTTCACATAGTTGATGGTCCTAACCTGTTATGTCCATTTATAAGTAGTTTATTATAAAAATTGATCAATTTATTAAATATTACTAATATTATTCAAATGTTATCAATATTAGCCAATTAGTTATTTGTAACAAAAAAATTCAAATTTTTGCTTTCTTTTGAGTAGGTGTCATTAGAACAGATTGGATATCTTAAAGAGTTTGAATCTTAGTTTTGGGATGATTTGACGGAGTTTTAAGGTGGTTTGAATTGAAAATTCGAAGTAGAAGATGAAACATGAAAAAAAAATGTGTATCACACTGTGTACTATTTGTGTACACATATGTATCATATATATATATCCATGTATATCTGTGTGTGTGATGCATGCGTGATACATGTGTTGCAGAAAAAAAATTTGACTCGATTTTAATTACAAATTTTGATAGTCCAAATCACCTCCGATCTTCCTCAAAATTTGTATATTGACTCATCTATATGTTTTCAATGAACTTCAACCATACCCACTTTTATATATATATATATATATATATATATATATATATATTTATTTATTTATTATTTTTTTATTTTTTTGTGTGTATTTTATCACCTTGTTTGCTACCTTATCCATGAAATTGTCTTTTCGTCTTGCATCTAATGTTGCTGATCACGCTTAAAAATATGAAAGGAGATCTTTACATGTGATTCTCGAAGAGAAAGAACCTTAGTTATTTGGGTTTCAATTTTTATATGTGCTTGGTTAATTTGATAAACTTATAATTAATGGCTAGAGATCGGTAAGTTGGAACTTATTTGGAACATTTATGTAATATTCCCCTGATGAAAATGGTAATTGACTCGAATTGAATCTCTTCCTATTTTTGAACATTGCCCAACCTTTGTGAGGTAGGAAAACGAGCAGTTTTTAAGAATTAGTATTAAAAAATTTTGTACTGTTTTGTAACCCTCCTTAGCCGCATCATTGATTATGTGTTTTATAAAATGATAGTAGTATATATTTTTTGTTTTACAATGAATAAAAATAGTTTAGTGCGTATGCTTCTTTTGCTTTCTTTTTGTAAAAAGATTAATATATATTTGATTTGCAAATCCTTAGTTCCATGATTGCACGTAAATGATGCTAGTATATATTATTCTGACTAGCTGTAAAAACTAGCCCTCTTTACTTCCATCTGTTAACATCGTTAATAGCAACATCCAGGAGTTTCACAATCGGGCGTTTGTTAAAATGGTTAACAGCAAAATCTACGAGTTTCACAATTCGAAAATTTTGAAAACTGTCTGTCAGATCAATTAAGTCTTCCAAAAGTTTTAAATGAATTTGAAGGAAAATGACATCTTCTTTTTAGAAACTACTACAAAAATAAATGAGTTTAAAATCTTTTTTGACATCTGAAAACAACGCCAAGTGTAGTTCCGTCCAGCTATACAGTAACCAGGAGGCACATGAAAGAATTGAAGATTTATCAAACAAAAAAGTGTTCCAAAAATTGCTCTACCGTTGAAGTTGGACCAACCAGAATCATTACAAGTTTAACAGGTAGAATTTAACCTCCCTACAATGCATCTACTTTCACATTTCACGTCGTTTCTTTGTTAAATTACAAATAAAGGCAACAATAAAGGAAAAAACAAGGAGAGAAAAATATTTCCTGCAGATCTTCAACTACTTGCCTTTGGCACTGCCCAACTCTACTTACTTCACTATACACTTCAGTGTGGAATAAAATAGAATAAAACCTACAGATACATGAGAGAGTAAAACTTGGTACTATGCTGAGATTCGACTGATTTACAGAGTCGAATGCAACAGGAAGCTTTTCCAAGTTGAGAGTATACCAGTCAGCTTTTGCAAGAAAAACAGTTGATATCTGCACCTCCTTCATCGATCAATGATAGTGACAATTTTTTTCTTTTTTAATAGATGATGGAGAAATCCCCCAGGACTCGCAAGATGGACAGTTAGTTATGATGAGCTTGCCACTCTACTCTTCTCCATGTAAATACCAAGCTAAATAGTTCGCAGCACCATCCAACTCGTGTACCTAATCCACACATCAGGTGCTACGCTCTTACCACTGAACCAAAGCCCTAGGGACAGAAAGTGAGAAATTAATAGTCAGCTTGGAGGAATATCTCGTAGGCTGTTCCACTCAAGGTCTTGTTCACATCATCCCAATTCTTGATATGTTCCCTCAAAGGCCCGTTATGTATCTTAACTTGACGGCTACTTAAATCCATCTCAGGCAATCTTAGAAACTTGAGAACATCTACCAATTTCTGTAATAAAAGCAGGAAGTATGAGCAACGTAGATGAAATAAGATTGCAAAATATTACTGTGTTAGACCATGGAAAATAGGTCTTGGTTTCTCCAGCATAGAAAGCTTTGGAAGTTGGTCATACAAAAATCTAATGAAAAAGCCTTTTTTTTTTATCCGAAGAGGGAAAGTTAAAGAAGCTCGACTAAATTAGCAATTTGACTATGTATTTAGTGAAACTCCCAAGAAGTATTGCAGGACAAAATTAAATACAAGTTCAAGAATTTTAAAGAAGATTCTTACAGCTCGATTTCTGACAATATCTTCGTAATACAGAATCATATGCCGAGTGCTGTTGAAGTATTCCAGTGCCTCACCGGCTGCTATCTCCATTTTCTTCAAATCCGTGATCAACAATGTTGTGTTGATTTCTGGTTTGTACTTTGCAAGAGTACCAGCCTAGGTAAAGCAGCAAAGGGATTAGATTGTATCATTATACGTCCATGTGCCTGCAGTGATAAAGAGGGATGGGTTAGAGAAGATACCTCGTCAGGTGAGTGCACATGAGACTTGTGTGTTCCATTCAAGAGTTTGGCATATCGATCATAGGAGTTCGAAAGCACTGAAACCATACGCCGCAGTAGATTCCTTCTAAAGAGAAATATAACAGAAACACCTTTTACATTGAAATATTCAACAATTTCCTTATGGTGTTGTATCAGCCCCTGCAATGATCATATATAAGAATCAGAAAATTCTAGCAGGCCAATGAAGCATTATCCACACATCTTGCTTTTTATGTGCTGAAGATGTGACATAAAAAAGCATTTGTTTGTTTTATCACAAATATCCTTATCCATACACGGGTAAACTAAAGTGTATCTTTACATGATGTAAGAAACAGTACAAGGAATAAAAACAAAAATAAAAACTAAAAATCACACAAATTGATCCAGCAGGCAAGACAATCTGCTCTTTAACAAAGATCTCCTATTAGCTATTAGCTACCAAAAGCCTAATTTCCTAACTTTTTTATAAAAATTCAGATTCCTATAACCTACCTTGTGAAGGTACCACGAACTTCAGGTTCAAATTGTTTATAAAGCTTCAACAGATATTATTAACATTGGAAGAACAAGATGACATCTTCAACAATTTTGAGAACTCCCACAGCTTGCCTCATATTGTTATATTCTTTCAGAGAAAAATATGGCAACCTAATGGAACATCCAAATGTACTTCTTTTCGAAATGTAAAGGAATTGGTCACGGAGAAAGTGAAGTATTTCTGCCATGCATACTCTTTCTTTTGTGTCACACATAGTTGAGAACTCACAATCTCACCAGCTGAACTACTAAACCCCAAATTGAACATGGTTCGTTCAATCTGAGACGCACTGTTTAAACCTGACTTTGATGCACGATCAAATTGGACAAAAAAGGCACCTGTTACAAGTTCCACAGAGAAGAACTTAATCCTAAATGGATCTCCACCATAAATTATATTTCTATGATATTCGTCGAATATCTTATTTTGAGCACTGCAAATTGTGATTAGGCGATGGAAAACCTTTTGATACAATTAGAACTAACGGAATCCTATGGCACCTTTTAAGAACCATGGAGATAAGAATCGATTTAAACAAAGATCAATACGAAGATACAGATCTCAAGAGGTCACTTCATATGAACATCTACAACCGTCTTCTCTCCATATACAAAATGCTAAATTGATGAATCATATCCTGCGAATATATTTTAACTTTAGTCATATCCTTCAATATAAGATGACTTTAACCGTCTCTTCATTAACTAGAGAAGCTTCTTCAAGTAAATAGTGATATTTTCTTCAATTAAAAAGTGAAAACTAAAAACAACTAGCAGTAGGAAGACGAGATTTATAAGATTCTTCAAATCACCAAGAGAGAGAGAGGGATACATTTAGATGAAATTCTTTATAACCATCACATGAAATAGAGCCTTCTTGCAGAATTCTTGTGCTTTATGCAAACACATAATGCTTCTTGTTTATATGGAAAATAATAATTTAAATAAAAAAACACCAATACCTCTGTGATTGATAAGAACAGTTCTATAAATTTATTTTTATTTTTATTTTTGATAAGGAGAACATAAGAACAGTTCTACGTGAAAAAACCATCTCTAGCTTGCAACTTGAAGTGAGAGATGTGCTTATAGCCCTTTTCATATCTCAAATCAATAATTAACAAAAAGGTACACACCATGTATCCCCAGCTAGTCTTAACAGTTTGGTGAAGCTTTCCCAGTTTCATGAGGGAAGGCATACTCTCCTGATGTTTGTATTTGAAGTATTCTGAAATTGTCAAGCTTAATTCTAGAAGCTGTAACAGATAAATTTACTTTTGTCCAATGCTTAAAACAGCTTGAAATAAGAGAAATGCAATGTATACACCAACATAACAGGCCCAAACGCTAGTAATTCCTGATAAGTACATAACCTTGCTAGGCATCAAGTACAAGAGAGCTTTTCCATCTCTAAACTGACCATCAGGCGCCAAACAGTAAAAGATTTACTTTGGCGATCGGAAGTTGTACTGCAGTTAACTAAGTTCAAACACTGTGAATCTTAAGAAGTTCAATACATGCCTACCCTTGGCTACAACATATTGATCCCTGCCTAGAACTTACCCAAACTTATTTGAAGCATGCAACGAGAACCTTTTAAGGTAAGAAAGAGTTATTACCTGATTAAGCATCCACTTAAAGCCAACTGCAGCTGAGCAGTGATTTTTGGAAGCACTCGTGAGGAAGTCCAAATTGTAAACTGTCTCCAATGTTCTCAAGATTGAAGAAGCATTTTCTCTCCTATCTTTGACGGAGAATATTTCACCATTGGAGCTTACATTCATATGGCTATTCAATAGTGTCTCGAACCATCCACTCCCAGACCTCTGCATTGAGAGAATGGCAAAGAGCCGTACAGAATTACAGGCACATTCAGCCCTGAGAACAGAGATGAAATGACTATAGGCAATTTCATGTAGGACGGAAGCTTAAGAACCAATCCGAAATTTCTCAAGCACATACCGGCTAAAGGTCTTCGGTTTGGGATAATGCACGTACGGCATTTGGGATCGATCAATGTCATAGTTATGACAAGGCCTTTGTATGACTTCAATGTTCAAATATTTACTTGTTTTCTCGGTGCTAGTTTGTTTAAGACAAATTGAACATATATAAATACCAAATATCAGTGTGAACACTACCACAACCATCCTTAACACTGCTGGAGATTTCTTGGGAGGTTTTATGATAATACTATCCTGTCATTCAAACACAAGCCAGTAGTCAATGCAAATGATCCGTGGTCAGAAAAATGCCAAGTTACTAATCATTTTGACTAAGAAGGATACTAGTTTCCTTTAGGTTTAATTTAAATAAGCTTAAGTACATGCTACATAAGGAACAAAAGGAAACAGAACCAAATTGCAAAGAAATGTGATTTTTTTAAAATAAAAAGAAAAGAAAAGAAAAGATAAAACTACCCGTAACAGTTATCGGAAAAGCAGCAGGTAATTCGACATAAAGCAACTAGCACAGGCACAAATTAAGAGTAAAGATAAGATAGATCAAACACATGTCAACCGAATACACTTCACTCTACAATTTACATTCCGTGGCCAAAAATAGACTCATCCTCTGAAAGTAATGAAAAAGTAAATTTTTTATTTACATTGCAGTTTGCAAGCTCAAAATATCTGCTAAAGTTGACAACTTTTTATTAGAAAACAAATAGAAGAAATGCAAAAAAAAAATTCAACTGTACAAATAATAGTGAAACTTTTGGGTAGAGGAATATACCCCAAGAAATCTTTGAAGTTTGAACCCAACAAAACTTTGGGGGGGGGGGGGGGGGGGG
>MCJB01040030.1:23534-35788 GCA_002018475.1 Nicotiana obtusifolia | reverse complement strand
AATCTTTTAAGGCAAAAAACTCTATTGGAGTCCACCCGTCACACAAAAAGTGTATTTTCTCCATATTGTAGCAAGTTAATACCAGATTCAAGGCGTTGTCGTATAGTGGATCCCGTCGATTGCTCATTTCGGCTCCCAAAACATCAAATTTTAAGATTTTAAAACACTTTAAATCGAGGTATTCCGACTTAATTTTTGGTAAAACTCATGTATATAAAATGCTTATTAGTTGTTATTTATTGTGGGCTATATTTTTTTGTTATTATTTAATTAATTTATTATTTTTTATCCGGATTAGATTATTTATGTGATAAAAAATATATATTATTATTTTAATTATTGTTATATGTGATTTTATTGTTGTACGTATATTAATGTGTGCCTTTATTGTTGTTTAGTACCCTTTAATATTATATTGTGCCCTTAACTGTTATGTAGTGCCCTTTAGCGTAGTAAAACTGATAATAAATTTTAGCTAATGGTAGTTGACTTTGTTCATGGCCGTTTAGAGTAGTGTTATTGTAGTGCTTTTTAAAATTCTATTGTGTAGAATAAGAATTAGGTGCTCTCTTTAACAAACTTGGATATAACACTCAATTATGGATTTAATGTATCAGTAGATAATTATCAAATATAAGATAGGAATCATAAAATAATCATTTGTTCGGAAATTTGAGCAAAATATGAAAGTTAACAAGCAAATCATTACGAAAGAAATAAATTCAATAGTATTTACTATTAAGTTTGTAGTATTTTTCATATGATTAATTATTGAATAATTACTAATTTATCTTAGTAGTAATTGAAATTAATCATTTGATTATCTGTTAACCCAAAAATATCTGAAAAAATAATGATAGTTCAAACACAAAAAACCTCGAATTTTAGTCAATAATTTTAAGAAAATAACGTAAAAAACAACAATATAGAAAATTTGTCAAACTAAGTATACCCAAAAATAACCGAGTAAGAAACAAACTATAAAATAATAAACTAACATATTAAATAATATAATAAACTAACATATAAAATAATAATATAGAAAATGTATCAACCTTAGTAATAATATAGTAAAAATATTGATTAAATATTAATATAATAGATATTGCAATATATTTAAAGGTGTTAAGCAATTAAAAAGAAAAATACTTTAATTAATATTGTTCAATTTACAGACATCGTCATGGAGGTTTCCCCTGTGCATTCCGGACCTGCATCTTCGAGAGATACTATTGCTACAGGGCAACCATACGCCTTCACACATCTGGGATGCGCAGTGTCTGTCCCAGACATTCCGCCCTAGACGTATAGACGATATGTGGGAGTTCATCAGGGACCACCCACTGCATCCCCATATAGTTAGATGCCTTCCGAATACGGGTTTCTACAGGATCATAGAGATCGGTCGGTTACAGTTCAACTGGGCGTTGATTACGGCTATGATAGAGCAGTGGCAACCGGAGACGCACATGTTTCATCTACCAATCGGCGAGGCTACCATCACGCTTGAGGACGTGGAGGTTCTTTTCGGGCTGCCTGTCGATGGATTACCTGTAGCTTATCCGCATGCTCTTAGAAACTACAGGGGAGTGGATTACCTACATATGTTGCAGCAGCTCATCGGTTTCCAGCTAGCGGTGCCGACTGCATTGAGTGGGGCCAGTCGATTGCAGCTGACGCCCGTCCGGCAGCATCTGGCGGCGATGGATGCGGAAATTACAGATGATTCACCGCCGGATGATATTGACCGGCACACGAGATTGTCGCTGCTGATGTTTGGTGGTGTACTGTTCCTGAACACTTCGGGAAACCTAGTCAGTTTGAGAATTCTACATCATTTGGAGCGGCTAGATGATTTATCTAGTTACAGCTGGGGTGCAGCTGTTCTAGGTTACCTGTATAGGCAGATGAGCGGGGCGTGCATGGGCACCCAGAGAGACGTTGCCGAATCTTTACCGTTGCTGCAGGTGAAAACATAGTCAATTCTTTTCATGATTATAACATACATAGTAAAAACATTTCTTAAATTTTACGTCCACAATTTATATTAGGTTTGGGCCTCGGAGTAGTTCCTGCAGTTCCAGCCACCTTTACCACCGATCGCACCGGATGCACCACCTCCACAGTTTCCCTTTAGCTTGGGGGTGGGTTGATAGGACTACATACGCGAGGTCGAGGCTCGACATAATCTCCCTTATTACAGGGATTTGTTGGATTTACTTGAAGGCGCGCAGGTACATATATACTTAAGTTTACTTGGCCTGGCTTTATATATGTTCCATTTACTCACTATTCTTGTGTTTAATAAATATTTCTAATGGAGGCCATACAATGACGCGCTCACAGCTGGTTTGCCGGATTATTGCTCCTGCGGCCGAGCTACGTGGAGCTCTTCCGTCCTATTGATATGTCTCGACATAGTCGAGCAGCATGCCACAGAGCGAGTCCTTTGTCAATTTGGTCGCCCGCAGCTTGTACCTATTCTGCCCACTTAGCACGGGACACATTACCAGCAGGATGATCGTTGTAGGGTTAACCAGACATACATGGCATAGCTAGAGGCCCAGATTGAGGTTTGGGACCAAAGGTATGACCTGCTGCCATACACTCCACCTGACCGTATGGATGGCGAGCATGAATACATGGGTTGGTATCGCAACGTTATCCGACTTCTCGTCAGGAATCCCGTTCGTCGCACAGGTGGTCGGTACATTCTATGCGCCTGTAGGCATGAGGCACTAGTATGTTAATTGTTATACTTACTTATAACGTTACATTATTCTTCCGTAATTAATATTTTACATGTTATGCAGACTATTGGCTTACATCAGTTTTACCAATCGGGATTGCAAATGCTGCAGCATACAGGCGAGGGAGCGTCAGCTTTGCACGTCTGCGGCCGTCGGGTAACGGATCTTACTGCCGACACATTGAGACGTGCCCAAGAGGATGGGCGCTTAGGATACGAGGCTGCTTATGTGCCGCCCGAGGAGTACTATCATGGGCCACCAGTGGAGCCTAAACGTGGTAGACGTGGCAGGCGTGACTAGAGAAGAAGGGCTGGCCACGAGGTCGTGGTATGGCCATTAAATTTTTTTTGCTAACACGTACGTTAGTATTTTCTATTTTATATACTAAAATATCTTATTATTCTGTAGGTTACTGCTGGCCCAACGGCCACTTATACCAAGTCTTGCAGCCTTACTGATGATCATGCTGCAGTACATCCTCCGATAAAGAGGCGACGTGATGAGGATGACCTTGATAGCATAGCCGGGCGGGATGAGATGCGCCTCAGGCCAGCCAATGCTTTAAACCATATAGGCTGTGGGACTTATTGATATGTATTATTAGTTGTATATATGACACTAAATATATAATAGCAACATTATTTATGTTTTACATAATTTGCACATGTATTTTTATTTCTTGGTTCATTTATTACTTTAACATTAGAACACACACAAAAAAAAATCGACAACTTAACATAAATTTAAATTCGTTACCAATTAAAGATAATACATGACACGAACAACATGAAAATAAAATACTACACTAAACGCATCCATGTGTTTATTTAGTCACTATCACCCATTATTCTATGCTTCATCCACTTAAATTTCTCTTCCAACCTATTTTTTTCTTCATCTGCCTGTTTTAGTTTCTCCTTCACCACCGCAAGTTATTTTTGTAGTTTCAAGATCTGCAATTCGTATTCATCGGTAAGATTCCAAATATTTAGCAAACATGATTTGTAGTATTTCTGGTTAATGGGTTCATCATACCATTCTTCAAAACCACCTTGATTTTCGTCCTACCAATGGGATGATAACACAAGACTATTAATTAACATGTTATTTAAAAACTATTAACAAATATTTAAAAAAAAAAAAAACTTAAAACTTGTTTACACATTCAATGCCTGCGCCCTAGATTGCAATTTGACCAACATGGCTTCAAAATCACACGTTTGCCATGGTAACACCTTGGTACGTTATTGCGTCCAGTCATGTCATAATGCTCGAAAATGATAAATTAATGGAAAGTTTTTCTATTCGTTTCGTTACAACACAACTAATAACTAAAATGCGCGAGAGTTTTATAGGCAGCTAAGAGTGATTTTAGATTACATAACGCATATTAGTGAAGCGCTATGTTTCACGTGATAATGATTCTTTAGGGTACACATGGGTCCAGTTTTTTCGGGTCGACAACTTTTTCAGGGCGACAACTTTTTCAGATCGATATAAAAATACACATTGTGCATATTTATGAGGCGCTATGTTGCACGTGATAATAATTCTTTAGGGTACAAGTGGTTCAGCTTTTTCAGGCTGACAACTTTTTCAGGTCGACAACTTTTTCAAGTCGACAGCTTTTTCAGGTCGACATGACTATACACATAGTGCATGTTGGTGAGGTGCTATATTTCACGTGATAATGATTCTTTAGAGTAAAAATGGGTCCAGCTTTTTCAGGCCGACAACTTTTTTTGGTCGACAGTTTTTTCATATCGACATGACAATACACATAAAGCATATTGGTGAGGCGCTATGTTTAATATACAAGTTCGTGCAGTTTAGTTCTTCTTAAGTTTAATATACAAGTTCGTGCAGTTTAGAAATCAAGCAAGTGGTCTTATAGATGATAGTGATAAAATACGAGAAATGTGTGTCAATTGGGGCCTAGATTACGATGCCCTCGGTCCAGAAGGGTGCGTACAAGATGTTGACGAAGAAGATGAAGACAGTGACAATGAAATAATGCCAGATAGTGACGATAATGGCGACTGAAAATATCTATTTATTTCTTGGGGGTGTATGTTAAAATGTTGTATTGAATCTTTAATGCTAAATATCAATTTGATTTAACCCCATTGGAAACATAATTTTATTTCAAAATTTTGCAAACTAAAAATTTACAGACATTTACTACAACAAAAAAACTGCAAAAAAAAAACAATATGTTTATCCTTGATAATGGGGCACATTGGATGAATTGTCACCTGGAGTTGAATTACCACCGCTTCCCCAACCAGCTGAAGGACATTTACGGCAGTCGTGTCCTGTTTGGGAACATATGCCACATCTACGCGCATAAACGTTATCACCAACCATGGTTCTGTATCTGCGTTCTTTTTTGCACTTGCCGTTGACGCACGTAATCCTTGTTACACATCATTTTAAATAGTTCCGGCGGCCAATAATGCTCAGCACCCACTGGCTGCAACTATCCACTATTGGTGTTTAAGTATGCAGCAACACTATATTCTTTATCAACGTACCTCGTTGCCGTGAAACCTGTATGTTGAAAGCACTTCATGACGTGTGAGCATGGAAAGCGATAGATTGACCATTTTCCACATAAGCATAATGTTCTGGCTTCATTGACAGTGTGTGTATTATTCCCGCGGTTGTGATGCATACCAGTCGAACTTCAAAAATATTTCGCTCGCTGAAATACTGAAAAAATGAATGCCACTGTGCTTGCTCTCTATATTTCTCAAATCGTTTCATTGGTTGGGGCATAAATTCAACACCCCTTTCCATCAATGACGATGCACCTCTAGATCTTTCAACAAACCTCTCCGCCATCTGCTTGAAAGACATCCGCACCATGGCAGTGACATGCAATCCACGTGCCGACTTCAATAACCCATTGAAAGACTCTGACACATTTGTAGTCAGAATTTCCCATCTTCTACCACCATCGTTATGCAAAGTCCACTGTCAAGCCCATGTTGCATCAACCAGCGATAGGCTTCTGGATCTTCCTGCCTAATCAATTCCATTGCCTCCTGAATTTACACTCTTGGGGATCTGTTGCAGCCATCCACATTAAATCATGTAAGTCCTTGTTCGGATAAATCCTCTGGAAGTTGGCCTTCAAGTGCCTAACACAGTAACGGTGGTAGGCATACGGTTCCTGCCATTCACGCCAATTCTGTACAGAACTTAAAATACCGCCATACCGATAAGATATTAGACAAATACCTGAACGTTGTTTGACAAACGTGATCCTTCAAGTGGTTCAAAAATAATGTCCACGTCTCTTGGCTTTCATTGGCACAAATAGCAAATGCTAGGGGAAATATACTTCCATTTGCATCTACTGCAACGGTGATCAACAACTTAGAGGATGTTTGGATTGGCTTTTAAGTTGACCAAATCAACTTTTAAGCTCCTTTTAGCTTTTTTCACTTTTTGGAAAAGTTAAAAAGTGCTTAAAATAAGTTAAAAACTGCTTAAAGTAAGTCAAAAGCAATAAGCTGGGCAACCACAACTTATTGCTTTTTGGCTTAAAAGCATATTCTGTTGAAAGGCCACTTTTTTTAAGTCAATCCTAACGGGCTCTTAATATCATACTTTCCATATACATGAGTGCTGTCTATGGATATTACCGGCCGACAATGGACAAAACCATCAATGGCTGGTTTAAATGCCCAGAACACATATCTGAATATGTATTCTGGTACTCCTGGATGCTGCTCAAGCTTCCATTCAACAACAGTCCTTGGGTTAAAGTATTGCAATGCAGCCATGTACCTGGGTAGAGCGGCAAAGGACTTATCCTAGTTACCATAAAAAATTTCAAACACATGTTTACGCCCGAGAAAAGCGTTTCTTTTGGTAATGGTACATCCATATACCTGGTGGATAAATGTTATATACTCTTTGATCTTGTACCTTATGGAGGCTTCAATGTGTGGAATCAAGACAAGGGAAATCAAGTCAACATTCAAGTTAAAATGATTCCCACTGAATATGTCCATTTCACAATTGTGGATGCCAATGTATTTCCTCACAATCCACATATTTATTTTCAACTTTCTCGCACACAGCATCAAATTACAACCTTGAAACCATTCTACGACAAATAGCCTTGTATACTTCCGGAGTTGACTCATGAACCACGATCTCACGACACTCTTTTATATTGTACATTCGCATCGCCCTGCTTAGGCGCGATTTATCAGCAAAAAGCATGCCCTTTGACAGCACCGTTGCTCTAGATTCATCCCACATTGCTATCCGAATTTCATCAAGATCCCTTGTGAGGGCATCCACATCCTGCCTACTTGGCAACTGACCAAGGTAGGGAATCAACCTTGAATGAAATGACACATAGGACTCGTACACTTTTGGTCTAACGGGAGGTGGAGCATGCTCCCTCGTCAAATTAGATTCATCATTCTCGTCCTCATCATCATCACCCTCATCAGGGAAGGGTGTGTCATCTCCAGACTCATCAACATTGTTATCATACTCAGTATCATCTTCTTGACTCTGCACATCTGCCAAATCCCGATTAAATATGTCGTCTTCGGGCAATTGAGTAAGGACAGGACCTTCAAGTTGCTCGTTTTCACTGCACAATCAATAAAATAATAAGTTTCCCAAATTCATCCAAACTTTACATAAAAACTGTTTCACTTAACTTACAAATCAAAATGTGTTGATATCCCATGATGCATATTATCCTGTCGCTGATGACTCCCGGATGGACCACCATGATCCAACACACCAAAACGAGGCATATTTCAACTGTCTGTTGGTCCATAGCTTGTAAAATTCATATCTGGTCGGTACCCCCTATGGAATATATGGGTTTTAATACAAATTTAATACAAAAAAAATAAACTTTGTAACACAAAGAAAAATTGAAGTTTACCACTCGGCTTGTGATTATGTAAACTTGGGGATAAATTATGTCATCGCTCCTCATTCGCCCTGAAAATAAGTTTAGATCTGGCCAAACTCTTTCACTCGGAACCTATTCGGATAAAACTGCTCCAAAAAAATCACCCGATGATTGAGGGATATCCCTATTTTGCGAAACCTCATTATTGCAAACGTCTTCAGCCTTGACATACATTTCCAACATTTTTATCACAAGAAGTTCACGGTATTCATCCGGAGTCCTCAAAAAACCTGTCAGAGTTTCATCGTCCTGGATGTTAAACTCAGCATAACAAGCAACCCCTTGTGGAGTAACATAATAGGGATATCTTCCGGTTACTTTAATATTAACCGAACGTTTGCTCACACTCATTTTTTACATAACAACGATACCAATCTATCGTACTCCATTGTAAGAGGCAACTTAACATGACACTATGGAGAACAACTATAGCGTACTGAGTTATTCTCCACCACAATCTCATCCCTCAATTCAATGAAACCCTAATTTTTCGCTCTTCGGACATTATGACAAAATGCAAAATAACTTAACGAACAAATATTTCGGAAGATCGGAAGGATCCTGAATGAATTTTTACCAAATTCTGAAACTCCTAAAATAAGAAATAAAAGCAGTCCGGGGGTACAATTATTTCATGTATAGCGCATGCATATTAGGCGCTATATATGTAGCGCACATACTGCATGCGCTATACCCATATGAATTATTGGTGGGTCAGTAAAGTGCAGCTGAATTATTGGTGGGGTGGGAAAGTTCAAGTATACTGTGGTTATTCACCGCGCTATGTCTTAACGGACAAACGTGCTATACATAAAATGATACTCAATTCATTTTTCTTTTACCTATTTCTATTGTTTGAGTCCAAAAAGATCACAATTAGGTTTTGGACTCGGTTGATGCCAACCTCTGACTTGACTTTTGTCTTGTTTCAACTTTATCCCACGTATTTGACAATATATGTTTTTCCAATTTAATTTTTATATAAATATTATTTAAAAAGTAATAATTTTAAGTAATTGTACATAACTACTAGAGTAAGTAACTGAAGATGAGATATATTGTCTATTACGATATATTAATTCCGCGGATAGTAGTATAAAAACTTTTTATATCATCAATATATATATATATATATATATATATATATATATATATATATATATATGATCTTTTTGCCGTCCACAAAAGAATTTCTCTCGAATGACTTTTATATATATATATATTTAAAAAATAAGAATATATTAATATTGGACAACTCTCCTATATATTTAAAAGTTCACCGCAATCTTCCTGGGTCTAAAAGATAAAATCCATGTTTTTTCCATCATCTCACTTATATCTAGCAAGGCTTTTCTAGAATTTGCATCTTTTAAGAATTATTTTACCTTCCAAGGACATTTCTTTGTCTTCTCAATCACAGAAAGAAAACAACGAAGTGACGTGGAAGGAAAGTAGAAATAAATACATAGTACTAGTTTACTTTTTCAATTTCACTATGTCCTCTTCTGTTTTACTTCTATCTTTTCAATTTTATACTTTTCTGTTTTCTTTCATTCATTTCCCAGGTTTTTGTTTCTTCATAATTTCCAAACATGGGTGGTTGGTAAAGAAGTGTCATAAATCGTTAAACTAATCCGTTGGGAGTTGGAACTGAAAGAAAAACAGGAAAAGTTCTTCACGTAATCTTTTAATTTTAAATGGAGTTAGATTTTACTTTACCTCGTAACGGTGTTAGAAAAGATAAAAATAGTACTCCTCTTTAGATTTACTTCGGAAAACCAGCTTTAAACTTTTTGGGAGGCTAACAGCTCGATTGGTGGACATTGTACCAGTAGCATATGTAGAATTTTTCATAAGTCGTGTGACAATTTAAACAAATTAATAATAAATAAATTATTGTAGTTATAAGTGGTATTATTTTTTATATTTATTCTTAATATTTTTATTTTTTTATATATATTAAAAGATTTGGACGAAGTGGTATCCTGTGACACCGCATAGGACAAAATGTATATGCCCCTGCATCGTAGTGTATCATGCATGTTAGTCCATTATTTTTTTTCCACCTAGTGTTAGAAATCTATATTGAAACCGGACTAAATCCAACTTCATGTTGTAAAATTTCTAATACCGAAACATTTGATTAAGAAGAAAGGAATACAATAGTCTTAGATTTTCCTATGCTAACTGTTACGCGACGCCTTCCTGAAGTTCCTTGGAAGGGCAACGTAAGGCTAGGCAACCGATGACTGTCCGCTTACCGTCCGCCAACTGAGGTCCCCTCCGCACGCTAGACTAGATTGTCAGTGCCGTGCGGGAAAATCAAGATCGTAGGCAACGAGAGAATTGAAAGCTTGTAGAGAGAATTGAGAAAATAGTTTGCTTGCATAAATGAAAGGCTATTACAAAAGCTACGCGGTGTCGAGGGGGTGCGACACCAGTACAGAGAATTGATTGCTTGTTTGAAAGTTTGAATGCTTATACCCCCCTAATAATGCTTAAAATAAAAAAACCAAAGTTACAGGAGTAGGCCTAAGAAAGCTGTAGAATCATACTGAAATAAAGTAAAGTAAATCTATTCTATATTTACAAAGAAAAGGACTTAGTTTTCTACAAGGTAGAAACTAGCCCGTCAGCAGCAACTTGTGTCATTCGGCTCAGGGTCCGCGCGCGGCGTTGTCTGCGCGCGCGGCGCTGTTGGCATCTGCCTGTGGCTGGCATTGGCGCTGGCTGTCAGTGGGGCGACAGAGGCGCTTGCGCGCATGTCACTTGGAGCGGCCAAGACCACGGGGCCGACCGTGGCGCTAGGCGTTGGGAGGCTTGCCGGGACGCCACGGGGCGCGTCCAAGGGGTCATGGGGCATGGCTGGAAAGCCGCCCATGACATAACACATGTTAGGGGATGCATGTTGAGTTGTTGACCACACTCATGATGATTTTCCATCGTTGTGGTTTGCAAAATTATAAAGCTTTCTTTTAGTTGTTAAGCTAACGTAGTTGCAACGCAATAAGTTTGATGATTGTTGGTATATATATGCTTTTTTTTCTTTTCGATTTCGTTCACTATGAAGTGGTCCAAAGCTAAAGCCAATTGACATTTAGAGCATGGGGAAGTTCAGAGAAGAGAAGCTCCACCAACTCGATAGTTTTTGTGCTCATTCATGAGTTCCACTAACAATAGATGGTCATCATGATGCAAATTAAATATTTAATAGTATGTCACAATTGTCGTTCATCAGTTTTCATAAGCACCACCAATATATATATTCTTTCTATTCATATTATTAGTCTTTTAAAGTTTTTACACCGTTAAAAAAATACTACTATCTATAGCTTTTATAGGAGTACTTGTATAAACTATAGTAATTCTTTATTGCTCTTTAAGTATCTCACTTAATTAGCACTTCAAAAAAAAAAAAAAATGATAAGACAAATTTGAAAAGAAAGGCAACAATTGACTGTTTAAGAGAAACATCAAGTATCTTAAACAAGATTTTTGGGTTGCTAAAACTACTAATATCGGACTCGAATAGATTAATCTAAGAGTAGGGTGCTGCTGTCGCAATTACGTGCGATAACAATAGCTATTAAACATATCAAATGGTTGAAGTTTTCCAAGTTGGTTTCCGTAAGCTATCCGTCCATATATCTACTTATTAAATTATTTCTGAGGTTGAGAATTAGCATAGAAGGTTAATACGTAGTTGAACATTTTTTTTTGTTATTTTTAGTTCGACTGTATTAGTGTTAGTATGGTATTTCTTTTATCCTTAGTTTGTTATATTTTCACATATCTTGTATTGTTAGTACTTGGCATCAATATTCCATTAGTTTGATATCATTATATATCTTGCATTGTTATTACTTGTGATAAGTACTTCTTTCATCTTTCTTTTTATTATTTTGAATTTAGTTTTTTAAATATTCTGTATTATTATTACTTTCTACCAGTGCTTCTTACATCTTCTCTTTAGTCGAAGGTCTTTTCAAAAGTACGGTGAGATCTTGTTGTTGTTGTATATTATTTCTGTCATTATGAGGGAGTGCTTAATCTATTGCTACAGCATTAGTTCCAAACTCTGACATCGTGTAAAATATAAGCCTTAATTTTGACAATTGTGTGGTTTTAAAGTTATTGGCAAACCTCAACCGTGGGGTTGACTATCGTTTTCCTTTCATATTCATACTCACAATTCTCAAAGTTGTCGCTTTGCACGACCAAGGGCTGGTCTTTCCTTTCTCTCTCAGCAGAAGCGACATCCTAAGCACGGAATTATAAATTATTATTACTGTAAAGCATATAAACAAAGTGCTCAATGAGATTATGAAAGATTCTACGTTGTCTCTCCTTTTTATAACGACTAGACTAGAATAAATTTTTTTATTACAATGTCATAATTTAATTTAGAGTACTTTATACACCACCGTTCAACCTTTGTAATTGTGTCTGATCTTTTAATCCTTATGCAGTAAACTTTCTTGTTGAACTTTGTTTTACTATATCAAATCAGCTCCCAAGGTTAGCTACATGTTTCTTCCCCCCGTCCCCCCCCG